>OZ038462.1:38603679-39098679 GCA_964036295.1 Plumapathes pennacea
GTATGTGGTCGGTAAAGTCAATCGCGTGGTCGGTATGTGGTCGGTAAGTCGTCTACCGACCACTTACCGAGAGTTCAACTTGTTCACAATTACCAAACGTAACCTTATGTCGTACGTTGCAAACAGAGAATTGCGTTTGTTTGGTGTTTGGATGTGATGTCACTTGGTTACAATTGCATTTTTTTGGCATTTTTTGGCACTTTTTCACTATTTATTGTTTATGACTTTCTCTTTCTATTGTGTATATCTTGGTACTGTTTTAAACGGTTGGTTTCTCAAAAAATTCAGTTTAATGACTTCTTGCCTATCTTTATATTACCTGTTAATTTAATTGAGAAAGTAAATTATTTGTGTTGGGGTCAATATTTTCTCTAAATAAAACCGAAGTGAATTTACAATGGTTTTTAGGCCCTTTCAAAACATCACTATTTCGACAAGGTCGCCCGATTTTTGTATTTCTCAAAACCCTTGTTTCGCACTGCTTCAAAGGAAATTTGCATCTGTTACCGATACACTGTCACTTAGGAAAGATTCTGTGTATAAAATGATTGAATCTGGTCAAGATATGGCCAGGTTTGTCCAGCCCCATACAAAATCCTTATAAATCAGATAATGAGCTAAGTGTGCGTTTTCATCACTATGCAACGCCGCCCAGAGGAAACCTCATAAACGCAGACAGCGAACACTACCAAGGTGTTCAATTAATTACAGGTAAAGGGCCTGGGGACGAGCACATTTTCGCGCTCTTTTCTAAGCTGCGCTGCGCTACGTCTCATAAAACAGTTAAATCGGGAACTTCAAATCTGGAAGATTTCACCTTGTTTCCCCAGTTTTTTATTCATCTAACACGTTATTGATGTTCTGGATAAGTGGACAGGACTCGGAACATCTTCCATTTGTCGGTTGGGATGGTGTATGACCAGGTTTTTGCCATTTCCTTGCCATTGACTTCGCTCGGCCAAATCACCAGGTAAAGGTGATGTTACACGAGACGATTTTTAACGACGATTTTTTGCGCAACATTTTTTTTTTCTATACTTCTTGCCTAGTAATCGTCGAACTATCAATGAATAGCAATCTTTGCACAAAATTCTGCCTTTGGCGAAGGATCGCCATGTTTTTAGAGTAAAAGCCAAAGCGCTAGCTACAAAATTGTAAGTGTTGCGCTAAAAATTGTCGTTAAAAATCGTCTCGTGTAACATCACCTTAAAAGTACACCGACTGTCTTAGTACATACTTATCACCTGATCTGTATACATCTCTCGTTTGAATGATTTGTAATCAATTAAAAGATGCAGTTTCTAATTTGTATGTTGCTTGATTGAGGTCAGGGAACGCCGCCTTGGATTCGTCAAGATTATCAAAGGCTGAAATAAGAAGTTTGAATAAAATCGAGTTTCATTCCCTCTGATTTTGAAATACATGCCGTATTACTAGTGGAAAAAAATTCGACAGCCAAAGCCTGGGAGGTTTTATGGAATCTTTCTTGACGTCAGGATCGAGCGACTGGCCGTCAAAATTCAACATCTGTTGTTGCAAAATTTACACTTTAAAGGTGGTGTTACACTGGTCGATTTGCAGCGACGATTTGCAACGATACGATGTTGCGCTAAAAATTGTTCAGGTGTAACACCCTATTGCGAACGATTTTTTGCGATGTTTGCAGTGCTGCAACGCGTTGCAAGTTTTGAAAGCGATTCATAAACTTGCAACACCGTTGCGCGAATTTGGAGGTAATCGGCGTTGCAAATCGTCGTTGCAAATCGACCAGTGTAACACCAGCTTAAGACTCTAGAGACTTTCCAAATTTATGGCATCGACTCGTACAAAATACACATCTTGGCCAGTTTTTTGAAGGTTGCTGAGAACATTTTTAGGTGTTTTGACGGCCACTTCTTCACGTTATTACTTCCCATTAGGGCTAAGCTCTTTCTATTTTGGTTCAGTATTGTCAAAAATTATAAATCCATCAGCTATGAGTCACTAAGAACTTCTAGTGTTGTCACAGGCGGCCCAAGCTGATTAACTGTGTGACGTCACGGCCGGGTTTTATAAGCAAATGTATGGGAGATTTTAGTCGATCGATAACTCGAAAAATATTGCAAGAATAAAGCTTATTGCGAGATTATTAAAAATATTGCGAGATTTTCAGCGTGTTTCGCTGAATTTTTCCTCTCTAACAGAAAGAATTTCTTTCTGTTAGAGAGGAAAAATTCAGCGAAACACGCTGAAATTGCTACAGCAGCAAGAAAACCACCACAACAACAAGGTTAGCAAGTCTAAGCTTTATTCTCGCAATATTTTTCGAGTTATCGATCGACTAAAATCTCCCATACATTTGCTTATAAAACCCGACCGTGACGTCACACAGTCAATCAGCTTGGGCCGCCTGTGACTAAATTGGTTACTTGCAGGATGGCAAAATAACATGGCACAATGTTTGACCCACGATGCGGTCGAACTGGATTTATACAAGGAAATCTGAGTACAATGTCTGCTGTAGATACCAGTAAGTTTGCACTCCTTGTAAGCAACTTTATATGGCATGAACTATAAATCTTCTTGCTCATTGTATTTTACTGATTGCCGAGGTTGCAGTTACTACTTGCACAGTAATATTTTGATTCCAACACCTTTTGCTTGTGTTTCAAAATGAAGCCCAGTGCAAAATGAGTTTTAATTTGCGTGAAAATGAACACGTGAAGCCAAAATGCGTTGCCATTTAAAAGTAAAAAAAATTCATGTGTGAAACATATGTCGTCGCATGGCAACAGAACATACCGGAGAGTATTTTTACTTCAAAGTGCAGTTTTACGAGAAAATAATGGGCAACAGCAAGTGTAAAATAGTTGTAAAATAACTGTACTGTCACCACATGGAAAGAAAACAAAACATCGAATCTGCACATAAATAATCATATCTTTAATCCAGTTTACTCTGCTGAAAGCAAATTGCACTCAACCTAGAAAATCACAGTCATAGACGCTTAACCCTTTCACTCCTGAGAGTGATGAACTTCAGTTTTCTCTTTTGGTCTCTCACCACCAGATATCCATACAGTATTGAGAATTTATCACTTGACTGTTTGCTCAGATGAAATCTGATTGGGCCATTAATTCTCCCTACACGACTCATACATTTTCTTCTTAAATGGTTAGGAGAATTTGTATTATGAGCTCAGAAGTGAAAGGGTTAATTTTTTATTCTGTTGTTTACCTTCGAACTAGTGGCCCAGTAAAAGGATAACAGGCAACTCAGTAAAGAATCGTAGTGGTTCGGACGCCGAATCTTTATCTGATTTTGAGCTGTGTCACCTGGCATAGAGGCACAGGAGTCTGCAAGCATCACCACCGAAATACGTTTTCTACCCAACGATTTGTTGAAAAATCTGTCTTGTATTTGGGGGGGGGGGGGGGGGGGGAGGGGGAGGGGGAGGGGGCACAAGGTGTTGCGACCACAAAAACGGCTGTGAGGAGACTACGCAAACAGGGATGTGCAACTATCAAAGCCGATTTATACAGTAACGTATAAAGTACACCGCATTTCTGTGGATCATCATAGAAAATGACAGACTCAATTATCAAAGGTCAGGCTGAAGCAATTATAGATCTTGCCGCCAGAAATGTAGTATTATAAACAAACGGTAAACAAAACATTAGTTACTTTGTCTGTTGATTTTAGATTGTACCGCGGAAGTCCCGACACAAACAAGTTGGTCAGCTAAAGCAGACATAAATCTAACAGTATAAACATGGAACTGCAAGGTACGTTACTTGTCTGCGCTACCTTACTCGTCTTACCTGAAGTGGGCAACAATTATCGTGCGTTGCAGGTGGGCAGCTTTATGGGTGGCTCATAAAAATTGTAATCCTTCCAGTGAAGATAAATCACCGCGGAATGTGCACTTTGGGTTAATTATTTTTGACAGTGATTGATGAACACTTGTTTACGGAAAGGTGCCGCGATGTAGCCACCAGAAAAAGACCCCAACTGCGTCATTCGTTCGCAGCACCACCTTTGGCGTTGTTATAGCTTTTTAAAGATAGATAAGAGCTTTCCGGTAATTGAATTTCAGTGGATTTTTCGAGTAATTTTATACTGACAGACATTGGCTGATGTTACCAAATTGGATGGAGAGGTCAGTTGTGAAGAGTCCTTCTGCTTCTGTATAATAACGGTGAGTGTTCTCTTAGCGTCGGCTCAGTTTAATCTTAGTTGATGCACCGCTTTATTTTATACAGTGTACTAGCTAGATGCATACCTTTATACGCATAAAATATCTTATCACCAGTTCACTTTTTCCTCCAAATACTAATGTCTTGACTAGACAGTTCAAGAGTATGACAAAAAGTTCTGCATTTAATCAAAATCTTTAGTCACAAAGAAAAGGTGTTGCTTTTCACCGGTGAATAAGTCTCGTGAACGGTATTTACGTGTTATACTGAGCTTGCAATCGGAAACTCTCTCCTTTCAAGCACGCGTCTCTGAGTTACTGGGGTAATTCTGTGCCAAGCTGTGTACATCATATACAACTGAACATCTGGTAAATCCTTTTCGACTTCTGAGGACTAGTATTCCAAGATTCTGTCTGAATGCAGCGGTTTTGCATTATCGCGAAACTCATCTGCGTGAAGCATGGTATTTTGCCCCAAACTACGCCATATGTTTCTCATTTCCGTACGAAGTTAGACACTCATTATTTTACCATCATCTCTATTTACTCTCCATTCTTGGGATCAACAACGCATTAACAGTGGCAGAAGTAATTAGCAGAATCTTTTTTATAATCATGCGCATGAGCGGATCACTGCTTGGCAGCCATCTTGGATTTCCGCACATACTGAAATAATTCGAACCGCATAGACTACAATATAGTGATATATCCAAATAAACTGCCTTGTGTTGAATTGACGGGCATTTGTGTGGCATACTGTCAAGGGTCTACGAGTGCTTCTCGTACACAAAGTGAGGTGTCTGATATTCGCCGGCGGCCGTTCTCTGACAATATTTTTGACGTGGGCATAATGAATCAAGTCATCGCATCTGGCAAAATAGTGACATTGACCGAGGCAGATTGCATTTTATATAAGGGCATTAAGACTATCCTTATACTACCCTAAAAGACTGAAAAAAAAAAAAGAGAGAGAGAAAACCTAAAGAAATCACACGTAAGTAACTGAATACAGGTGAGCCAAGGTATAACTTAGTGTCATTTCACTGTCTTGATCAAATTTTATACTTCAATATCGCGGACTTCAGATGAACTCATCTAAAACATTAACAGTATTCCGAACATGCTATTGACAGAATCGCGCCAGTTGGAGAGCTAAAGCTCAGTATGAGGGAGTAAGATTTACACAAAACTGAATCTGGCAAGTCGGCGTGCAAAAACATGCTATGATTAGCTTGTTCTGGCGAGAAGGATGTCTTGCGGTTTTTGTTTCTCCGTATCAGAGCCACCATAGACAATTTACATTGCCAAGTCATTAACCTTTGCTGATGCGAGTTCGCAGTGTGGAAGCACTCACTTCCCTTTGGCTGGTTGCCTGTTTCCCAAAGAGCATTCCAGAACCCTTTCTCCGTGTGCCATGCTTCTATATCCAAATTTATATGTGCAAAAACGCGTACTACTTTCTGAACAACATGAAGTGGACTCTTTCATAAAGTACGACCCATCACTAGAACTTTCATTTGACTCAGTCACACCTATAAATTTTGGTTTGACAATCATTGGTGTTAGAAGAGTTCTCGCCGCGAAAGACAGAAAACGTGAAATCAGTGTACTGATCTTGCTACACATTAGAAACGTCTTTTGACCTAGCCAGATTGAAACATCGATCCCTGAAGTGATTACAGGTTCCTACAAGACTTTCAGGAAGTCCGTCAAACAACCACCCGCGTGGAGTTGATTGACCAGTTTATCCTTGAAAACATCCATTGGGTTAAGCCGTGTGATTCAATCTGTCTTGCTCAAGAGGGCTTTACTTCTGTGTGTCAGGCCCAATATATCAGCCGGAAACCTCACCGAAGCCGGACGAATCCACTCGGGTCACTGTGTGGGCAATTTCTTCAAGGTAACCTTCTATGGCCGAGTATGACCGAGATATCTTGATTCGTGCCAGTATAAGGCTTGTTGTAGCAGACTGGCAGAGCGCGGCTTATCTCGGAGTAGGAATACTGAGCTAGAATAGATTTGGACAGTTGTTTGTTCTGGAACTTGGCTCAAATATGTATCCCTAGTGTCGTATTGGCTCAGGATGAACTATCGTAAAGAGGAGGATAAACAGATCAAAAGAAAATAGACTCTTCTGTGCTGTGTAATATTGTGATTGTCAAGCCAGTCACTTTAATTTCCATCTCTTCGGATGAACTATTGCTTATACCCATTATTATTATTATTATTATTATTTTTTTTTTTGCCTTGAGGTGCACAGTAAATTACTCGAGGCTGATTACTTAATAATTTCTGACCAAGAGGTCACACGCTGAAACTGGCGGTGGGCTGAATATTCCCCGGATTATCACTACAAAACATTGTTTAGCCACTTTAATGCACTGCCTAGGCGAATGTAACTTGACCAGAAAACTCCAACTCTTGAACATAAATGTGCGCATCAGTTGTGGATAGTTTTCACAGGTTTAAGGGCTCAGCCAGGTTTTAGCGAACCGTCACGGGTAGCCGGCGTCTTCTGGACTGTGCCATTCCGTCGTTTTCTGGCCAAAGATCGTATGTGCAAGTGAAAAATGAACGCGTTTGAAACTCCGAGGTCTGGACACGAGCGGCGGCGCATGACGGCAGGCCGAGCGAAGGCTGGAGTTTCAAACGTGTTTATTTTTCACTCGCAAATACGATCTTTGGCCAGAAAAGGAGAGACTGGCACAGTCTAGGCGTCTTCTGACGTCTGAGCTGCACTCTAATTAATCTAACTTGTCAGTGTACTTCCCTAAATGTATTTATAAAAAGTACCGCTTTAGGAGACTTTTATATGTGGCTTGACCTTCATTGGTGCGGTTTGATAGCTTGCCAAAGTTTGTTTCCATGGATTGAATTTGAAGTCCGAGTATTTGCTAAATGAAAGCACTTATATTTTTTACTTTTTATTTATCGTTTCGGAAAGCAGCATGCAAAACAAAGTGACTCTAATATGCACGCGCGTGCGTGCTGATTACTGTTTTTAACAGGACAAACACTGCAACAGAAATAAGATGTGGGATTATATTTATTATAAACCGTTTACACTATTTTATACTGGTTGTTGCTATTCTTGTCAGTACGTCAAAAAACGTCAGTTGTGATTTCACGCCTTGTTTGTATTTCGTCAGTTGTTCATCGGATTACACGCCTTCAAAACTGCAATAGTTCAAAACAAAACATATACACAATACAATAACCCGCTTTATTTAAACCACTACTTGTGGGGTCGTGTATAAAAATAATCAGTGATAAACTAGTCTAAAACCATTGATAATAACTAATAACAGCTAACATGTGCTTAAAATACATATCTGAAGTACTAGTAATAAAAGCAATACAAATGGTATATCGATGTAAAATTAATAATGTCTAAAATATTCATTAAAATATGGGATGGACTGAACAGATAGGGCGCTAAAATCTATACTACGAAGTTCTTTTACCCTTTTAGGTTGAAAAAAAAAAAAAAAAAAAAAAAAAGCGTTGTACGATAAACGACGATGCTTTTCCGGGCACTCAAGGGACACTTTTGGAAGACTATCATTTTCCCATGTTATGTTCTATTTTTAACGTGAAAAAACCACTAGTACGACGACGGACATTTTTTTACTTTTTGTTTTTTTGTATTTTTGTTTTTTTTTCTGGGCTTGCACGTTGATTTGCGTGACTATGGTCTTAAAGTTTTTGGCACACTAAGGCCAAAAGTAGGTCCGCTTTACGTCATCATGTATGAACAGTACGTGTTAGAATTCGCACTGAAATTGCCAATACTACGCAAACGAAAGCATTGGGTGTGATCCATTGGGGAAACATGCGACAATGACTTCAGGCTACTTTTTCTTAAAATGATGTTCCCAGCCGATATTGGCAAGTATTCTACTGAAATCTTGAACAGTTTTACTATACGAGGCCGCGATACATGCTTCAGTGGGGTGAAGTGACCTCGGTGTGTTTAAATGAGTACTGTCTCAGTCGGTATGCTGTATAACCTACTTTTTTTAAATTCACAGTCGTCCTTTCGCTGTCTTATTTCGCTATTACATATCAGCAAAATTAATACGAGTTAGGTACGCGTTTGGTACGCCGGCATTTTTCGATGGACCTATACTCAGTTTAGTTTTCGATGAGTTCGTCGTTGGAGCGGCCACCTTCAGACAAACAGGAAGAATATCACTTTACAATACAGTTGTGTCCTTTGGTCTCACTTCGAATAGCGTAGTGAGATTTCTTGATCAAATATCATTGTGAAAATAGAATTGTGGCTTGGGCCAGTCTATAAGTGGAAACTGTAAAAATGGATGTCTTATGCATGTCATTTATCACCAAGTATCACAATTCCATATTTGTTCCAGTTACCACTTTACATTGCAGAGAGAGAGGGGAGGGAAGGGAGGAGGGGGGAGGAGACATAGCTTTGGAGGTATATATATATATATATATATATATATATATATATATATATATATATATATATATATATATATATATATATATATATATATATATATATATATATATATATATATATATATATATATATATATATATATATATATATATATAATTTTACTTGACCTCGGGGAGAAATTGAAAAAGCTGCGGCGGCCAAAGCTTACTGAGCCCACTAACATAAGTTCAACTATGAAACTGTTATTCAGTCCAGTCTTGAATTGCAATATTCATATTCCATTTTGGGTAATACTAATGCATTTGCCACAAGAATTCTTGATCTGGCGTCACTCAACACCTGAAGCTTTGTTGTCTGGTGCAACAAGATGAAACAATGACATTTTTCTCTAATATTCTGACGGAAAGGTCAATTGACCTTCTGAAAGAGGGACAGTATTACTTCTGGTTTGGTAAAATCTTATTCGGATTTAAGAGATACGGGCAGACGGCACGCTAGTCCGGTAGGTACTTGATTGTTCGCAAACTGACTTTGCATGTAACAAAATAAAATGTGCTTCCGTGGACGAGACAAAACATCAAACCATATGTGTTGTAGGAATGAGTTAGATAGCGACAAGCAGCGGTCAAATCCTACGTATTTGCTCAAATAACTTAGTGGGATCACTGACTTATTCTTCAAAAGAAGCACATGTGGTTTTAACGTTCCGTCACAGAGATCTGTACAAGATATATTAACTTAGAGGGTGCATTTACCATGCATGTGTCTAAAACGATACAACAGCCGAATGCACTGGTCAGCCTTCGTCTGCTTTTGATTATGAATATATAAAAAAGACGTATTTGAAGATAACCGCAGGTTTTATTTTCCCTATCTTATTTTTAGCTGGAAGCTCAATGCATTTCCTCATTCAGATGCACCACATTTCTGAAAGTGGTGTCATGAGACCGTGTCGGCTTAAGGCAAGCCGGGGAAGGTCAAGGCATTCAGGCATGTTCTTCACAGCAGTCGTGTGGAGATTGATTTTTCGCCTTATGACAACTTTCGTTCTGTTTGGCTCCTGTCATGCGTTTCAGTCTATCTTTTAAAACTTTCTTTTTCTTTGCGTCGTTTTTTCTTATCAGTGCCGATGATTTGCAGAAAGGGAATTCTGTTTGTTGGATTCTAACTGTTATCCTCGCTGTAACTGACTAATGCATGTTACTACTTTTTTCAAACTACTGACAAAGCCAACCAACAAACCGGTGTTAACCAGTTTTTCTGTGTGCCAGTTTTAGATTTCGACCTTGCGGTAGCTTTAGGATATTTCGACTTCCGTGTTTTTTCTTCTTCATTAATCAACTCCATGTAGTTGGGCGCGGTAATGTGGTTTTATCTGCGCCCGTTGTCCAAAGCCTAATGTAAAAGCTAATCCACGATTAACCACTAAAGGAAGTGCTGAGTGCCATCTGTGTTTCGTTTGCAGTTTCTCTTTTCCATTGTCAGTTAAAATTTGAGGCAGTAGGGGAGACAGTAGAGTAATATTTCGTTCGTTTTTCATTACTTTCTTTCGTTTTTGAGCGGTCAGATTGGCACTGCATCTTGCTATTGGGACAACAAACCGACATACAGAGAAACAAACCAACTATCTCACCACTAGGAACGACAAGTACAGTACAGGCTACGAATTTTCGGGACAGCCCTGAAAAAGGAAACGGAAAATCCTATGTATTTTTGGTCGGCTGAATTTGGTTCAGGGTTTTGAAAACTCCCACACTCCTACCCAAAGTTCAGTTCCGGGAGCCCAACAGGCTACTAACGATTGCACCAAAGATCAAGACAACTAAAGAACATCCAGGCAAAGCTCACTAAAACGTTGTCAAGTTGAAGAGATTCACGCCACTTGTGACTGACAAATGACACAGAAATGCTTCCTTCATTCTTTGGATGTGGTTAATGATATTTGCGATGAGTTGTCCGGCCGGGCAAACACAGTTCAGTCACCATGACGCCAGGGAAATTTGATGTGTGGGAGGGCTTGCAGGAACAATTGAGTTGGCACAGAATTTCTAAAGAGCACTTGTAACTTCTTTGCACACATCCCATATATCGGATATTAGGACGTCCTAAACAAGTACTGTATCTTGAGTACGGTCTAAGGTGCGAGAAACCGGAACTGTTGTCAGTAAGCATTTCCGGCCAATGAAATACAAACAACAGAATGAACTTTTGCACGAGCCTCGAGACAACGAACCAATGAGGGGGGACTGAGCCTTTTAATTAAATCATAATAACACAAAGATAAACAATTGTTTGGGAAGTTGTGAGAATTTACCTACGTCCTTTTATCTCTGTGCTCGTGCGTTGTTCGCAAAAGGTAGTAGTTAATTTGACAGTATCCATTGTCTGCTCAATGGCAATAACTCAGGTATTTATCCAAGCAAAAGGAACAATGTTCACCGCATTGAAATGCTTGTATAAAAGGCGTTTTTTTTCTCAGGCACCTTTCGAACGCATCTTAAAAAGCACTAACAATTAGCGCAAGGCGAAGTTTATTTCCGGTCAGTCTGAAAAATGGCTTTGCATCTCATTAATACTTGTTGCACAGCGATTAAAAAAATGTAAACGAGTTCGAGAGGCGACCGTACCGCGAGAAGCCAAGATTCCGTCGTCGTTGTCAATCAAATGGACGGTGTCACATTACAGCCAAGCTAAATATAGCGAGAAATAACTTCAACCGATGGTAAAGTTGTGTATGCGTGAGTGCCTTTGGTCAACAATTTCAATGACAGTAGACTTTGTTTTCTTCTCCAAAGGTGCCTGACGCATCGCCTCCATTTACATGAAAGAACTGGTGCCATCTGGGGCTGACTTTTCGCCTCTGATGTGAGACAATACGGCACGTCGAGTCGTCTGTGTATGGATTCGTATGAAGAGAGTGGTCAGAGAATGTAAATGCAGCGGGATTCGAGTACTGTTCTTGGGACATCGGCTTCGGTCAACATCACAGATGAGTTGCGAGTTATTTTGTACATTCTCGATGTAACAGGATAAGAAGACATCCACACTTACCCAGTTAATACTCCGAGTGATTATGTCCGCATGGAAAACACAGTTCGGAGCGGAACCCGGCAGGGCCAATAGTCATAGTGCTTCACAGGCGCGTTCGCAATCTGAAGGGAGTTTGAAATCTTGCATTGAAACAATTGATGTGGAACCGACGGAAGTAACCTCTCCTTCACATAAAACAAGCCACGGAAAGTCAAGCGAAAGGAACCAACTGAGACCATCTCCGCAGCGTCATGCGGCTTCTTCCAAGAGTGAAAGTTCACACCATTTAGCTGGGCATGTGTCTTCGCTTTCGCACATTTCGACGCCTTCGCGTATAAACACACGGCGAGACGAAGATTCTTATTTGGCTGAGTACACCGATTCTCTGGAGAATTCTTTCTCTGGAACAGTAGGCTTAGAAGGAACGAAGTTTTCGAGGCGCATTCCTCGGATACCGTCTTCCAATTCATCAAATGAACAGTGGTCTCGCGACGAGCAAGCCGGACATGCGCCATTTCCGCCCCCTCAATCGTCCAACTATGATCCAAATCTTCCTTATTTTCAACCTTCTCCATCTGACGTAAGACGTTTACCAAGGGACTCGAATGACAGTGGCGACTTACCTTTTCACAGAAAACTCGCGAATAAACAAGCGAAGGGGTCGCGTGTCATAGGCCAAGCAGAACCTGAAATGCAAAGGAATGTTTCCATTGAGAGTCCCCATCGTATCCTTCTGGAGGACAGTGCAAGTCCACGCGCCCTTTCAAAAGGCCGTGACGAATGTCAAACAAATGCAGTTTATCCCTCAAGAGCCGATTTGCCGGATATGGGCGCACGCAGGAACATTCATGGCCGAAGTCATGAACGCCAGATTGAAAACGCGAAATCTCATGTTGCTGGCGGTGTCAAAGCGAGGGTTTATTATGAATCAACACAACAGAGACACTCGAGCAGAGTAGCTGTTTATAATAATACGAAGAGTGTGGGACGGAGCGGTAGACGCTACAACAGCTCTGGTACAGACAGCCAAATAACATCTTCGGGCACTGAAAGCGATATTAGCTCATCCCCGGACTTTCAATCCTTGAGGCGCAGAAGACGTATAAGAAGAAAGGCTTCACCTAAATCCATCGATTCAAGTATGTATGGAGCCGACAACTCCAGCGAAGAATCGGAAGCACAGAATTGCAATGAAGTATTTTATGACGTGAGCACCGCGGAACGTTCTCCAAACTCAGCGACTGAAAAGTATGGAAGCCAAGAATTGATTTCTAGACGGGTAGCAACACCTCCCCAAAACATCAGGATGTTGAAGTCCAGCAGTCTGACATCTGTAAGCACCTTGGAAAGAAGGGGGCTTAATAGTTTAAGGACTACCTCACCCTCTGTTGCTAGGGTGTCCAAAATCCAAATCAGTTCATTTGCTGGTTTCACAGGGAGCAGGCCTGACAGTAGGGAAGGTGAGAAGAGAAGAAGGTCATCTCTGGATGAGGGGAGGTTTTCTGCAGATGATGACAGATTGCACAGGGAGAAATCCTTGTATGCAGAGTCCAATCAGCAGCTGTCGAGAAACCCATTTAGTCTAAAAGCAAAGCCTTTTGTACTTCGTGGCAAGCTCAGCCGTGGAAACTCACTTGGTAGTGATAATGAGAGTCAGACCGTACCCACCAGGCTGGAAACGAGGCAATTGACGACCACAAGTGCAAGAGCTTCTGTTCCAACCAGAGCAGCTCACTGCGGTTTACCAGATCGGAACAATCAAGAATACCCAGATGAGAATAGTTTTGGCTCAAAGAATAGTGCATTTGAATCAGTCAACCCACCTAGTAGAGTAAAGGCATCTCGAAGGAGGGAACAACTAGTAGCTTTAGTAGGTGATGACTGTGAACATGAGCCCCCTGTTATAGTACCAAGTGATGACAATGTTTCACTTCATGATTCATTCAGTGATCAAGCAGGGCCTGAAGCAAAGCGAGATGATGCTCCAGATACACTTGACAGGTCCTCATTTTCTGTCTTGCCAGCTGTGCCAGACTTGCAATTTTCTGCTCATGGACAGCGACCCCTCTCCATTGTTTGTGAACAGGACGAACATCCAGATCATTTGGAAACTCTGATGACACGCCAGAGTTTTGAAAAGAATTGTGCACCCATGATCAAAAAAACATCCTTTGCAAACCGAAAAAGTTCCAGTCACGACCACTCAGAACATGAAGGGATATTAATGACGTCACCAGTACCTGCTGATGGTGATACAAATGTGTCAGCTGTTCGGCGCCCTTCATATATTAAAGCCCAAAGGAATTCTGAAATGCACTCTCTGACATCAGGCTCTGATGCAAGCAAATCACCAAAGTACTCTGAGTCAAACCTGGGTGTAACTCAACATGGATTCAGAACAGTTCAGGAGTTAGATTCGAGTGATGACCTTTATGATTATGAAGTACTGCAAAGTATGCATTTCAGTGGCTCAGAATCCAGGAAGCAGGGGAGCAAAGCTCCTGAAGTTATGGAAGGAGATCTGATTAGCTTTTTTGAGGATGAGAAGGAGGATTCATCCCCTGGAGGGCCAAGTGAGGGACGCCCTGTTGAAAAACGCAAAAAGAAAAGTTCTCGGCCAAGGATTCCAACTATCTTTAGCTGTGATGATGTTGAGAAACTCAGGATGCAGTACCAGGATGGAGTTGCTACAAGAAGAGATGTAGGGGATTGCAAAGTACTTAACACAGAGATTGATGACAGCAGTAAAAATGGTATGTTTGTGACAGTACTTTTGTCCAATATTGTGTGCACATGTATTGTTTAATAACCCAAATTTGCACTTTGAGTAGAAGAACTCTTCACTATTTTTCTGGCTACTGAAGAACTGATAAATAACATGTGCATTTGCATAAAGAGATTTTTTTTTTGTTAAAGATGGTTTTTGTTGTTGGACTCGTTTATGTAAAATGGAGATTGGGAGTGGTGGGGTGGGACTGGATTTCACAATAATGTTGTTATATTATAATTATTATTATAGGTTTTTACTGATTGTTTTTTTTTTTTTTTTTTTTTTTTTTTTTTTATGATATTGAGTTTTGGGGAGATATCCAAAGTGGTCATCATTAATTTGCATTACATATCCTCATCTATGTTATGAAAGGAATTCTGGATGATCCTTCTACAAAGTACAGCGGATGTACATGTATTATGTATTACTATAAAATAATTTGTATCTGATTTTGTTTTCACTGTTTATTCCTCTTAGGTGTTTCTGAAATACAGCAGACAGAGAAACAGAATCAAAGAGAAGTACATGAAAGTGATGCAGATGATGGCACTCCAAGAGCTGACTCTGATACTGAAGGACATCAGTTTGGTGTGTCATTGAAGGAGGATGATGAAGCAAATGGAATTGACTCGGTTTTTGAGATTGAATCGCAACCAGAGCAGGGCAATGATGAGAGAGAAAGGCAAAGGCCATTGTTACATGCCGCTGTAGTTCCACAGATCAAAGCAGAAATGTACAGTGGGAAAAGGCCACAGTTTGCAGAGGAAGCAGTCTTTGCCATTGGGGAAGCTGAAGCTTTTGATGAACTCGGGCAGGGAAAGAAAAGGCATCCAGGCCTTGCTTACCCTGAATGTCTTTATCAAGAAGACAAAGGCATGGTAGATTGCGGTTCACCTTCTGGCTTACTGGTTTCTCCAAGTCCAAGTCAGCACAGCCTTGATGCAAACTCCATGACCACAAGTGGGTTTAGTGAAGCTCATTCAGAGCAAATAAGCTCAACAGACCTCCATGATGAGAGTGATTATGGTAGTCTGGGGCGATCTACATGTATTCCATCAAGCAATAACTGGAGGTCTCAGAGCGATCCCAGTGGCAGAACAAATGGAAATGGGGCACCGTTGTCAGAAACCATTGCTGAAGCAGAACGTGTTACTGTTCAGCGCAATAGTAACAGTGAACCTAATCTCTCTGCTGAAAAGCTGAAAAAGGAGCAAGAGCAGTTGGCTAAAAGGCTGAGTTTGCATGCTGTTAGGGCTCAGTCAAGTCCAGAGAGCCTTTCCAAGTTCGATCATTGTGGAAGCCGAGCAAATGAAAGAGACATTGATAAGGAAAGAGTAATTGCAGAGGGAAGCCCAGATGAATGCTTTGAACTTGACAAACCAGAAAGTCCAGTGCGGCCAACATTAAAGAGGACAAAATCTCCTACTTCACCACTGACAGCTGTCAGGGCAAAGTACACTAATTCGTTTGCTAATGAGAAAGCTCAAATAAAGTTAAACAAACTGGCTGCTATGGAACCTATTTATGAATATCCAATGTCAGAGCCAACCACCCCTGTGAGTGACAAACCTGGACCAAAGTCATCTGAGAGAAAAAGCAGTGTGCAACACCATGCCCCTGCCCCAGCACCAACAAGCCAGCCACCAGCAAAAAAGGAAGAGAAGAGGAGAATATCAGCAACAGGCCAGTCTGAAGGAAAGCCTACCAAGACAAAACATGTAAGTACATGCTAAACATTTCCAAATCTCCACCTCAACTTCTCCTCCTCCTGCTTCAATTCCTGCCCCCACCATCGTCCCCTCCCCTTCTGTGCAGACCCAAATGTTGCAATTTGGCGGTTTGGGGTCCAGCAAACAGTACTAACAAATTGTAGCAATTTTTTGCCTGAGATCCTTCTGAAGACAGCTCAAATGTTTGCTGTCTTAAAGCTAGTATAAAACTACATGTAAAATAACAGCTTGTGTTATCAATGTCATAATATTGTTTATTTTAGATGTGAAGTGCTTTTTGTGTAACATCTGATAACATTTTATTGTTTTAATTATGAGATGACTTAGATTTAAAAGTCTTATAAAAACTCAATATTTAAATGTTTGGTATAATATTACTTTTTGTGAAAGTACAAGTACTCCAGCTACTGTATTGAATGCATGCTAAAGTAATTTGGCCCAGCCATTTAAACTGGCAATAAAATAGGTTTACACCTCATCTGCTTTCAGCTTAGCCTGTCAAAATAATATTGATTAAGTACCATTTATTTTGTATGTTCTGCAGTTGTGTGATTACAATCTTCAGACTGTTGGCTGGTTTGAGAATTCCCATTAATTTAGTTTACTCTACTTTTGCTTCCCTTTTAAAATTTGAGCATTTTATTTGAGTGATGTACTGATGTACTTTATTTGAGTGATGCACATTCAGGCTAAAGATGGTGTGATTATGCTTAGTAGCATAAAAGATAAACAACCAAAATTGAACATAATTAACCCCTATGGAGAAGGAATTTTACTTTCTTCTGGATTCTATGGAATGCCAGCTGTTCAATAATGACCATGTGATTTTTTTAAAGTTAAAATTGTTAATCTACACAATCAGTTGGGAAACCCTATTGAAATTGGAGGTTTTGTGTGACTGTACATGCATGTGCATGCAGTATATGCTGGAGGCTTTTAAGGTTTATTGCAATAAACATTTGGGTGTATGCTAAAGATTCTGCATATAAACAATGTTGATGAACATTTATCTGCTCATGGAAACTGAGCATTTGGTGCACTTGTGGTGCTTGCTGTCCTGTAATTTTTCACTCTAAGTTGCATTTTGAACACTCATGACTTCAGACATTCCAACAGGTCAATATATACAGTATATGTCTGCATGCATGTAAAATGTTTAATTGGCATTGATTCAAATTGTTAGTTGTCATCAACGATCAACTATATAATGTCACCAAATGGCCTGAATTGGCTTTAAATTGCTGACACAGTAATTTACTAGGATATAAGAATTGATCAATTAGTTGGTGTGGCAATATTGCAATTTAGTCCAGACATGTTTGTTTTACCCCGTAATTATAATTTCAACAGCTTCTCTATTGTGATCCCTCTTAATTAATTGCCTAATGTTTAAAGCTCAGTCATGAAAGCAGTTGAAACATGAGGGAGAAATATATTTTCCCATCACACTGATGATTTCTTGTGATGCCAAAGCTAAATTTATCAATAGATGTTCAGTTATGAAGGACGTTTGGCATAAAAAGCTCATGTGCAGTACATGTATGTCATCATGCAGTAGATTTCTTAAGCAAAGAGCCAAATTAAAACAGTCTGTTCTAAAACTATCACATATGTTAATGTGTTTGTTTTGAGTCAACTAAATTAGTTTGTTCCCCAAAGTTATTGGATTCATAATGTAAGAAATCAAACCTTAACAGTATTTACAACCATGGAAAAGGTTATAAAACTTTATTCCCCATTAAAAGCTCATAATGGTGTGTGTTTAATACTACCTTTGTTGCTTAAACTGCTCTGGATGTTTAATAGGCAGTAGCTGTTAAGATTTTTAAGGAGCTAAAGTTATTTAATTGACTTTGACTTTGTAGTTTGTTTTTTTTTTTGTTCTGCCATTCATAACTGCAAGAGACAAGGCTGATAACAAATTGTTGCATGAATATACAACAAACAAATCCAGTGTATACAGTAAGATTAAACTTTGGGCATCAACATAAGATCTAAAAATGTGTGACATTCAGAAAGGATTGGTAACAATATCTTGGTTTGTGATTGAAATAATTCCATTTTTGGATGAATCTAGATTGTTTGTGTATGTCCCCTGTTGTGCAGTGAACAAATATTGTATAATTAGTAAAACCAAAATATTGGAATAACAACCCTTTCAACACCATATTTGATAAATATACACAAAGTACACTGGTAGAATGCAGAGTTGGTTGCTCATGATACAGCTGTAATTAACTAATACTTGAGATAAATATTGCTTTACTCTGTTTATACAAGCAGCCTTACAAGAAATATTGTTGGTGTCTGTATAATGTTTTGCTGTATGGTTAAATGCAGAGCTAACATATAAGCTGTACTTAAACAGTTTGTGTCATAAATAGAGAGAACATTAGCATTTGATTCCAATTTTTGTCTTCTTCTCAATACACTTTGTCTTATTTTGCATATTTCACATTTGCTTTTCACAATGAGTGACCATGGACAAGCAAGATGTGATATTGACCTTGGAGACTGTCATTGTTTGTTCTCTCACAGTTGCTTTATGTGATGCTTGTTGATTTAATTGATAGCAATGCTCCCATATTTGGGCAAATAAAAAAAAAAAAGAAAGAAAGAAAGAAAGAAAGGAAAGATGATAGAGACTACTTTGCATATGCCAAAATCAGATTCCATTTATTTTAACCAGGTTTAAATAGTACCCTCAACCTAAACCTAACCAAATCAAAATCCATGAAAAGATTTGAGGTTCACAAAGTCATTAATAAATGCTGTCCTCTCTATAACTAAAGTTTGGTTGATTGATTGATTGATTTATGCAAAATCAGATTTCCACTTTCAAACATATAGTCAAGAAATACAACCCTAACCCTAATTAAAATCCTAATTCTAAGAACGATTTCTCGATTTATAGGGTTTGGTTTACTGTAGTGTAGGAACTTGGTTACATGTTCTGAGTGCTTTGTGGTCCAATTAATAGCCCCTTCCCTCTCCCTCCACATACAAAAGGATGAGAAAAAAGAAAACAAAATGATATATATGTTACGTTTATGCATGATTTGTATTAAATATTGACTGTTTTTATTTTAATAACTGGTATGTTTGTGTGTCGCATCTGCAGGACATGCGAAAACATGTTTTCCAAAATTTGTTGGAAACAGAGCTCTCCTATGTGCAAAATCTCCAGTACTTGGTGTCGGTAAGTTGTTTTTAAGTAGCAGCATTGATACTTATAAATGAAACATTCAGAAACAGTAAGTTCTTGATAACATCTTTACGTAGTTATTATACTCTTGTATCTTTAGCCCAGCAGGGTTTTCTGAGAGTTCCTGCTCCAACCTGCAGTATAAAGTCACAGTATGAGTAATATACTTCGACCACCTACTGCACATGCAAGGTCAAAACCGGCATGGGGTTTACTGATATACAATATTAAACGATGCTAACTTTAGTATTCACAATATTTACCTGCCTATTTGAGAGTCCCAAGTACAGTATTGTGGGTGGTGTGCTTTCGTTGGCCATCAGATTTTGACACCCGACTGTTCTTTTTTCCCTAAATATTGGGAACAAAGCAGTTTTGCTTTTCTGTTTTCCTCTGATTGTATACTGATACTGTACATTTGCCTTGAGTGTTGTGACAGTTCTCATCTTTAAAACGTTAATTTTAGTTGCTGAGGTACAATTCTAGTTGAATACATATATGTTAACAGTAAGGGCTATAAAGAAATATGCATTTTTTTATCATTTCGATTTTGTATGGTGAGGTATGTTTCAGTTGCTGAGGTACAATTCTAGTTGAATATGTTAACAGTAAGGGCTATAAAGAAATATGCATTTTTTTATCATTTCGATTTTGTATAGTGAGGTATGTTTCAGTTGCTGAGGTACAATTCTAGTTGAATATGTTAATAGTAAGGGCTATAAAGAAATATGCATTTTTTTATCATTTCGATTTTGTATAGTGAGGTATGTTTCAGTTGCTGAGGTACAATTCTAGTTGAATATGTTAACAGTAAGGGCTATAAAGAAATATGCATTTTTTTATCATTTCGATTTTGTATAGTGAGGTATGTTTCAGTTGCTGAGGTACAATTCTAGTTGAATATGTTAATAGTAAGGGCTATAAAGAAATATGCATTTTTTTATCATTTCGATTTTGTATAGTGAGGTATGTTTCAGTTGCTGAGGTACAATTCTAGTTGAATATGTTAACAGTAAGGGCTATAAAGAAATATGCATTTTTTTATCATTTTGATTTTGTATGGTGAGGTATGTTTTAGTTGCTGAGGTACAATTCTAATTGAATATGTTAACAGTAAGGGCTATAAAGAAATATGCATTTTTTTATCATTTCGATTTTGTATGGCGAGGTATGTTTCAGTTGCTGAGGTACAATTCTAATTGAATATGTTAACAGTAAGGGCTATAAAGAAATATGCATTTTTTTATCATTTCGATTTTGTATGGTGAGGTATGTTTCAGTTGGTGAGGTACAATTCCAGTTGAATATGTTAACAGTAAGGGCTATAAAGAAATATGCATTTTTTTATCATTTTGATTTTGTGTGGTGAGGTATGTTTTAGTTGCTGAGGTACAATTCTAGTTGAATATGTTAACAGTAAGATCTATAAAGAAATATGAACTTTTTTATCATTTCGATTTTGTATGGTGAGGTATGTTTCAGTTGGTGAGGTACAATTCCAGTTGAATATGTTAACAGTAAGGGCTATAAAGAAATATGCATTTTTTTATCATTTTGATTTTGTATGGTGTCTATTGTAGTAAATTCGTTGCTCTCTTGCGTTACTCACACCATTTTGGCGGCAAGAAGTTTTGGTTCTTCATGTAGTCATTTCAGAGTTACGTGTACCGGTTTTATGGTAGAGTGAGTACCGTGCAAAGTGTTTGGTTGCGCCTTTGATTTTCAGTTTTGTCCCGATTTTTTGTCAGTGTAAAACTCAATTGGTGTTTCAAAAATTCGTAAGCCGGACCAATCATGTGACCTGCAGTGTTGGTCTATTCTAGTCGCGTTCGTGATCTTTGCTTGTTCAGCTTTCGTGATCTTTGCAGCGAAATCACACCTGTCAGGCTCACGTGGCACTGAACTCTCCCGTCCGATACGCAGTTTCCACTCCAAGCTCTCAAAGCACGAATTCCTTGTTTAGGAAACCTTGCATTTTGAAGCCTGAAAACGAGAAGCTTCTACTCACAACGCGACTTCCTTGCTATGTTTTGAGCTGAAACAAACGTTTTGGTTATTCAAAACTTTGCAGTTTGTTGGCCAAAAGCACGAGAGAAAGAATTAGCTTAATCTTGGCTTAACCGAGCTTTGAACAGCTCCGGCTTTACTGATTGAGGGATTAATTGATGCCTTGTCGTTTATATCAAGCGGAGTAAAAATACGAAATTCATAAAGAATGTGGTAGGAAATCAGGCACAGTCAGTTTTCATGCCCCTTGACTTATATTCAATCAGCTGGGGTGGAATATGACGACCGCCGACGGCATGCGGCATCGACTTGTAACACACAGTAAAAAGATATTCGAAAATTCCATCTAAATACTAAAGCCCAAAGCATTTGAAAAATCATTAAAAAAAAAAACTTTGTCCTTGTTGTAGTACAGAAACGATACAACATCAGAATGACGAAAATGAAGCACGACTCGTGCAACAGTGCAAATACTGTGGCCATGCACTCGAAAACACCAAATTACAGCTTTATACTGTAACATGTGATACATGTATCTCCTCTTTGCGCAAAAATGAATGTCATTTGATATCTCGCGGTTTTGTTTACACAGCAATAATTATTATCGTGTAAATCTTACTCGTGTGCTACTTTTTTGAGTCAGTTCTTAATCTAACCTCGCTATCAAATCCACGAAAATCTTGCATACAGGACATGAATTTCGACGGTTACTGGGACAGACCGAAAAACACGACATTTCTGGTGTTCCTTGTAGATGACTTTTGCAGGCGCTTTTTCGCGACCGAGATGATTCTCCCATAACATGCCTGAGATACCTCGGATGTTGGCGCGTATAACTAAGTAACGAGATTACTTAAAAACTAATTTTTCCCTGACATCGATATAATTGTTTTTAGTATTCAAACCAAACAAGAAATATTTGTATTTCTTGGGGATGTAAGCAAAACTGGCTTTCCCACAAATAATGGCAAATTACATGCACATCGGTTAATCACGGATATCAGTATTTTATCTTTCATCTATCAACCCTATTAACGTATCTTACGCTTATATCCGGTGGGGTCCAAAATTAGCTGTGAAATATTCTTTCAGAAATGGGACTCGTGTGGACAAATTATTTGACCCTCTGACCTCGTCACGTCTTAATCATTCTTGGCAATCCACTGTCATCCCAGTGCCACTTATTTCGAGGAGCTCTTTTTGGACAGCACTTCAAACTGTCTACATTTGTTGAAAATACAATGAATAGATGTCAGTGTTTTTTTCTCGTGTTAGGCATGATAGAAATATTTATTTTAACATGCATGATAAATGAGCTGAAAGTCAATGTGGGGAAGCTAAACGCTGTTTAAGGAAGTTTAAGTTGACCTTCCGTCGGAGCAACAAGGAAGTTTAATCTTAGACTTCGAGCGTTAGCTCCTTCGTCGGAGCAGAAGGGCTATAAACGGTCGGATTTTAGCTTTACCACATTGAATTTTCGTTCATTTATTATACGTTGATATCTCCTCGCCTACGTAGTCTAAAACTAGTTCTAAGGTCCTGTTTAGATGAGAAAATGTTCCGTAAACTTGCGCTTACGGAAGCCTGCTAAAAACGAAATTCCGACATAATCGAAAACACAGGAATACAGAAATCAACGTTAAGACGATCTTCATTCGGTCCGTCATCCGTGGGCTTTATCCAAACCGAGAGGGCCAACTTTGACCAGGTTTACCCGGGACAACATTTTCCATCTAAACTCTCGGTAAAGTTGTCTCGGGTGGGAGGGTTGTCTCGCGGAGTTCCCGGGGCAACTTTTCTCAATATAAACAGGGCCTAACATGTATATATTAGCATTCCATTTTATCCTAACACTTTGGGTTGTACAGTATATATACATCTTATTCGATGGTTTAGCGCGTAATACGGGCCGGTATTTTACGAGTTGCTCGTATTTTTCCGAGCCCCGCCGCGGGGCGAGGAAAAATGCGAGTAACTCGTAAAATGCCGGCCCGTATTACGCGCTAAACCATCGAATGAGGGATTTATTATATGACTGTGACGTAGTTTTACCTTTATATGAGATATATTTCAGCAAACATAAAACAGAGACTTCGAGCAAAACTGTTTTCATTCAATCCCAGGCAAAATGTGCGCACACTCATTTACACAAAGATTCACTTACAGCTTCCAATCCGGTCATCGATTTAAAAATCTTGACAGAGAAAATTAACTAAGTTATGCCACCAAATGATCGAAGTTCAATTCAGATTAAATGTGCTGAGATAAATGCGCTGGAGACGAAAATGCTTGCTTCGACAGAATAAATATTCAGCGAACAAACGTGCTTCGAGCGGTTGAAATCGATCGCTTCGCTTAAACTTTTAACCATTTTTGTTCTTCAATAGCAAGCAGCTTTGTACTCAAAACAGGGTTTCTATTTTCTCGGAGTAGTTAAAAAATAAACACAAGAACAGAGCCAGCGAATGTGTACGTTGAAGAATCTGAAACTTTCATAACACAACTAGGATTTTTACCGCCGACACGTTGTCAGGTTATAGATTATTAACAACTCACCGATTTCCTGCCCGGTTGTAGAAAGTTTAAGACCCCTTCCAGCAAAGGAACCACTCAAAACAGTCTTCGTACACGGCGAAAATCATTTTGCAGTGTTTACAATGACGGCATCGTGCGGAAAACTTTACGGAGTCAGAACTGCCGTTAGTCCATGGCAATTGTTCGCTTTCCACCAACTGAACTGTGCTTTCTATTCCTTGACAAATTATTCAGTAACAGTTTCTTTCGATGGAAGGGTCTTGTATCTGAAAAGTCATAGACTTTCGTTGCACCGTTTTACCTTGCACTCAGAAAAATCTTTGATTCATTTGTGATACGCGCGCGTCTAAACCGGTCAAACCGGTTTTCTACAGTGTAATACGGATTTGAAGTGTGTAATACGCTCCCGTACCGGCACTCTGTTGCGACCTTATATGGTAAAACTACGTCACAGTCATATAATAAATATATCTTATTAGACACTTAGGCGTGTAGTACGGCTGTATATTTTTACGAGTCGTGCAGTATTTTGGCGAGCCGCTTCGGCGAGCCAAAATACAAACGATGAGTAAAAATATACAGCCGTACTACACGCCTAAGTGTCTAATAAGTTATTTATTATACAACTCCCTTAGTAAAAGATGTAAATTATTTTTAAATCGCGGTACGTTGTGTGACCAAAGTGACATGTTTTCCGCGCGCGATATGTCAATCAAGTTTAGTGCCGTGTGCAGTGTAAGCAAGCGCGGATTTTGTACTTGCAGTACTTCTAGTCGTTGTTTTCTGAGCCGAGTAACATTGAAGCTGAAAGAGGTACTTTAAACAAAGTTTGCGGGGAGATCTGAGATACTACATCACATAATGTGGTCATAAACAGAACAAATTGGACGAACGAGATGTGTCAACATTTTCATTTTCGTCGAGTGCCATGAATCAACAAACAGCCAGTTCTCGCCTTCTCCTCGCTTATGAAGTATGAAAAGGACTTTATCCTGTGACCAGTGGTGGTACAGTTCGCATTGCCGTTTCTCGATAGAGGTAATCATTGCCTGTTGTTGCAAGTCGATGCCATAGATCTTGGACTGGAATTACACGCCGAGGCAAATCCAACGGCTGTCGTGTTCAATGCCGACAAGAACTCGTTTCGAGATTGACAGGGATTCTTAAACTGCTCTCAGAAATATTGATCTGGCTGGAAACACTATGGCCTGATAACCGAACTGTGGTGTGTGGTCTGACATTTTGTGGAACGGAAGATTAGTTATGTTGCGGCAAATTCAGTTGATTTTCTGACGAAGAAGCTGGTCTCCGTGCTCGATTTTGCGTATCGGATAGTAAGCCAGGTCAGTTTAAATTCTGTGCTTCTTTCTTTGCTTAATAATCTCTAGAAGTGATGTAAATACCAGCTGTGCACAGGGCGACTTTTATACGAAAAGCGAAAGAAAAGAATTAACGGCAGCGAATGAAGAAAAAAAATTTTTTTTTCCTTAGCAACGTTGAATACGGCTGTATCTTTTTTACGTGTCTATGGAGTTATTCGCACGTTACTATGCGGTATTTTCACGTTACTAAGGGAGTTGTATAATAAATTGTCTTAGCTATAACAACAGTCTGTTCTCATTCGCTGTTTTCACTCAGTATTTTGCATTCTGGTGAAGTATTGAGGGTTAACATGCATGTATATATTGTTTTCCCTATTATTGTCTCCGTATAAACGCGTGTGTTGGTCTGAGAACAGATGGGGCACAAAATATTAGGCCATTGGTTATATGCCAAGAATTTTTCCATTTTATAGCGAAACATTCTTGTAAGAAGAAACCAGAGAGAATAAGTCTACAGTACTGAATAAGTTTCAGAATTCCCGTTTTCGAGTTTTCTTTTTGTTTAGCATTTGATGTGTTTAGAAAAAAAAAGTTAAGTTAGCCATTGCAGCTAGCGATCTTACCCGCTCTAACAGAAGGTTATGAGTGATGTGTGTACAAGACATTTATCAACGATATAATTGTTGTTTTGTTGTATTATCAGAACTACTACAAACCCCTCAAGAAGTCTGACAACTCAGCCAACGTGGACTCTGCTCAGGTGGATGAGATGTTTTATCAGATCCCAGAGATCCTCATTTGTCACGAGTCATTCCTCGAACAGCTTCAGAACAAAGTGAAAAGCTGGCACGACAAGCAGAAAATCGGAGACATCTTTGTTTCTGCTGTGAGTACGCAGCTCTATTAAAAGTTCTCGTCTTTCGAAACGAGGCACTCGTTGTTGTATGCTTTCTCAACAAAATTTAACGTTCTGTTACTTTTTTAACAACTTTATTAGGTAAAACTACAAAATTACTTTGTTACTACAAAAAGTCTTACAAAATTCAAAATAAGTAATCCCCGAGCGAAGCGAGGGTAATATTCACGACGCTAATGCGGCATAGTCGCCTCATTTGAAGACTCCAAGCGTGTCGCCATCTCGAAATTTAATGTTCGTGTGTGTGTGTGTGTGGTACGACTTTTTAGGCCAGGTGCCTAAGGCAATGACGTAATAATAATCGATTAGCGTCTCCGCCAGTGTTTTTAAAAGATTTGAACGAAGCAATAATTGTACGTAACTGGTTTCACGAAAATGAATTTGAAAACTGGAAAACTTGAAACAGAACGGTCTCGCGAATCTCGTCTTCAAAAGAGAAGGGAACTGGCATGGGCAAGGCGAAATCGTGAAACGATCGAACAGCGCCAAATACGTCTAGGGAAAAGACGACAAACATGTTATAACCGACAGCATCGTGAACGGAAGCGTGCCGAAGAAACAGCGCTTGAAAGAAAATCGGGAGCTTCAGACGCCGTTTTGTGTTAAACTCGGATACTTATTCAGAAAGGACAAGCAACAAAGGTTAGTCAGTGGAAATCGAACATTCACCGTGACAAATATATTCTACCCGTATCTTGTAACTCGATCACTTCAAGAATGTATTAGAATCTGTATGCTGATCATTTTCCCTCGAAGTATTGTTTTAATACGCTTCTGTCTCCAGTTTCAGCTACCGTATTCGCTCAGAGCAATCGGAACTTGGAGTCTTGAATGATTTAGTCAGAGGTCTTCTTTTTTCTTTCAAGACTAAAACTGTAACAAATGCTGTAATCTGACATGCGGTGATTGCAGCGAGAATCGTTCACAAGCCCTTAGAAGTATGACTAGGTCTGAAGCCCGTGTATAATTTGAAGTAAACCGTTCAAGTTTTGCTTTGATTATGGGAGAATTTGAGCGGGTTCACATACAAAACAATTCGAGCTTATGAAATATGCATGCCTGAGTCTGGAGCATCAAATCGCACAGGAAGCCTATTTAATTGTACTGCATATGAATTCAAAACTGGAAAATCAGTGTTCCTTTTTTTCCGTACTACGACGGCCGACCAACTTCAAAATTTGAGTATTAAATTTTGAGAACGTTGCTTGGTAGACTGTATGAATTAGTTTGACGTGCCGACCGTGGGAAACACGTACTTCTTCACGCAATCGACTCTTATAACACACAGCATTCTTTTTCTCATTCCTTTGCGTGTAGCACTTGACTTCGAAGAAAAGATTGAGTCAAAATTTTGGTGAAACAAAGGCTACTCTTGTTGGGAGTACCAAAGTAAAAGTCCCATCAATGGCAGAGCGAGGGGGTATCTACGATTATCGTATTTCTAGTTAAATAAGTAAATAAAAGAAATAAACATACACATTCATTTAAGTAATTACCAGCCCTCGCGTAATCTCAAAAAGAGGAAGAAATAAAGATATGCCCAAAATTTCGTAGTCGTTTACATGTATTCAGTCACCCCATTACAATGCTGCTCCAGTTTCGAGGTTGGTATAACATGCAAAAAAGCTAAGGAAATTTATTTTAGGGCTCAGGTTTCGTGTTCTGCTGCACCATATGTAATACCTCCTGTTATTTTGTATCCACAGTTCACAAAGTGTTTCCTGATGGATGCGTACAGTGGCTTTATTAACCACTTCTTCCTGGCCAGAACTGCAGTACGGGTGGCTACTATGTCAAAACCAGGATTCGTCCGATTCATTGAGGTTAGTTTCACATCTCAATTGCTACAGTTCTTGGAAGTGGAACTACATTTAGATGCGCTGTGTGATTACTGTATAATTACCAGTCACACGAGTGGATACATCTGTGGAGCAGGTCAAAAGTGTTTTCGATTGACTACCGAAAGTAACTCTGGAATTGCTTTGGCTTTGCATTTGTTGCGGTGTTTGATTGGTCGAAACAAGTTTTGAAGAATTCTGGGCCAATCAGGAACAAAAACAAAGCCAATTGCGATCTCATCATGCAAGTGGCGATGGCGCTTTCTCGAACCGCGGATTTATGTCTTCTTCAAAGTAAAACCAATTGGAATTTTTAATTTCATTCTCTTCTAACTTAAATTTCTGTACTTGCTCCATCGAAAGGCGCTTAAAACGCCAAAATTGTAAGCTTAAATCACTGTTACGGAGTTATCCGTATTAAACTTAGATTGATACATTTATACGTTTATCCCAACTCCAGCGCAGATTAAAACAAGTTCTCCACAGGGACTAGCATTCTAATTGGAAAATACTTTGGGTTATGGTTGCTTGAAATTGCTTTTTGATACAGTCGGTGGCAATGCAGTGTAAAGACATTTTTCCTCCAGTAGAACTCTATTTGTTATATGAATATAAGTAAGATTTCCCTTTGGGATTTCACACATCTGTGTTCAAACGTGTAAGAGGCATGCATCTTCAGTTTCCAAACACATCAATATGCAATGCTTTATTGTTTGAGTTGACTTGATTGATCACATTTAAATCCAGTGCACCAACAGTTTTTCTGCTGCGAGAGAGACGAAGCGACCATGTGATCAGTGTCATTTTGCATGTTACAGGATATTTAAGAGTGCGTGTAATGTTTGGTGCGTGGTAACGTGCGGGTTGTCCTGATCACTGCAGCTATGCATGCCAGCTGTCCTGTTAATCGCACTCTTTACTACATATTGTTTTCTCAGAGCAATAAAACTCATCACCCAAACGTCGTAGAAGATTTATGGCCGAATTGTGGCCGATATAATTCTATTCACATGTACTAAAACTGGCCAGCGAAGGAGCTCTTTTAAAGCACTGGCACATAAAACTTTTTGGAGTGCTTGGAAACAAGGACGAGATAAAAGCTCGAAGTCCGATGGTATGAATTATTTTTGGGTCGTAGGCCTTAATTTGTAACTTGCATATCTGATCGCAATTAAATGCCTAAGCGAATTAGTCGAATTAACTCAATGTCCATGTTCTTTCTCCAAGCTGCATAAGCTACATATGGTATGGAATTGGGAATAAGTGTGTGCTGATGTCTAAACAGTGGACTTCTCTTCTTAAAGCGTCCTCACTACCTTGGGGGAAAAAGAATAAAAAGTTGCTGACCATGTGTTAACGTTAATTTTGCACGATTAGGGCATAATGAACTTAAACTGTGACGTTGGCTTTGTGACATTACCAACAAGCCTTTACACAGTATTCCATTTTTTTCTACGTTTAAAACTTATAGTAAATGTTTACTTTATTAGATTTTAGGTGAGAGTTTTACGGTGTCTGATTTTCTGCAGCAATGTGTCAGAGATCACAAGGAGAAGCTCACTCTGCAGGACCTGATGATCATGCCAGTGCAGAGAATACCCCGATACGAGCTGCTGTTGAAGGTGAGCTGAATCAGAAGGCGTTAAAGGGCCCCTCAACCACAGTCCTTTGCGCGCCGGAAACTTTGATTTGCCATTATAGGGCCCTCGAAAGTAGCAATCCAATTCCATCTGACTCGTTCAAGAAGATTATTACGTAAGACTTGGATCGACCAAGGGTCGATGTGTGAAGGGTGGACGCCTTGAAAGAATTTAAAGCTGACATTTCGAGCTGCAGCCCTTCGTTTGATTTCTTTTCTTTTTTTTTGCTCAGACGAAGGGCTGGCGCTCGAAATGTCAGCTTCAATTCTTTCACGGCGTCCAGCCTTCACGCATCGACCCTTAGTCGATCCAAGTTATACGCATTTCTCCATGCCGATGCAGTCAATCTAGTTCTCTTTAGGGCTGGTTTTCTTAGAAGATTATTAGTTTCTTTTGGCCTAAAAGTGTTACTTACCTATTTTGCTATTGATATATTACATTTTTTTCTTGGTTGAATCGGATGTTTACATATTTCCCGATGTACAGTAAACAAAAGTATTGAATTGGCTGAAAAGGCCCCTTTAAGCACAGAGTCGAGAATCATACCAGTAACACTTATGCCTTCAACAGTCGTTTAGGCGTTTTGTTTGACTGGTTTGAAGCCCAAGTTTTAGGCCATTTCCGAGATTTCGAGATGCGTTTCAAAACGAGGTCTAGTGAGTCCTTTCTATGAAAATTAGTTTTCCTTTTCATGCAGGTCAAACTCGCTTTCATAAGAAAGGTCTCGCACCAGGCCTCTGTGTGAAGCAGAGCCAACAGGCATATCGGAAATACGTTGTTTGAAACGGAAAGAAGCTTAAAATGATGGCGAGCTATATCAGACGTCCAATCATGCGTCTAAACTCCAATGCAAACTCTGAGGTGGTATTGATTTCATTTTATAGGACATGATCAAACACACGCCTGCTGATCATCCAGACAACGGCAGCTTACAACTAGCTTTGGTCGAGATAAAGGCTCTTGCTGACCGAATGAATCGTGGCGAAAGGGAGGTCGATCAGGCAGAGAGGGAGGCTGAGAAGCTGAGAGACCTAGAAGCCACGATTGAAGGAATGACAGATGTAAGTATGGACCACCTGCTACGAGAAAGAGAACCTTAACATCATAACCGCTTTATCTATCAGTAACATTATTTTGGAGTTTAGAGTTTAGAGTTGTAGTCATCTTTGTTTGGAACAAGAACTGAGCGCAAGAAAGGCACACTTCAACCAACAGAAGTTATGAAATATAACAAATACATTTTTGTATAATGATTATACTTTATTTCAGTAGCCGATATTGATTTCTAAGTTTAGTTTATGTATTTTAGAACTTCTATTATCTGCAGTGTTAGACGTTGATAGGAGAAACTTGCCCAATAAATGAATACGCCGCAAGTAAATTAACTACCATAAAAATAAGAAATAAATCACTTTATTCAACGATTTAGCGCTGCCGTGCTAATTAGGGAGACTTGAAATGCAGAAACCAAATATCATAAACTAGACGTAAACTTGTTAAAGATTCCAACTGGTCGAAAACTAACCAGATGGCTATTTACATAAAGTGGCCGAGGATTTTGCGCTCGCAAATTCAGCTAGTGGTCAGGATAGGACTTGAACCTGGGACCTCCTGATTTCGGAACTCTAACCACTCTTTGCCTTCTCTTTTTCAGTAGCTTCTGACCCATACCCCTCAACATGGTGCATATAAAATAGTTGTCAGTCAATACTATTTGAACTGTATCACGTCATTCAGCGTATAATTCTGGAAGCACGCAAACACCAATAGTTACTATTACGCTGCATTACACAGAATCTGGAGGGACAGGCTGTCATCTTATTCAGATTCCTGAAAATGTCCTCTTTTTTTTTTGCTGTTCCAGCTGGCGATACCATCCAGGAAATTGTTGAGGCAAGATTTAGTCGCAGAGGTGGTGAGTGTTCATCAGATGGTCAGTAAATGCCATCCTCAAAAAACACGTAAGCCTACATCCTGAAAAGGGCGTCAGAAGCACCGCTGCCAGAGTCGCTACGCCAAAATACACCACGTGCCTAAAAAATTCATCGCCTAAGGCACTCAAAAAGCCTGAGGTGTTGAATCAGTCACGTGATGGATTTTTGTCATGTGACCAGCCTGAAGTAAAGGGCCTGTCAGTTAATATTGTTTTCACACTGAATCTTTTCTCACGTTCAACTGAAGCTGCTGGAATAAAAGATTAAAAAAGAGTTGGGAATTCCTTTGTTTGAATATATTTTCACGTGTTTCTTTCTTTTTTTACGCTTTTCTCGTTTTTTGCCTAGCAGAAGGGAAACATCACAAAGAAGGACAGGTGTCTGTTCTTTTTCAACGACATGCTGGCGTGTGGAACTGTAAAAAGGAAGGCACATCTAAGGAGAGGCTCCCTGAGCTTGTGAGTATGATGTTTTGTATTCATTGATTTAGTTTGTTGTTGTTGTTGTTGTTTGTTGTTGTTGTAGTAGTTGCATCTTTTCAACTTGATGGTTGTTTTTGTTTTTTTGGGCCACTGTAGTGCTTTAGTGTGTAAGGTTTAACCCTTTCGCTTCCAAGATCAGACTGCAGATTCTCCCAGCCTGTTAAGAAGAAATTGTATGAGTGATGTAGTGAAAACTGATAGTTCAATCAGCTAACATCCGAGTAAGGTATCAAAACCCAAATTCTCCATACTGTGTGATATGTCTCTGTTGAGAAACTGAAGAAGAAAATTGAAGTTGATCACTTGTGAGTGAAAGGGTTTACGTGGGCGACAGAACAGTTCACAATTTAGGAGGACTCACGATATCTGAAGGACTGGAAACTTGGTTAAAGGAATGTGTTATTCTGGTTTAAGATTTTCTGGTCAGTCTGGCACCGAATTCAACAAATACAAGTTGTTATGGAAACTGCCTCTTGACTGTGTGGAAATTGTCAAAGGTAAGTCATAATTATCGCTTATTAGGAAGATAAGAAAAAGAGTATATGAAACCTTTTAGCAAAATATTCACTCCGAGTTACCTGTGTTCTTGGCTTGCAACTAATCTCCTGGAGATTCCGAATACAAAGAAACAGCGGCTGTGTTAGAACCACTTACAAAATAATCTGATGAGCAGTTCACCCAACATGGCCGCCGTGATGTTATATGGACACAAGAATTCATTTGATGGATTTCAATCAATCCCTGAAGATTCAAAATACAAGGCCAGTGAATTTCATGGCACTCATACTGATTGTTTATTGCCATCTTACAGAATCCCCAGAGGCCCAGAGGAGGAACAGCATAGAAAAGTTGTTGGAAAAATTGGACAACGACATGGCGCACCTGAGTAAAATCAGTTCTATAGCGGACTCTCTAGCTGTTGGTCACCAGGTGAGATCTGACTCCTTCCTCCGAACTGTACCGACTTCTTTACCTCCTGTGTAATTTATTCACTGCCATGAATTAAACTGTAAAATCTGAAAACACGGTCAACATCGTGAACACTGTTATAATAGAAGGTAGTGTTTTGAGAGCCTTTTTGAGTTGTCTTTAGGTTTTATTTGGCAGTTCAGAAGTTGAATCTCTCTTTGTTAAATCAGATTCGCATTGGCTGTGAAACCTTTGACACAGTCATTACTGTATACATGACACAACCAACCATTCGAGAAATTTAAATGTATAGATGTAGTGAGAATCGGTAGTAGAGCCGTTTTCGGATGACTGTCGAAAACCAAAACCAAAGTAATCACACAGGCCAATCACAGAGACTGAGAGAAAACAGTTCAGCCAATCAGAAGCCAAAGTAATTCACGTTTGGTCTTGTGTTTGGTTTTACTTTCCAATCAGCATTGCGAGTACACGCCATCGCTTGCGTGAGAAGTGTTTGGTTTTGGTTTTGGTTTTGTTCCTGATTGGTTGAGAATGCTGCCAAACTTGTGTGGACCAATCAGAAAGCGTAGCAAACGCAAAATCAAAGCAATCACACGATTACTTTCGACAGTCATCCGAAAACCGCTCTATTGGTAGTATGATTAACTTACCAAACGAGCATCAAGTTCTCCAAATTGTATGTTTTGACTGGAGAAAAAAAAACAAGATAAACCCAGATTTTCCTTTTGGTTGATACAGACGCTAGATACAGCCATTCGTGAACTGATGAATGATGTTAGCAAGCAAATCAGTGAAAAGCAGGTGCCAGCACAACCTTCCTCGTCGAAACTTGATCTCCAAGCACAGACAGAGTAAGTTACTACCAGATCTCGTTTTTTTTTTGGCTCGTGTTTAAGGCTGTTGCCCCTGGGAAGCTAGGGAGGACAGCACTTTGAGATATAGCAAAATAATTGGCGCCATTTAAAAAGCATCACGTTATATAGCTGAGGTCCCGTCCACAATAGTACGTTTTCAAAAATCTGCGTCTTTAAATGAAAATGTATGATTAGTATGAACGCGATCTTATCGTGGTTCACACGTGCTAGAGCAAGGGCAAACGCAAGCAATGTTCACACGTCAAAGTTGTTAAGCAAGCGCAAACACAAGCTCAATAGATTGGAAATTTTCTCACTCTCTTGGGCTTGACTTTGCACATGCTTGATGGCTTATGGCTGAGACCAGGCACTGCCCAATCCTCGTAGTGGGTTAAGCTTAGAAGTTGGAAGATAAATCAACTACGGTACTGATGGGTGATGTGAACTCCTTGTCTCTCCATAAAGCCCACTTTCCCGAATTACAATTTCAAAAAGATGTCGAAGCATTGCAAGAAATGATGTCGATTTTATAAGGCGCGACTAACGTCTCGTTCTCATTTCCACAGTGAAGGCATAGAAAACTACACCTTCCTCTTTCTGGGAACATCAATAAGGAATTCCTGGGAAACCTTCTTTGAAAACGCAAAGCAAAAGTTGGGTAAGTAGCGACGCTAATCACGCGGCGGACAACAATTAACTTGGCCTTCCCCGTGAGGGTTTATTCATAGTGTTTATTTAAGGCAGTGGTTAAAGTTGATTTATGTATCACAAATTCAAGGGACAACAAGGCATTACGCATTTACGATAGAAGAATTTGTTTTTGAACGTCAAAAGACTCTTCACTTCTAACATGATGGTATATTCATTAGTTTGGGGAGCAGTTATTTCTTTCCTGAAAGTTCGGATGGCCGAGATTAAAGGCGATTTACGGAGAACACTGATTTATTGTAATATGTGTACAGTCTCTCGAGTAAACTGTACATCTGGTCCTGTTGGTACAACCTTTGTTTGTACCGGTGTTTCTCACTCCTCTTGTCCACGTTGTAGTCGTCTTCGGCTGTGCGTGCTGTACAAAGAGTGTACATAAAAAACCCTTTTGTGCATAGGTAGGTTTGTTCTTAGCTTTAAGGTGTATGCACGAATACTAACCTTTATATGTCCTTTCAGCGTATGCAAAGGACGCCTTTCCACCAGAGTTTCAGTGCCCCGTTCAAATTAAGAAACACAGGAGTGGAATGCAGGTATGACATGTACTGAGGTTGTAGGAGAAAGTATAGTAACAAAAAAATGTCAGTGCTGTGTAGTTGTATGATTGGTTATAGGTGGAACACCACAACTGTGGAATATAGTAGTGTCAGTAGGAAGTTATTCGGGGATTCCGTCAACAGTCAACTCCGTCTTAACGGACACCCCTGTAAGACGAACACCTCTCTAAGACGGACACTTGGTAGAAGCGGTCCCTGGCCTTTCTTCAGTCATTTACTCTAACTGAGCTGTCTCTAAGACGGACACCTCTTTTAAACGGAGGCTGGTCCCGATGCCATTTGCGGAGTCCGTGTCCGGCTTAGATGGAGTTGCCTGTATCTAACTTTTCTTTATGGTATATCATCAGTTTGGAAGGAGGGATATATTTACCTAACGGGCTTATGGAGGAGAGCCGCTGTTATTTGTTTAAGTATATTTATTTCTTTTCTGTAGTTCACCTGCGCCTCTCCCAGTCTGGTCCCCCACATGCTGGACAGAGGGAATCACTGTGGTTCGGGTGACGTGTGGGTTTGCAACAGTGACGGTTATGTTGGGGAGGTGTCCATTCTCAGCATGGGTGATCTACAGGTATTCTAGCGCTGCTTATTCACTGCATATATCACTAGCGAGATGCTGTTGGTGCTGAGTGAGTTTTGGTAGCAACCTGTGTGCCTGCGACATGTTCAAGAGAAAAGTACGGTTTTTGTCCCTGAGATTTACTGAAACAGTATATTTTCGTTTAACTAAGCGTAGTGTGCAGTGTGTATAAATTCCCAATATTTCATCTGTTCTGGTGAGAAGTCTCTGTAGAGGCTTGTCTGAGAAACGATAGGCTTTACGAGCGTAGTTTACTGTCCTGCGCCTCAGAGTACGCAGATAAAATTTTCATTGCAATTAAATCTCCAAATGGTCATCCACAAAAGCGTGGTTAAGTTTTTTTGTATGCTTTTGCTGTAGCAAATATTGCTACGACTCTGCAGAAAATGCAAGTTTTGCTTACGACTGTCGCGTGCGACTCCTTACGACACGAGCTGCATGTCGTAAGGTTGATTACACGATATGATTCGTATCGTACCCGTGTCGTAAGAAGATTGCATTCGACAATCGTAACTTAATAGTGCTTTCCTCTACCTGCAGCCCGCAAAAACACTCGACGTTTGCAAAGCGAAAATTCTGTGCATCTCCCCTGTGCCTGGTTCAACGTTGATCGAGCTGGACGGCGTCGAAACTGACATCGATGCAAAATCGGACGGAGTGTCGCTGATCAGTGAAACGAGCTTGGATAACCGGAAACAGTCAGTCGGTGCATATTCCCGCGACGAGAGTGTGCACGACATCATTCCCTTCGACAGCAGTTCCGAAGACGAGGAAGGTCACGTGAGTAACGGCTACGTAAGCAACAAGTTCAATGACACTTGCTCTTCGGGCTTCAATGGGAGACTAAGCCCCGAGGGGAGTAGCCTGGGGACAACAGGCAGTGTTGATGGCGAGGAGTCGGACAGTGGCCAAGAGAACAATAGTTCTGATTCTGGTGAACACAACTCAAGTGAGGACGAGCGGAAGGGCAAGAGCACAAGAAAGCATGACCCGAAGCCGAGGACAGCCGTGTCATTGGACTCTCTTCGTACTGAGGACGGACAAAGTCTCGCCGATTATATACCTTACGACAATCCTGCTGATGAAGACTCCACAGTGTGGTTGGGTGCTGAGGACGGAAGGTTGGTAGCTTACTCGGTTTACCACTGGTTTCCCAAGGTTTAGTGTGTGCAGTAATTGTTCTCTTTCCGTCGCCTCGTTCCCGTGCACCTTTCGGCGCTTCTCGGGATAAGTTCGTGCGCTCACGATCGACGTTCGAGAAGCGCCGAAAACTGCACGATGACAAGCGGCACGGAAACAGCACGAACTACTTTTGAGAAGCGCCGAACAGCACACGAGAACAAGCGATGGAGAATGAGCAATTAGTGCACACATTGAAAGCTTGGGAAACCTGCCGTGCGTTCATAAATGGTTTACAATTTTGATCTTTGAGGAGCGCTAGATACAGTTATAGTTTAGCGTGTGTAGTGTCTTTAACAGCAAAAGAGCAGTTGCTGACAAAGTTTATGTTGTTCTTGTTTATCCACAGCATTTATGTGTACTCGGTAAATGACTCCCAGACCAAACGGAGCAAAAGAATGCCTGAGTCCGGTTATGTTCAGAGCATTTTGTAAGTGGTCTTGAAGAAATGCTCTTGTCGTTTTACCTTGCTTATAGCCTTTTTTCTATACCTTATTATGCACAGCACACATTTCACGTTGTATTTTTAAGCCCTGATTAAATGGTGATGATAGTCGATGATAGTTCGAACTCTCACGCCCGTTTGAACACGAACTATCATGCACTATAATCAACTATCATTCGATTTGAACATGTTCAAATTTTCCATTACAGTTGTTGAGAGTTTTCCTCGTTTGATCACTCGCATGATAGTCCATGATAGGTTTTTGGTCAGCTGTTTTCCCCCCGAATGGACGGGCTCAAGCAACTATCATCTGCAATCAGTCACCGTTTGATCGGGTCTTTAGTCGTAAAATACGACGTGGAATTCGTGCTGTGCAACGGAACTAAACAGTGTGCTGTGTTTGTCACAAGGTTCTCTGCAACCTCTTAGTAAAGCCACAAAACAATCAGAGACCAACAGAAGCCTAATACAGAACTAAACATAGTAGCAAAGACCCACACCAACCTCGCAATCCCACCCTAAAAAAGGAAAGAACGTCACTATATTGTTGGCTTGTCTGTTCTTTATATTGACTAGGAGTGTTGGGATTTGTTGGTTTGTTTTTTCGTCTTGACTTTGCTGTTGAGTTGTGGGGATCTGTTGGTTTGTTTGTTCTTTCTTGGTTAAGGGTTGTAAGTTGCTGTTGGCTTGTGGGTGTCTGGTGGTTTGCTCGTTCTTTCTTGACTAAGGGTTGTAAGTTGCTGTTGGCCTGTGGGTGTCTGGTAGTTTGTTCGTTCTTTCTTGGCTAAGGTTGTAAGTTGCTGTTGGCTTGTGGGTGTCTGGTAGTTTGTTCGTTCTTTCTTGACTAAGGGTTGTAAGTTGCTGTTGGCTTGTGGTTGTCTGGTGGTTTGTTCGTTCTTTCTTGGCTAAGGTTGTAAGTTGCTGTTGGCTTGTGGTTGTCTGGTGGTTTGTTCGTTCTTTCTTGATAAGGTTGTAAAGTTGCTGTTGGCTTGTGGGTGTCTGGTGGTTTGTTTGCTTTTTCTTGGTTAGGGATTGTAGAGTACTGTGTTGATTTGTGTTATTGGACTGAGGCTTGTGTTTTTAGTGGCTAAAGCACTCAAAATGTATTCTCTTGCAGGTACGTGGATAATCAAGTCTTCGTGTCGTTGTCAAGTGGGCTTCTTTGCGTTTACAGAAGACAACCTGGTAACGCGTGGTTTTTATTCGTCAAAGTCTTGTGAGGCGTTTTTGTTTGTCGTTGTTGTTTACTCACACTGTAGTTTTCTCTACCTCCAGGTTGTGCTTGGGAAGTAGGTTCTCCTGTCACGGTCGGCATTGGCCGTTCAACGCCCATAACTTGCATGACTGCGGTTCACGGTCGACTTTGGTGTGGATGCGGGTCTGACGCTATTATTGTCAACACGACGACTCTTGAAATAGAGGTATTTACTGTAGATCTCTATATGTAGTTTACGGAAAAACTCCTCGGCATTATGTCAGACCAAAGTATGTCATAAGTGCTGTTTTAGTCATAAGTTTGAGTCTCTATTAATACTTAACTTGCACTCACACATTGTAAACGAGCTTATGCTTATCGGTTATACCTGGTAAATGAATCACTATTACTACTACTGCTGCTGCTTTGGTTCAAACCAGCGGCTAAGTTTTTTACGAGTCGACTTAGGCCAAGGCGACTCTGTGGCTGAAGTCCGTTATAACCGTCGAACTTTTCATGTATCGATCAATCATGTGATACTGGTCCGCTTCGCTCATCTGACACCTGACTTTTTCTTCATCAGAAATCCTTCAACTGCTGCTTGGATAAGGACAGAAATGTGTACCGGATGGCTAGCTCGGGTATGGGAGTCTGGTTGTCATTACAGAGCAGCGCTGTTGTGCGGCTTTTCCACGCCACCAGGTACGAGAGTCTGGCAGATGTGGATATGGCACCACCCGTCGAGAAGATGCTCTCAGGTTTGGAAACTTATCTCTTGATCTCGTCTCCTTTTTTGCTATATCTTTGCGTAATCGTTACGAACCCTTTGAATATAATAGACATCGCGGAAATCCGTACGATCACCATATTGCTGAGTCAGCGGTCATTGTGCAAAAGTGCGTTTCGTAGTTTATGGAAGGCTCGGAAAACCCCATGCCTTAGCCAATAAACCCAGAAGTAGCACTCTTTACTTACATATAGGTTAGTTTAATACATTTTCTATGAAATAAGTTGTGCACAAGAAAAACGGGGCTTTCGCACGATGTAACATTTTACTGCCAAACCTCTAACACAGGCACCCATTGGGGGTACATGTGTCTACTGTTTGGTGGTTTGCACAAAAAGGGCTGCCACTGGGAGTGAATGTAGTTCTTCCCTTGCATCGCTTCGTTAGTTTATAATTTAAAGAAACACAAAGACCGTCGTCGACGAGTCGAAAAAAGTCAACCAAATGAGCGGTAACGACAATCACGGTAATGTCATCTCGAGACTTGGAACTTTTTAAATTTTTTTCACCCCTTTTCCGCTTCAATACGTTTTGACGTCGTTATCATCCAATCAATCAGGCTCTGACGCCATCATTCGTCAGCACAAGGCTGCCTGCTTGCGAGTGACGTCACTGCTGGGCTGTAAAGACTTGTTGTGGATCGGTACAAGTGCTGGCGTGGTCCTCACACTCCCGCTGCCCACAATTACGGCCAGCACATCGTCTTTGCAGAACTGTCCGGCTGCCACTGCCTCGTTCCACGGACACACGGGACATGTGAGGTTTCTGACGGCAGTCGAAGTACCGAAAGAGACTGGGGAGGAGAGCACGATTGAGAAGGAGCCCAGTCCCCTGAACACGACCGCTTCGACGCGGGAAATCTTGATTATTAGTGGCGGCGATGGGTACGAGGACTTCAGGATGAACTCTTCAAATGAATCCGCTGGTCGGGATGATAGTACGAACCACTTGTTGATTTGGCGCGTGTAGCGCCACGTGGTTCTCTCTTAAGTGTTCAAGCCGTAAGAAGACTGGCCGTGCAAACCTTAACCATCAAAAGGTTAAAACCATTAACCCTTTCACTTCCAAGTTCAGAATACAAATTCTTCCAACCTCTTAAGAAGAAAGTGTATGAGTGATGTAGGGAGAAATAATAGTTCAATCAGCTGCTATCTTGACAAGTTATCAAAAACCAATTTCTCCATACTGTATGATTCATTTCTGGTGATAGTTGAAAAGAGTATGTGGCAGTTGATCACTCTTGGGAGTGAAAGGGTTAATTCGCTTTTATTGGTGTTTGGCCCCTTTTCTGGAAGCCTGGTGGCCTTCAGGTTTTCGCTGTTTTAATTTAAGAGTGGAATTTGTAGTAAACTTATGAACATGAGACAAACGATGCCAGCTAGTGAGAGGCCTCGCGTGGATAGCGGCCTCTTTTATCTTCACCCAAATGTCAGTAGTATGTCTAGGACACGAGTGAAAATCTCATCACCTTTTATAGTATTTGGCTAAGGCCTTGCCTGCACTAGTCCGTTTTGTTTGAAAACGATTTTTTTTCCGTCCACACTATGCCGGCATTTTTGTTCACGAAAATATAAGTTTTTGAAAACGTTCTGCAGAGTGGAATTTTTTGAAAACGCAATTTTCCTGATGTAGTGGACGGACGAAAACTCTGACGTCACGTTCTTTTGTATTTAGTATTTTCGTCTCAAGGAAAGAAGAAGAGAAAAGAAAGAAAAAAAAAAGTTTTTTAACGAAAACGGAGTAGTGTGGACGGGGCCCAAGGCCAGTTGATTTTTTTTAACAAGTCGTGTGAACTGTAATGTTCTTGATGCTCTGAGCTTAGCGTGAGGAAGATTAGTTTGCGCACAGGAGTTCTGCAAATTGCAGTTACATGATCTCGAGTATTTTTCACTCGACCAAACAGTGGGGGTCTTTGACTTTAATGCTTTAAAATACGCTAAGTTGTGAGATCTGTAGTATATATATTGCCCTCCATTTTGTAACTAACAAGTGCAGCCTGGCTGTATGTATAGCGATGACTTGAGGAAACTCTTATTTAGACTGGCGTAGTATCATGAGTTGAGTTCTCGCGTCACAAGACGTGTATTTTTTTATTTCAGAAACCTATTTTTGTATTAGTATTTTGCCTTGTTTACACGATAATCTTCTACGCCTTTGAACTTTGAAAACGAATGTAAATAAAGATTTAGGTAGCCAAAACTGGTGCTGTATTGTCATGTACGAGTGAGGCGTGTCTGTTTGTCGTTGACTCTTTCACCCCCAGGTTCTCCGAACCACTCAAGAGAAAAACTACGAGTGTTGTAGTGAGAATTGATAGTTCAATCGGCTGTCATCTGAGCAAGTAAAAGTAAGATCTATAGTTATAGATCTATAGATGATGCAATTTTCAATGCCGGCGATTTTATTTTCCGCATTCCTCATTTTCCATCCAACCCCCTGGGTGCAATATTTTCCGCGAATCCAATGAACTATAGCGCATGCGCTAATTAAAGTAACCAGATACTATTCGACCTCCTATTCGAATCTCGTACACAGACTCTTCCGCTGTCTTACGGCGCATGCTCGACGAAAACAAAAGACTCTGGAACGGACCGATTTTTAGGCGATCCTGATTATTTCAAACAATGCAAATACGACCGGAACATCAGCCGGAATTACCAGCGGGCAAACATGGCGGAGTTTTCACGGGAACGGTGAAGTTTGCAGGCACCCAGCTAAACGCATCTGCATCAGGAAGCGAATATAACCAGATACAGCAGTTAACTAGAGTGCAACTTGACCCAATGATGGCTTTGTAACCAAATTCTGGCCTTGTTGTAGTTAAACGTCACATTCGCGATCGAGCACTGTTTGACAGCAATCGCTTCTGTGATTTTTAAACGAGGAAAGGATCCTTCCTGTCAGTACATTATGTCTTCAGGCAACTTTAAAACACATTTCTGTTAGCTACAGAACCAGCTGAGAGCGACGAAGCCTTAAGATATTTCTACATTCGATCAATAATCCGTTCAGTGCGTTGGCCGCAGCGCAACGGAAACGTCCTACTTCTACGATCTGACCCTAAAACTTGATGCAGTTTCTCTTCAATAATGTAGGAGTCTTTTTATTCACTTTCAAGCCCTGTTGCGTAAAACCAAAATGAATTTTGCCCGTGGGCATGCGCAGTTTAACCAACGCTATTTACGGACTGAAAATCGGTCCGTTCCAGAGTCTTTCGCTTTCGCCAAGCTTGCGCCGTAAGACAGCGGAAGAGTCTGGGTACGAGATTGTATTCGACCATCAACGGCCACGTTCTGGGGAAGAGTAGTTGCAATGATGGAGAATTGGTGCGGACTAGTTTTCGCCCTACTTGTTATCACTCCTGTGACATCAGCAAATTGCACGGATGACCAAATCCAAAAATACTTGACGTCCTCTGGGCCTCCGTGGAGTAACTATCATCGAATATCACAGGCCGTGTATCCTCCAACTCAGCTGCCGTCTCTATTGATCAAAATCCAAGTGAAGTTTGTCAATGAATCTTCCCCCGCTATAAACTCGACTGACGCGTGTGATCTGGGTCCAAGAGGGAGCGATCAGAACTACACCTGGAGTATGTCATGTCTATACGTGAGCGGAGGACACATCAGTATGTTCACCATGAGAGTGTCTTCCTTAGGAACGATTTGGCCGGAAAGGAGACAAGCCGAGTTGTGTGTTAAACTGCCACAGAAATGCCGCCGTGACTTAGAAAAAGAAGGCAAGATGAAGTACTTCCTATCCAAGGTATGTGTGACATATATACATATTTTTGCGTTGCGAGGTGACAAACGCCAAATAGAACAAGTTTACAACGAACTCATGTGCGTAGACTCGGGGAGTGTTTCACGTTAGAAGTAAATTGGTTAGAAGTGACTATGTGTCTACCTTCGAGTGTGTGTGAGTGACTCCCTAAAAGTGATGAACTATTACAGAGAAAACATGTGCTAGCATTTGTGGTACAACCAAAGCTATCATTTATAGCAATATATGATCCGCGTAATTTCCATAAAAACAGGCCTGTTTATTTGACGTTTTCGACAGAGCGTGACGACATGAATCTGATGAATCGCATCACCTAGCATTATTTTTCCATACCTTTTTAATACCTGAGACATTAAAAGAAGCCCAGGTTATATGGAATGGCTTCCCGTATAGCCAACCCTTAGTTCGCGCCAAGGATTAAAAGGAGCATATAAAAGAGTTCCGTCAAGCATTTCCCTAGTTCTTAACAAAGTAGCACTTAATCCTATGACGTTCAAGGGAAATGGGCTCACATTTTACTTTCTCAGCTACAGAGCGTGGCCATTAGGCCGACTGCGCCGGATCCAAGTCATAACACTGCCAGGTGTGTCACACAAGGTCATGGTAAAGCCTCGTTCATTGGAATCAAGGCAGCCTTATGTGGAGTGTGCTGGAGTCTCCTGGTTGCTGCCTTACTCTTGAGCTTAGTTGCATCGTGGGTTCTGATGTATAAATTGGAAAAGACATGCGAAATCGATGAAAAAGTAGAAGCAGTGCAAACAGCCGCCAAAGCAACAGAGGCTGCAGTGAATGCAGTCGCAAAATTGAATGAGGCCACAGCTTCATGTGCAGAATTAAAAACAGCGGAAGCGACAGCAGCAGCCGCAGACAAAGCAGCACAACGCGTAAACGCGAAAAGTATGACAGCAAAAGGATCAGCCAAAGCAGCAGAAGCAGCAACAAAAGCAGCAGCAGCAGCAGCAGCAGCCGCAGTAGCCGCCAGCAATATAATTGCAGTAGCAGAAAGAGAAGAGACAGAAGAAGCAGCAAAACTAGCAAAATTAGCAACACTAGCAAAAGCTACTTCATCGGCGGCAAAAGAAGCGACAGCAGCAGCAGCGACAGCAGCAAAAGAAGCAACTACCAAAGCAAGGGTGTACGCTACAAAAAAAGCAACACAATTTATTTTGTGGGTTTCCACACTCGTTGACATATGCCTAATAATCGCATCCTTTGTTCATTTTCACAGTGACGGGTGTTTGATTCTCTATACCATAATTGTCGCTTGCATGCTTCTTGCTTGTGCATGTTTGAAAAAATGGGTTTCAGATGGAAGAAAAATATCAAGCTGGTGTAACATAGTTGTTTATCCATCGTTGTTCATAGTAATCCACCATCTCCTTTGGGTTTTCCTTGGCATTATTACAGAGCCACTTTGGGCATTACCGGTTTTAGTGGCCATCAGCTCTGTTTCGTTTAGTTTGTATTATCTGGCTCATACATATCGCCAAGCGTCTCCGGGCAAGCTGGACTTGAGTGCTTTTCAAAATAGTGTAACTGTATATTTCTTTTTATCTTTTTCTTCTTTGTGCTTAATTCTGTTTAATGTTACACTAGTGGGGCAAGCTTTCTTTAGTGAGAGTTGGATTGCAGCCTTTGCCCAAAGCATATTGGTCTTAGTTATCACAGCGTGGGTAAAGTATGTCGATGAGGAAAACACCATCTAAGTCAAGTGGGATCAAATCTCATTATCTCCTGTGAAACAGCTTGCTTCCAACATAATGAGAAGGTGATGATGATGACACTTTTATTTAACCAATGCAAATCAGGGGGTAAACGAATTTTAGGAAAGGAACAACTTTGAAGATGCCCATGGAGATTGTAAGAGGACACCTTATTTAGTAGATTTTGAAACAAGTCCTCCAATATTAATTTTTGTGGTGCTTCGTGATAAAAGATCTTAAACATCAACAGAGCTTTTTGTTTAGTCATTTTTATTCCAATGTTTCTCATACAAGTGCCGATATATTCTCAGATGAATAGGTATCATAACCCCTACCTAGGATAATGCGAGCAGGTTGACTTTGAAACCAAAATTATCCCAGACTATTTACAAGGTAAGAAAAAAAGATTAAAGATCTATAAACGGCCATAATGCCTATACAAGAGGAAGCTAGTCTTAAAATTCTTCTCAGTGTGTTTGTGCCAGGATAACTAAGTATTTTTCAACAACTATACCCGGTATTTCGGAATAAAGATGAGAGCCAATAACTATATAAAACTCAGTCTTGGCCACATTTAAGGTGGCTCCATAGGGTTTTCAGACGCAATTTCGCGTGGGCACCAAAATCACAATGACAATAAAAACCTGACTTTCGTAATTCTTTGGAGGAAATCTGGATTTAACAGGAAATTCTAAAAACTAGAATAAAAAACAATTTACGATGCGTGTACGGTTCTTCGTGCCACGAAGAAACCAAACTTGCAAGCCTTTTAATCAAACTCAGTACACGCCGGCTTTACTTGATCGCCCATCTTTATCACTTTACCTTATAATGTATATAACTCTACTAAATTAGTTTGAAAGTATTGTTTCTGCACATCCTGTCAGGCCAATAACTAAACAAGCAACACACGATGAAGAAGTTCTACAATTCAGATTTTATTCTGTTTGACTTTGAAAAACAGCCGTGACAAACGCGGCTCGGTCATTTCGGCAATCATCAGTTGCAATGGACAAACCAGGGGCCAATTCAATAAAGCATTTATAAGTGTATTTTACAAGTCGGACCAACTTCTCCACCCGTTTAAACACACTTTAATCCAACACAATGGCCAAATACTGTTGTGGTCGTGCACTAGGGACCTGAATCTATAGTAATATTGCACAGACTTTGCTGGAGTAGAGTCCGTTTAGTGGTGTTTGAATAATGGTCCAACTTGTAAAATACACGTGTAAATGTTTATTGAATTGGGCCCAGTACATTCGGCTTAGTCACAAAACTGACGTAAATTCTTGGAAGCAAGTAAACTTAGACAGAAATTATTGGCGGTTGTTATATAGCTTTGCGAATCCTACTAACATGCAGAGTTTGATCCCGTGTCAGTCTGTGGCGTATTATCTCAGGTGAGCAGTCGCAAAACTAAACTATTCACGAACTGTACTGAATATTAAAGTATGAATGAACTTGATGGGACACAACTACCAACAAACTTGTTGTGAGCTAGTGGACTAGCATACGACGGCTTGAACTGACGACTTTCGAACGGTCTTCACGGCTTTGAAAAGGATCGAATTGTTGAACAGCTATCACCCTCAAATCGTTCGAGACTTCGCCAAGAGTAGTTCCGCACAGCATAATTTGTGGCTGACATATCCAATACAAGCTTCTCAAGACAGAACTTCAGGAATTGCATGGTGTTATTTCTCACCCAGAAAACTTGCTGGCGTGCGACCGCCGCTTTCTCCTCGTGTTTACATGCACAACTTGTTTTCACGTGCAAGGACCTACGGCTAACGCATGCGCACTTGTCGATCTTGTCGATCTTGTCGAGTCATTATTTTGTATTTGATGGCGCAATACGCACGTAAAATAGGAAGTTTTTCTCTGCTTTTTTCTCGAGTTTCCTTCGGTGAATGTGTCTTAAATTTTGCAGGCAAACGAAGATTATACCCAGTTTTGTCAAATTTTGTTTTTAATGGAAATTTATAGAGCAGATTTTTTTTTTTATTTGCAAAAAACATAAATTGCCAATTAGCTCGGAATCCGCTCGTTTAACCCCAACTTTTTTTCACAGTTATGTTTACCTTACATAAATGCCTAAACATACTGAAAGTTTCAGAAAATTTCACAGAAGAGAACTCTAGAGAATTGAGCAGAAAGTTTGAAAATGAGGTAAAAGACCTTTATTTTAAAGACGTATTGTTTCCATAGAAACCACACTAGAGCGACAAAATTAAAACGTATATGCAACAGACTTTCGAAACATCTACCCTGTAAATTTGATCAAGAAAGAATATAATGAAATGACAGTTTTCGTGTCATAAACTGAATACAAGCAAGTGCAGAGAAATACCCTATATGGAGCCACCTTAAACATTGTTTGTCAGTTGTCATCTAATTTTTTTAGGTTCGCAAGTTCAGGACTCAGATTAATTAATTAAATTTTTAAACATTTTTCTCCATGAACTGATATGGGTATCGTCAGTTAAAAAAGATAGTAAAGGCCCTAAGATGCTATCCTTACACGCCAGAGATTTTACAGTCATTGGAGAGAGAACCATTGCCAAAGTATATCTGCCTCCTTCTGTGAGATATGACTGTATAATGTGATAGCCTAGTTGAGCTAAGTATCCGTAAAGTTGATCACAAAAGTATCTTTTTGTCGAGGGTCGAGAGTACCATGTCGAGGGTCCACATATATTTAATAATATGACGGACAAGACAGACAACAGACCAGTTATACCGTAAAAGTTAGGAGACAGTTGCCTCAACTGCCACCGCACGAGAAAACATGCATACAATCTACATCTATACACGTATTTTACGTGGTCGCCAATCAATGTCGCAAAAACTTAGTCAAGCTCAAAGCTTCCACTTGCCGCTGACCCGTCACAACCGAGGACTATATCTTTTAAGGTATCAACACCCCCCCCCCCCCCCCCCCCCCAAATCGCCACACGGGTTTTAATTTTTTTACTTAACAAAAAAACATAAAACAGTTGCATGCGATATATCAAAATGTTTGTTGCAAATCAGCGCATTGATTCACGGTGGTGGTTGCCATGGATATTGAGCTTAGGGGAACCTATTGCGTAATCAGTGACGTCATGTATTATATATATTTTTGAGTTAATCTCCCTCAATTTTCAATTAATCAGAACAAAACTAACAGCATATGAAAGAGCTAATGGGGGTCTACAAAAGTGTGTCTCAGAATTTTAAAATTTTGCTTCAAACTTTTTTATGAACTTTTTAATGTAAACTGAAAATTTCTCACATTGTTAAAATTTAAAAAATCATAAAAAAGTTTTGAATCAAAATAAGAAAAAAACTGAAACACTCTTTTTTAGATCTCCACCCGTTGGTTTTGTTCCGATCAGTTAAAAACTGAGGGAGATTAACTAAAAAATATGAAAAACCTGTGACGTTAATGATTGCGCAATAACGTTTGCCATATTTGGTATTAAGGACAGATATTATTGGAAGCAGCTAGAAAATTTAATAACAAACAGTTTGATATATAACATGCCTATGTTTAGTCAATTGATGCCATTTAAATAAAATTCTGCTGGAAAGCGGTCGTTTTAGGGGGTGATACCTTAACTTGTTTATTACCACCGCATGAGAAAACATGCATACAGAATACAGTTTCTTCGGCATCGTTGCGAAAGGATGAAGCAAAATTTAAAGCGTGCAGTAGTTAATGTAACCGGAGAAAGTGGCCTCATCAGGGGTTTATCTAAACTTTGTTTGCTCAGCTAGTAGACGTTTCCGCTTGACAAACATTCCTGTGAACAAAGGCCGGCTAAAAAGTTAAACCCCCCCCCCCCCCCCCCCCACCCACCCTCCCTTCCACGAATTCAACAACTAAAACGCAACGACGACAAGCTTTCAGATCTGCTTTATGGCTTATGGCATGTGAGTCTGTCTTGTCTGTCTGTCTGTCTTCCTTTTAATATCTGTTATTGTTAATAATTATTCATATTATCAAATGTATGTGGACCCTCGACATGGTACCCTCGACCCTCGACAAAAAGATACACTCCAAGTAAACGTTAAAAAGCTTTACTAATTGCGGTTAGAACATAAATTAAAAGATAATTACTATGAAGATCATTATGCTTGCCTTTTCTAAATAATGGCGATACCCTGGCTAATTTCCAGTTAGCAGCTGGAAATTCACCACTATTGATAATATTAATCAAAGGATAAGGAAAAGATAAGTCAAAGGATATGTATATTAAGCCAATATAGAAGTAATGACTGAGAGCAATTTTGATAGAATTTGCCTTAGCTGTGGTGCCATAGGTGATAAGTAGGTACAAGACACTATAACGGTGAGAAAACCTCTAAAATTTACGTCATCCTGGTTTATTTGAATTGCAAGTTTAGAGCTTATTTTGTAGAAGCATTGATTAAAACCGTTGCTATAATTTCACAGGCATACTCAAGGTGGCATTAGTTCTTGTAGAGGACGACTGTTGGTGTCTTAAGCTTCTACGAGTCTAGCGTTCCTATGGTGTCAGCCTTAGGTGGTCGCTTTCAGGAATAGTTCACCATCTGAATGTATGTATGTATATATAGCTGCTGGTGACGTTATCGAATGTCTCAACACTGCGACCCGTGATAAATCACAAAGAAAATGGTTGGCATTGTCTTACTTCACTTCTTGTTTGACAGCCAAGTTTTAACAAAGCTGTGACGCCCGGAGTAGTCGTAATCGCCCTCCCTCGATCAGCGTCCTCGCTGAACGCCAGATTTAAAGTAAGCGTCTCCACTCCATTTCCTCTCTAAAAAGTTTCTAAGAAGACACGTACGATATATGAAATCAAGTTAACACACTCCACTTGAATTTACAAACTTGCACTTGTTAAAATTTCAGGAGTTCAAATACTCGAGGTTTCCTTTTTTGTCCATGTTCTTGCAAAGCTCTTACACAGCAACTGCTCCTGTTAAATTTGCCTCCCCCTCCCTCCTGCTAACGGAAGTAACCTAGAGAGGACTGAAACCGAGTGTGTTGTTTGCGTCGTTCAGTCAGTCACTCAGCTAAGATTTGAGGTTTCAAAGGCGAATACTTCACGGACGTTTGATGTGCGGTACTAACAGGTATGCATTATTAGATCACACTAGTTGGGAGTATCTTTCTAATTCTAAACTAAGCAGCAACAGCACCGTTATCTTTATTTTAATTCGAAGAATTCGAGCACCGCTTTTAGCAGAATCTCGAACATTTGGACTTAGGAATATTTAAGATTTTGGAAAGATTTTGTACATTTAAGTTCAATACTATAAGGTAGACATCAAAATTGAAACGTATATTACGTCAAATTTGTTCTTGCTCGAAGTATTCGGTCACCGTCCCTAGTCGAATCCCGGGAACAGTGGACATTTTTTAAAATTAAAATGTTTGGGAAGGATTACGAACCTTGCAACATATTAACATAGTTATATACTGACGAATTATAATTAAATGATTTCAGGTCACGTACGTATTTGTCAAGTGGCTGGAATAGAATTGGGCAATTTTGTCCAAAACGGACATCACAAGACGAAAACTTGCCCAGAAACAGATGAGTGGGGATTTTTTCATCAATCTCTCCCAGAACATTCATCACCGAAGTTGTGAGTGGGCCGAATTCTAACTGGAAACTGTGTCTGCTAGCCAAGATCCCTTTCACCCCGGGCAAAGTATGCTTGGCAGAGCACAGAGTAGCTTTGCTGAAAATACAAGATCTGAAGATTCAGCTCCAGATGAAGATAGCCCAATTGGCATTTGCCAAATATGGAAAAGCCCAAAAGGCACATCAGGGTGTCTGCTTGGAAATGGAGTGCTTATGTTTGACTCTGTCAAGAAAGAGTTCCAAATACTGATCTCAAGGCAGGGTTTAGGAAATTTATCAATACATGAACTTCAAATTAAGAACAACAACCTCTACATTTATTTTTGTAGTCCAGATAATAGGAAGTCAAAAGGTGTTCCTTTCTCGAATTTAGCTATAAGAGGTATCTCCGCCCCAGAGAATGAGTTGGTGGTTGTCCGTGTTGATAAAAAAGAGAAATTCGAGGGGGTTTCTTTCTCGAGTGCAGTAAGGTCAGCCAAATGGAGCAGGGGGGATGAAGTGTCTTGCTACTGTGTTAAAGAAAGCAGTCCTGGTTTGTTTAAAGTAGAACACTACAAGGACTTGAAGTGCAACTTCAACCCGAAGAAGAGCCGTCTATATGTTGATGTCCCGTCAACTAACTCTTTGCGTCTTGTGGTGGGCTCCTTGATTTTGAATGTTGAGAAAGAAGTCTTGGGATTGTTGGAGTCTGAGGTTGGCTATGAAATGTACTATGTCAATACAATTCAAGCAGTGGATGTAATGACAGGTAAGAGGACAATAAAATGCAAAGCCCCAAATTATTTTTGCTCATTTGATAAGACTTTATGTGTCAAACACTTAATGCTAAAGGTTTCAGGAAAAGTGCACTTTTTGTATCTAGCTAATTGTCAAGCTTCTTTGTTTTTGCTTTGGCATGACCAGCTACTTTTGATTTGTGTTGGCACAGGATTGGAAAGCATTCCGAGAGACATCACAGTTGTTGTGAGCGATCCTGATGCTCCACATTTTCGTGCTACAAGTGTTGTGATATATTCACAAAAACAATTTTGTTTGTTTGTTTTTGTTTTTTTGGGGGGGGGGGGGGTGGGTGGGGAGGTTGTGACTGATGAGAATTGGTCTTTATCATAAAGAGTCTAATACAGCAGTCATGCTGAAATTGCAGCAACCTTTAGCATGTCAATTCCAGTAGCAAGTACCAGTCTTGTTTCTTTCAAAAGAAAAAGGCAAATGTTCGCAAATAGAACCAAAAAGAACAAAATGTTGTTTGATTTCAATTAAGTTCTTTGTCTACTCTCCTGACCTATTTATTACTAGGTTTTAAGACATGGTGCATTTTGTAGTGCCTTAGAATTCCACTGACTCTTTTCTGTTGCCTGATTCCCAGGCTGAGTTAATATACTGTAATGACTGGCAAAGAGGCCCCAAAAGTTTGCGCTTGTGCCGTCTGATCTATCTGACACAATTTCCTGCTATTAGTCACAATATAATTTTATGTGTAAAGCAACAAAATAAATTCTTGTGAAAACTTCTTCCTCTTTGTGCAATTTACCCCTGGAATTCTAAAATGTCCTTTTGTTGTTTCAGCTGATAAAAACCTTTGTTACCTAATCAAGATGAAAAATGAATCTGCTGATCTAACTCTCAAACAACACCACCAAAACCTGGAGACAAGAGCTACTGACAAAGGTTATGTGTTCCTGCCAAACAAGCCAGAAAACAAAAACTGCCTGTTTGATGCTTTGGCAGATCAGCTACAGAGCACACCTGAATGCACAACAGCAAAGGAACTTCGAGAGAAACTGGTTCAGTACCTGGAAGACCAACATAAGGTATGCAGAAGTCAAAATACCGTTCTTTTAGTTTCCTTTCTTACTACAAATCCAGCTGGGACACTTAATTTTTTCCATAAAATATCCTCAGTGTATGAGACCTACTGTCCCTCCTCCTCCCCCATCAATGTTGAATTTGTGCTTCTTCAATGCCCTTACTCCAACAATGTTCGGGGGAGGGGGAGAGGGGATAGTTCTAGTCAGTTTGGCTATAGTGTTCTGAGGGCAATATTTAATCTGTAGCAAATATATCATAAGCAGGTGTCCCACATACTTTTGACCAGGATTTGTAGATATAAGTAACCATGACATACAACTTCATGTTTTAGAGTGCAAATATGGGAGTGTACTGTGTCATCATGATCTGGATTTAACTACAGGTTCATTAGTTTATTTGATCAGTTTTTGAGTGAGTGAGTGTAATTGGTTATACACAATTGATCATAAATGAGAACAAAAATGCATCATTTTTTGTGATGACAAACATTCTTGACCCATAATTTTGTGCAGAAAAAAAAATTTTTTTTAATACACAGGAAGAAGTGCAAGGTGGCTGTATTTCTACTCATTACTTTTTACTAAGATTGCAGGCTAATGAATACTAAAACTCGACTTGTGAAAATATTCTGCTGTATTGCACTCTTCCCATGTTGATTACAGCTGATTTTTTGGCTCCAAAATATGTATCACTGCCATTCAACTGCCTCCATGCTATCGGCAGATGGCCAGCCAATCCATATTATGGTGGACAAACTAGGCATAGTTTGCCCATATTATAATCCACATTATGGCAGGCTATGATTGGTACAATGTGACTGAGTCCAGTCTTTCCTTCCCATGAGCCCCTGCACGAAAATTTCAATTTTTTTTACTCCATCGGGGACGGGGAGGAGCCATTTGATGTGACAAAAATGAATTCAAGCCCCCTCCCGGTTCGGAGAAAATGTCTAATCCTTTGTTTACTCGCCAACTGCGGCAGTGGAACCTTTTTCTCTCCAGTTCGGTCTGGTCCAACCGCGTACTAGTCAAAATAACAAGGATCCGAAGACTGTAACAACATTTCTCGCATACTAAGAAACAGCTTTCCAAACTGTGGCTTATAAATTTTAAAACAAATAAATAATATATAAATAATATTGATCATGCAACACGGTACTTGGAATGTGCATATATGTACAGATCTGTCAACTGAATTGCATTTTTCATGTTCATTTACAAGTTGGCTCAAAGGAGCTATCGCATCGAGTTAAAAAATGTATTACTAAATAATCCAAGGTCCGATTGTGGTAATTGTGACAAAGTAGTGCACAGCAAACTCTCCACTAAAATAAAATATTATGGCATTGACGGCCATACCCTCGGGTGGATAAACGCTTTCCTGAGGGGTCGCACTCAATCCGTTTCAGTGAATGGAGTCCACTCTAATATTGCCAGTGTTACTTCTGGTGTACCTCAAGGGTCTGTATTTGGCCCTACCCTGTTTCTACTGTACATCAATGATATTACCAGCTGTATCAACTCTACTATCAGACTGTTTGCAGATGATACCATTGTCTACCGACAGATAGACACAGTGTGTGCAAAGACTGCCCATAAAGCTAACAAAACACTGGGCATCGTCAGGCGCACATTAAAGCCGTGCACACAAAGTGTAAAGAAGCAAACTTACGAGTGCCTTGTGAGACCTAAACTCGAATATGCATCGGCAGCATGGAACCCCCACACAGACCAAAACGTAAACAGGCTGGAGCAGATTCAGAAAAATGCCGCTCGATTTGTTTGCGGCGATTATCGCAAAACTACACATTCCGCGGATCTTGTGAACCACCTTGGATGGGACACACTTGAACAGCGGCGATTGCTACACCAAGCATCCCTACTCTACAAAATCCAAAGTGGGCGAGTCTGCATAGATTTCCCATCGTGTGTAATACCATCATTGAGAGGAATCAAGCCGCACAACTACCAACAAGTACAATCCAACATTTTAAGTTATAGTTATTCTTTTTTTCCGAGGATGATAAGGGTATGGAATAGGCTTCCACGAACTGCCCACGAAGCCACGACAGTAGCAAATTTCGAACTATTGGCGAGACCAGCTCTAGCCTCCCTCTTACCTGAGGAGACTGTATAGTCATTCCTCCCTATCCATTTTGTCATTTTAGCCTATTTATTTGTATATAGCATTTTTATTGCTTTATTCTGTTTTTAGAAACTGCACCCGCACTGCACTAATCTAGGTTACACAGAACTCTATCGTTGCACGAATCATTGCACAAACTTCCAGTATTATAGTGTAAACTAAATTTGGGAGTATATTACCTAAGACCTAAGACCTAAGAATTGTGAAATTGTTTCAAGCCCGATCAAGCGTGCCGGCTAAAACCACTTGACTGTAACGTAAACAAACTTCAAGAGCAAAATCAGCAGGCTTTTAATATCTTGAAGAAGTGATTAAGTTAGTAATGCACACAAAGATATGGACAGCATATAAACTTGCTTATTCTCTAATCACTCTGCAGTGAAACGAGAACAAATAATTTTGACACAAATATCACCTCATGCACACAGCAATCGTTTATTGATAGCAGTATACAGTTTAACAGTGAAGACTATTACACCAATAATATGTAGCACACATCTGTATTACAATAGTAATTCTTCACAGAGAGAATAATAATTAACTTGCATACATTAACCAAACTAAAGAAATTTGACAGAAGGTAACGAAAAAAGCCGTTGAGTGATAACTACATGCGAAGCAGGCCTTTATATACCTTCTAACGATTAGTCATGCACATGACTTCACAACTATGTGAACAGCATGAAAACCAACACATCCGACCTCGTGCGACAAACATGCATTCCAAACGTGACAAAATCAGTACATATATTCATACAGTGTGAAAATTATTATTTCCATCGTAGCATGGCCGCCACTCTGAGCAAAAAAATTGCTAATTGACAAAACTTGGATCTTACAAACTTCAATCAGAAATGCTAAGATTTAACATATGGTGATTGCTAAACTTCCACGGATTCAACTTTGCTTTTCCTTTCTGATTTAGTAAAGTATCTTAGTTAAAACATGAACAGCATCACGTGAAACAAATCTCAAAGCTGTTGTACTTTGTTGTGCTCAAGTCGGCTCGACGATGCCTCAAAGAAATCATTCCATTTATTTAATAGCTGGCAAGCTTCCTTCCATATGCATTTCCAATTTCATCTTTTTTAGGCGCGAATGCAAATCTTTTGTCTGATGGCACCCAAAAGTAAATAAAAGGAATTGAAAAGTCTTCCGTCAGGCTTTACGTGAACTGTTACCCAAGGACTGACTGACAGACGAGCACTGAAAAAGAAGATAGCGTCCCGATATAGTACTCTCATATGCCTTGGGGATAACAAGCTGACATGCAAAATGTTGCATGTGTTTGCTGTCGTTGATGAACAATGCTTTCTAGGTGGAATGTTATGACCTTCAGTCTGGTTAGAATTCTTATTTAGAAGATGTGTTCTGAAGTGCACAAAGATTTGGCTACATTGCCCGGCTAAGTACAACAGTTAACAGCCAAGCTTGAAGGGACTCTGCTTTACCATAAAATTCTGTAAATGAACCCCTCCCCCTTCCCCCCTCCCCTCCCCCCCCAGTTGGTACCTTAAATGCAAAAATCTGTCCAACAAAGGAGTTAGCCCTCCTAAATATAAACCTTGTAGGCCTGTATATGAGGTATAGCACCCAAATACCAATGGCCCGCACGTAAAATGAGCCAAGTGGAAGATTGTTATCGTTTTAGTCTTGACATCCAATTTTTCTCAGTACTTTTTATTTCTTTAATTTATTTATAGCTGCAGTTATACCAGTGATTAATTTCATAGCAATGAAATGACAATTAAACCAAGCGCAAGCCTTTTTAAAGCGCAAAATCCCCTCTAATAACCGAGTAAGAATTTAATAAGGTATTGGCGCATTGTGACCATGGAACTGTAACTTTTACTTGAGTAACCTTTTAGAAGGTTTGATAATGTTTCATTGATCCACGCAATTGCTCCTGGTACAAGTAACTAGTTGCATAAGTGATAGCAAGATTTAGTTGGTCATAATAAATTTTATCCTGAGCATAACTGGCCCCTCCTACTTCTACAGAGAATGAAAAATGCTGTTTGCCCGAGCTGAAGTTAAATGTTCGGACATATATGGAACTGCTGCAAAGTGAGACACTGCTTTTTTTAAAAGCCCACTGCAGAGCTTTTCCTAGTTGTTGTTTATACACTGAGTCTGATTTCTACCTCATGTGTCCATGTTTTAGGCTGGTCACATAGAGTTAGAAGCCTTTGTTGATCCTGAACAACCATGGCTGGACTACCTGGAAGAGATGAGGAAGGATGGGACCTTGGGAGACCACCTCATTGTGCAAGCATTTTCGAATTGTTACAAACGGCCTGTCAGAGTCATCAGCAGCCTTTCGGACTATGAAGAAATCCTGATAACTCCAGTGCCAAGTCCAGAAGATCATGTTGAACCTCTTGTGTTGGGACATGTCACGGGAAGTCATTTTATCAGTCTTAACAAAGGTAAATTAATCTTACAATGATTCTAATGTGACACTTAGACCACTTTATAGAAAAGAAATTAACCTTTTAAGTTTTAGGATCTTCAGAAAAAAAGAAATTTAATTCCTTTATGCCATATTTGTGGTTTCGGACGGAAGATTTTAAAAGAATGCTTACAAACACCCAATGGCTCTTGGCAGCTTGCCATTCAACGTCTTGTTGCTTTTATTTGTGTATCTCGTTAATTAAAGGGGTTACATTTTGGTTGGAAACAATTGGCTGAATTCCTCCACATTTGTAAAGTCTGTTGATATACACTTGCCGGCATTTATGGGTTAAGAATTGTGCAGCATTTGTAGTGTTTTGGTTGACAGCACCATAGACAGTTCAGCCTGGTGAATAGTTCATTCTACATTTTCGTGATACGTTGGGTTATTTAGAGCAGTTTCGATGAGCTCTGACTCGTAAACCAAAGTAATTACGGAGTCAAATGTGGCACGAGATAAGAGTTTTTGATTTTGCTCTTTTGAGAACCATTGCCTGGTTTGGTGTGATAGAACTTTGGTACTTTATCAGTGAAAACATGACAACACTGACCCAGTCGAAATGAAAATATTGAGCCTAACCAAAACCTTTCTGTAGAAATCATTTTTAATGGCCTTGTGATAACGCTTGGCATGTAAAGGGGGCCTGTCTTCTGAACCTTCTAGTAGGATCTCCTTCCCGGGAGGGTCACCCTCCTTTCATGTAAACAGAGCCTAACACATTTTGAAACAATTGTCCGATAGCAAAGGCCAATATTCTGAATTGTAATGGTCCGTATAAAATGTAGGTGACTCTGAACTTTTCCTTGCAGTGAAACGGTCAACGAATCCAGTAGTTTATGAGCGAGTTTCAATGCATTGACATTCGCGGTGGGACTGAACTTATTTTGTCGCCTAGATTCTCAGGTCTATGTCATGGGAATGATTGCTGACTCAGCACAATAAGACCTAAAATATAGTGATATAAATATAGTTGAAATGTACAAAGTATAGAACACTAGGATGCAAAGGAAGCATAGTGAATGGTACATTTGTTTTGCTTAAAAATCAATATTTGGAGGACTGCGTAAACCAAGGGTAGTTTGAGATTGATTGCTTGGGGTTTCTCAGTTCTTAGCAGCGAAAGCAAGCAATATATGTCAACGTCAGTGTTTTTATTCAAAGTTGAGTAGCCTGTTTTTATTTTTTCAGAATCTGAAAAGGATAGCCCCTCAAACAGTCAACAACATCTAAAGCGTAAGTGTCCAGCCGAGTTAGTACACGTTTTGCACTGGCGCTGTGTGTTGGTAAAACAGTAACATTTTCGAAAATGATTGAAGTCCGCAAAACTATTAGTGAGTTTTGGGTGTACATTGTACACGTGATGTTCAGTCTTAGCAAGGTGGCACAATTTAGTAGATCAATTGTTACAAAATACATTAGAAGTTTTCTATCCGATACAATGAATCGTTGTACCAAAACAGAAGAGTAGGATCTGCATCTCAGCCACTTTCTAATCAATGTACGAAGTGTTAGCTTTAAACACAAACAAAATATTAGTGTTGTAAAACAACGAAAGTTATGACTTTTTCAACGCCATGGATTTCATTGCTTGGTTCTTTCTTCTACGATTTATCGAAAACACTTTCAGTTACAAGGTATGCCGCACACGAGAGGAAAGAGCGGAGCAAACATTTGAATGAGTGTGTAGAATGAGGCTGAATGTAAGAAGCTATAATTAATGATAATTTTGATATTTGTGAGCTTTTTATTTTTGTTGACCAGCATACAATCCATGTATAACATATCGTTTTCTTCTTAAGAGAACCAATTAACAGTTTATACCCAAATTTACTATAGTCCCAACTTGATGGTGCTCTTCTTTTTTTTTTTTTTTTTTTTTTTTTTTGTGACACTAGTGGTCAAGGAAATGGTGGAAGATACAAACCTCATGCATAGATTGAGCCTTCACCTTGACAGGTCTAATCGGGCAAGCAAAAACTATGAGCACTTGGGTAGTTTCCTGGGTGTTCCAGCGGATGTACTTGCAAAGTGCAAGAACAACACAGAGCACAGTCCAACAGAAAAGATGTTTGACCTGTTGGGAGCCCGTCGTGAAGAACTTAAAGTTGCTAGCCTCATTGAAACATTGCGGAGAATTCCCAGAAACGACGTTGTTGGTATCATAAAGCAACACATTTCAGGTAAATGTAGGGGTACTGTACAGATGTGTTTTGTACAAAAACAATATCTTTTTCTCTTAAGCATTGAATAGGTTTTATCAGTTTTCATCTAAGCATGTATAAGACACAGTTGATCATTACATGCATAACAGTTTTCAGCACTGGAGAACTTGTCCATGCAGTAACTATTTGTCGTTTGACATTACATTTTGACTTCTATTTCTCTGCTTGAACTTCACTATCTCGAAAGAGTGACAATTTCATGACAGCACACATTATTTTTATAATCTATCTTGCAGATGCTGAAGCACCACACATGACAGTCTGTGATGCAATCAAAGAGAAACCGGAACTTCTGGATGGCATTGCTACCAAACTAGATGCGGTGTCACTATTCAACAATAATTGGTTTCGCGTGGGACGGTGCCTTAAGCTGTCGGCAAAGGAGCTCGACGACCTGCAGTGTGGCACCAACTCCACCCTGTTACTCATGAAGTATATTTACTCATACAAGCCTGACGTTACTCTGGGAAAGTTTAAAGAAATGATGACAGGGTTCGAGCGAAATGATGTTTTAAGAGTTCTACAAGGTTGTGTTTCTTGTGCTGGTTTTTGTTATTGTTATTGTTGTGCTTGTAGTGGTATGTGCACCATGCCCTCAAATCCACAAATTTCACTAAATCAGTGAAACTAAATCCAAAATTCTTTCCTCTGAACTGTGTACGATGGCATTTGTCGTATCAGTGTGGAAATGAGAGCATAACGTTTCACACCAAACACAGCGTTTCAATTTCGTTCTAACTGGAAGCAATAGACACCCTATTCGAGACTCCAGTCCTAAGAATGACAGTCACCAAGAAAGAGGACCCTGTTCAAGACACTAAAGTGTAAATTGAATACCACCCTCGGATATTGACATGTGCAATTGAAGTTTACATTTTAACCTGTCTGGTCTGAACTATACCAGATCGAGTGAGATCTATAATTAAAATAATTGATTTATTAAAGTATGGCCCGGCAATCAGTTCAATTTTAAGCACTGAGTGCAGACTGGAGTTTTGACTAACTTAAAACAAAACACCAGCTTCTTTTCTTATTAGAAATTACGCTGTTAAAAAAGTGTGTCATTGCTGTGATCTGGCATGGATTGCGTACATACACTCTCAATTGATTGAGTAATTGGTATTCCCTATATAAAAGCTGTGTACGAATGCCACATCAACGAGGCTATGACAGCACAACAATTATTCATCAAAGTTTATGTCTGTTTATATCTCTCCAGATTTATCAGAAGACAAGAGTCAACATAAAATGAGCGACATCATCCATCCGGAATCTAAGTACATGGCCAGTATTTGCCGCTGCCTCAATAAGTCTGTCCCGCTGAAGGGCTGGAAGAATGTCGCCTATGACCTGAACGTACCCAGAGAAATTTATGAGGAATTTAATTCCAAGCAACTGGAAAGCCCTACGAAGATGCTTTTCCAGTGGCTCAGCCAAAGCAAGCCAGATCTGACTTTAGGACAGCTATGTGTTGCTCTGAGGAATATCGGGCGCATGGATGTTGTTCTTATGTTGAAGGGAGTTTGACCAGTGAACATGGACCAGTGAACAGTTCTATGCCTGAGTGTGATCAAAGTTGAACAAACTTCAGGTTTTGAAAAAGTCAGACCCTTTTAGCCAAGTGAGAGGTAGTGTGCTTGTAAAATGAAGTTCATAGCTGTGACCACAACCATCATGAGTATACATGTACTGTATATGAGATACGTCAAAGTACTCGTTTTTACATCTGCTTATGCAATCTGCTCATGCGCGATTTCTCACACCGCTGATTGGTCTCTTACCATTCACAACTTACTCTGGCTTCTGGCTGGTTGAAATGTTTTTTTTTTTAGTCTTACAGCCTTTGTACTCGGTGCCGTAATTACTTTGGTTTTGGTTTCATGAAAGTCATTCGAAAACTACTTTATTGTCTGTTGGTACTTGCATTTGTGATGTTCTTTCTCGGGGTCAGGGTTCTATCGATATGGAAAGAGTCCCCTGCACACAGAATTCAAGGTTAATCTCACAGAGATATATATAGCTTGCCAGCACGTTTTTGCATTGTGTCAATGTTGCTTCAGATATTAATTTATTTATGCTGATAATATTAGGGAATGTTGTATTATATATATGTATTAGCAATACTATTATTGATATTTCTTTTTAGATTGAAATAGTTTTACTGTCTGTACTCTTTGGAAAGCAATCTTAGATTTTAGAATTTACATTAAATGTAACAAAATATATACATTGTGAAACGGACAATAAACTATGCAAAGGTGTGGTGCTTAAATTTCTTCAAACAGAATGATGGAGAGCTATAACTGAGTTGTCAACAAATTAGCCAATGATAAGATCCAAAATTACATAACAGAGAGCTAGGTCCTGCAATAGATGCGACATCAAATGCTTCAGATACCCAACTATACAAGTTGGGTGGGGCACAGTATCCTGAGCGGCTCTCGCACACACACACACACACCATGTCTTGGTTCTCCGCTTTCCAACATTGAAATGGGAGGGGGAGTGTGATTGTCGTGTGACAGGCACAAATTTTGTCTGTTGTCCCGACAGTTTTGTCTTAGGTTGTAGATAAATGTGTCTCACCTGCTCTAAGATAGTGCTGAGCCAACACACAAAGAGACAAAGAAAGTGGAAATCGAAGACATGAAATAAAATAGGAGACGGAAAAGAAAATAGGTTAGTATGAAGATACAGTGTTTCTCACCAGTCGTGCCTGCAACAAAGGAACAGCATGATATAGTTTCGACTCCCTCAGCGGAAGTCATCTTCAGAGGCGAGTGAAGAGGTTTGTCAGATGGGGGCCCTTTCAGAGTTTTGTGGTAACTCTGAGTGTGTCCGTGTTTTACAAAATACAGGAACTACTTTGCAGCAGAAAGCAATGAGTCTCAAATTAATTTTTGGGCTTCAGAGGGCGATAGAGCGCTTTTCGGATGACTGTCGGAAAGTAAAACCAAAGCAATCACAGAGCCGCAGTCAATGAGGTGAGCAAAAACACATCAGACCAAGTATAAGTCCGAGCAAAACCAAAACCAAGTAATTGCGATTGGTTCTACAAACCAATCAGCAGTGCGAGAACACGCCATCGTGACTTGCTTTCTTGCGTGAGAATATCGCAACCAAGGCCTAGAATATTGCTAAAGTTCTTAGCACCAATCGGAAAGCGTAGCAAACGCAAAACCAAAGCAACCACACGATTACTTTCGACAGTCATCCGAAAACGGCTGTAACTACTATTATGTTATACACGTTAAAAGTAGAGTGCAATCTATATCAAATCGATGAAAGATTTTCGCAAAAAAGTAAGTCTTTCGGGACCTAAAACTTCTAACGGCTTAGTCGATATCGCTCAAATATTCGTGAGGTGTAGAAGACAAGCTTTTCTCAAATACAGTGTCAGCGATTTTTGATAGTATTTTCATTCCTTGTATTGAACAGTTTGTATAAAAGTACGGGTCCCGAAACGCTCCCTCCACTTCAAATAGGAATAAAATCTTTAAAACAATTGTTGACACAGCATATTACTTAACTTCACTGAGTAACAGAAAAAATGTTGTTTTAGCATTTTCGAATAAAACCGACAAAAGTTTTGATTCCGGTTTTCGAAATGGTCAACTTTCAACAGAACCTAAACCGTACTCTACCTTTAACGTACCTGAAAATGATAACCTCCTCCTTTATGAACCATCAAATATTTCCTCCCGCGCGTGATTAGTGGAATCGTGACACGTGACCGAATAACGTCCGCTCACGAGCGAACGTTATCAGCGAATAACCCCCGCCTGGCGAACAAACGCTGTTTATTGACAATATCCGAACACAATTTTATATATTAATCACAAAAACCCATTACGAGATGACTACCGAGGAGCCGACATCAATTTATTGGTCGAAAAAACACCAAAAAAAGAAAGCATCAAAAAGAAGAAAGCACCAAAAAGCTTCACAGTCCCCGCGTCATTATTTGCGCTGCGAGAGGAAATATTTGAAGGATAATAAAGACAATAAACTACTTTTGGCTTGGGAAATATGCACGGATAATTGTCCTTGGACATTATCTGTTCATCGAAGCTCACAGTTGCCCTCGAGCTTCGCTCTTGGGCAACTGTTCGCTTCTCGGAACAGATAATATCCTCGGACAATTATCCGTGCATATTTCCGAAGCCAAAACTAGTTTATTGTTTATATATTCTACAGTCCAAGACTTTTACAACAATATATATTACGTGTATATACGTTAAACTGCAACGCTACAATGATTTTTTCTGAGTGAGACCTTTTAACTTGTTTCTTTCCTTTGATTACAGTGGACACGATAATCTTCTACGTTTTTGAACTTTAAAAACGAATGTAAATAAAGATTTAGGTAGCCAAAACTGGTACTGTATTGTCATGTACGAGTCAGGCGTGTCTGTTTTGTCGTTAACCCTTCCACTCCCAAAATTAAAATGCAAGTTCTCACAACTTTTACGAAGATAATGTATGAGTGATGTAAAAAGAATTGATTGTTCAATCTGCTGCAATTTGAACAAGGTATCAAAAGCAAATTTCTCCTCACTGTATGATATATTTCTCGTGAGAAACTGGAAGAGAAAATTGAAGTTGATCACTCTCAGGTTATCCCAACCATTCACGAGAAAAAGAGTCGTAGTTCAATCAGCTGTCATCTGAGCAAGCTAAGTCAAGATCTCCATACTGTGTGATATATATTCGGTACGGGACTCAAAGAGAATACTGAAGTTGATCAAGATTTAAAAGTACACTTTTCCCAAGTGAACGTTCGCAAGAATCATTCTTCAACTGCGGGTTCTTCCTTGTCTCTTGAATAATGTCCACAGATTTTGCTGAATCAGCTTTTTTATTGGCATGCAATTGTTGTACAATAATATTAAAGCCAAGAACAGTGCTCTTCTATACTTTGTCTGTTAGTGCAGAGCTAAAAAAAGTCCCACATTCGCACAAATACCTTAGTGATTTTTGTGTAAGCATGCATAACTACACAGGCCGTTATGTATGTTGTTCCCTTGAGTAAAAGTCACTCGTGGAAACTTGACTTTCCACTCCATGTTTCAACATGACACCCAGTGTACGCAAAGTCAAATCAATTTGATTTCCAACAGTTAATCTTATCACAGTGAGAACAATCGAATAACAGTACGAAACAACGAATCACTTCTTAATTTAGAAGTTTGTCAGCTAAGTTATAAGCGAGGCCCAGCTCTCACAACTACGTGCAAACTCTGTTTATATCCGCTACGAAATACGGTTGTAATCAAAATAAAAAACAAAAACAAAACAAAAAACCCACTCACACCCGCTTCATTTCGTGATTATCAAAAGCCACCGTTGCATCTTGAAAGAACTGACTGAGGATGTTATGCAGAAACGACAACAAATGGGGAAAAAAATCCAGTCTTAAGATGGCTAATAACCAAGTTGCCTTTTTTTGTAAGACGATACTCTATTGGAAATTATAAAAAGTGAAGCTGTAAAAACCAACATATAACAGCGCAGGAATGAGACTGTGGCTTTTGTAATCAGTCATGCAGTGCAGACATTCTTGGGTACAGTGCCAAAACGAACTAAAACAACCAGTGATACACGAATATTTCTGTGGTTAATAAATAATTTCTGTCTCCATGCAACGCGTGTTTCTATCTACATCATTCATTCAGAAGGCTCCAGAAGGCTCATCTACACAGTGGTGTGGTCGTTGAATCCCGGAATACCATGGCGCTCATCCTGTGGTGCGACATAAAGAAAACAATCAATGTGTTGTTTGTACCACGAGTGAGTTATGGATTGTTGGAAGCAAAGACTGCGAGCGTAGCTACGAAAAGGGCCGAAGTCAAACTATTAAAGCACCTTTAGCACCTTTAGTCGGAAAGAGTATCTAGTTTCGGCAATTGATAGCTTGTTTAAAATACTGAACCATCAACTGCGCCACTCAAAAACATTTCTTCGAGCAAAGAGAGAAAGACGAGAAGATACCCACCGGCCTTATGGAAGCTGAGCTGCCCTGGGAAAGGCGGGAAGCCGAGCTGCGAGCGGACCTGGCGGTGTTGGCGCGTGATCCAGTGGGACTGGGTCCGCGCGAGGTATCGCGCACGGACGCTTCACTGCCCCACTTGCCCAGCTCCTCTCGCACCAGTCTCTCCATCTGCTCGCGCTTCAGGTCATCATCACTGCGGCCAGCGCGGTCACTCTGAGGTGGGAACAATAACAGAGAAGGCAACCAATTAAAAGACGAACAAGACCTCGCTGAAAAACGTCTTCCCTGCCAGCATAGCGCTCAAAACAGCGTTACTAAAGCATGGGCAAAACGTCGACTTAGACTATTCCTCAGCGAATTTGAAATATCAACTCCTCTTTATGAGAAACTAGTTGTCTGTGAGAACCGGAATCCAGCAAGTTTTTGCTGTCGAAGTCTGGAGTCTGGAGTTTAGAGTCTGGGGATGGAGAATCCAGGCCCTTGACATGGGACGAAACTAAAAACACTCCACAGCTCTTAATCTTAATTCTTAACCCTTGGCTTTGTTTTCAGTCAGATTTCTCGGGTCCATTTGAGACTTATTCGTACCTCAGTGATGCTGTCCAACAACTTCGCCATGGTCTCTCGGCGCTTCAGCTTGGCTTTTTCCATCGCCTCCAGTTTAACAAGAACTGCGTCAATCTTCGAAACGATGCTTCCGATCGAGTGCTCCATACGATCTACGCGGCGACTCAACCTACAGACAAGCAAGCCCTCCAATATTAGTGAACATAAGATGGGCCGACGAGAGAAGCAGATTTTGCTTAAACTATCAATTCTCACTACATACATCATTCATACATTTTCTTCATAAATGTTAGGAGAATTTGTGTTATTAGCTCATGAGTCAAAGGGCTAAGTCTCAATTTTCTTTCAACTGAAATACCTCGTACAATGGAGAGAACTCGGCATTTGGTGCTTTCTTAGATGATAGCTAACTGGACGATTAATTCTCACTCAGTTAAAATATTTTCTTCTTCAATGGTTGGGAGAATCTGTATTATGAATTTGGGAGTGAAATAATCAACCTTTGATATGATATACATTATGAATCACATATATGTGAACTGCGGAGCATAGAACGATGGTTTCGATAAGTTTATAATAACAAGAAAACAAAAGATGGAGCGCTTTGAATACTTACACGTTGAATTCCTCGTAAGACACACCACCACCACCACCGCCGCCGCCTCGCCGATGAGTGGCCGAACCTGCCCGACCGCTGAGCCCGCCCGTCGATCCGTCATCGTCTTCATCGCTCTCGCCATCACTGCCGCGGAAGCTCCCATTGCTGGCGCTCTTCGGACGGACGTTTTCTTCTTTCTGTCGCTCCATTTCTTCAATCTCCTCGTTCAGTTCCGCCTGTTAGTTACAGAAAATATTCGGCGGGTTAGACAGGCGCTGTTTTTCATGCGAATTGCAATGCAGTGTTAACGAGAGCTAGTGGAAACAGACCTTCTGTCCTTCCAGGTCATCCTGCATGCGTCTCTGTTCGTCCTCATCAAGAATGCGGTCTCCGTCCAAATCGTATTTTGCAAACACAGCCTCGATCTCGGCATCGGCATGGCCACGGCTGAGGAAGAACACAGAAGGCGTCAGACACACAGAATCATCAGAAAGAAGGGAAGCGAGAAGAGAAGAGTGAGAAGAGAAGAGAGAAGCACAAGTGATAATTAAAAAGAAAAAAAGGAGGGAGAAAGAAAGAGACGAGAAAAGGAAAAAGAAAAAAGCGAAGAAGAGGAAAAAGAGAAAGGAAACAGTATACATGCTTAGAAGACTAGTTTGTGTACACTGCTTGAGACCTGGGAATCGGCCGACCTCCACAGCGATATCTTGTCTCGAAAACATTGAAGATTTCTTGATAACATTCATCGTTTCTACAAAATTTGCGTGCGTGTTGCCTTTTGACTCCTTACAGGTATTTGTTTATGTGAAATAGCCGACAGCGTACGTGTGAAAACTTTTGTACTTTTGAAGAGTGATAAATCCAGCCAGAAACCATGTGGGTCTGACGAAGCTCTCGTGCGTTTATAATGATACAATTCCAGCAGAAGCAGCATAAAAACGATACACGAGTCAAGAAAGCGAACAAGAGAAAAAAGGCTCACTAACGATCGATGAAAACAAATAAATAAGTGGGATAAAAAAATATATATATATATAACTTCGTTATCATGCAGGTATTTTCTACTTACGATTTGAGGTTAGCGCGCCACTCTTCGAAGTCCACTTTTTTGTCCTGGTTAAGATCAGCCGACTTGAGAGCTTTCTGGATATCGATAATCTTCTCGCGCTTAAAAGACAATTTCTTCACCATATTGTTGTAGCCCTGTGTATTAAAAACGCTCTATTCAGCATAGGAGACAGAAGTCTGCAGTAAACAGCACGTATTCCAGTATAAGATCACATTTGACTGCTAAAACCAATAGCAGTTGCGCGGCGAAACACCGCCCTCTGCGTGCAACCAATCCCCTTGCTTTCGTTGCTTAGCAACAACAAGCAGGTGCTATCTAAGTAGAGTATTAATTCTGCATCTTTGGTTGTTTGAATACAAATTCAAACGAAACCTAGACACTGTTCACTGTGTTGAGCAAGTCTCCAACGGTCAGCTTACTTAATGCATGGAGTTTTCAATGTTCAATTATTGAAAGGCCACGGTCACTTGAATACTGCATATCTAATCAGGGTCTTGAGCACGCGAGTCGAAAATTTATACAAGGGTCTACAAAGGGGTCAATTAAAAAAAAATGCAAGATTAAACAAATTCCTTCCCTCAATCTTTTGGTGAATAAAATGCCACGTTTTAGTAAAAACAACAAACAAACAAACAAACAAACGAAGATCTTGTTTTAGGTTTAAAATGTTAACCAAACTTTGTTTCCAAACTTTATTTGAGAGAACTATTGATGTCCTGGGCCCGGTTGTTCACAGCTCGATTAAGCTAAACAAAGACAAACTAAATTCTTTCTTTCGACCTCTTGGCCCAAAAGCTTGTTCTAGCTAAAAACACATCGAGGAATACGTGTTGTGTGCGATCCCTTTTAATTTCCAGGCTCTTAAATGACGAAAACGTCTACACCTAATACAGGCTTAAGCCTAATCGTCCTCCGAACAACTGGGCCCAGATTTACAGATAATAACAAAATTCAGACCTAATCCACATTTGCCTTATCGTGCTTTGAACAACTGCGCTCAAAATTATCCCGCGCAAATCGGATTATGGCAAATTTGTAGCCGTTGGGAAAAATACGCTGAGGGGTCAGGAAAAATAGGGTTCGTTAGATTGAGCGCTCACCTTCTTAAAGTAGTCAGAGATTTCGAATTCGCTCTTCTGGGAGGCGATGTCCGACTTGACCTCGGCATAGGTGTCGTTGATGATGGCCAGGAACATGTTGAGCAGAACGAAGAAGACGAAGAAGACGTAGGTGATGAAGAACGTCGGACCCAAGATGCGGTTGGCGTTCTCGATCTGGTGAAAGTCGAAGTCACCGAGGATGATACGGAAGAGCGTGAAACTGGAAGGAAGAACAAGGTATGTAAGGACGACATAATCAATGCCTGCTTTAGATGGAAGCGAGAAATCGAGAGAAAAAAAGCTAAACATTATATTACAAAATTCACTGGCTGATTTATTCACTGCCAAAGGCACGTTTCGAATATAACCTAAATGTGTGACAACTACAGTAAAGCTTAATTTCTAACAGCGGTGTTCACTTCCAACTCCCGAACTGTCAAGTGTAACATAAAGGTGTGACCATTCAAAATGCTGTTGGGCGGGGTTCACGTTTTATTTTTCCTGAACAGAGCGGAAATGTAGTCAAAAACTTGTGTCCGGCAAGTTGGTACTTGAAAGTTCGTTTAGATAGGTTAATTCTTGAACACAATATTAATTTGCACAAGCAAAGTATTCCAACATGCACACGCAAACACGCGCGCGCGCGTGCCTTCTTGAAGAACGTATCACTTGGGCCCAACTTACATGCTGTCCTCGAACGTGCTGAAGTCGCGCACTTGAGTGCCGAAGATGAGATAGCCCAGTTGAGCGTAAGCAAAGAAGATGATGAAGAACATGACGGCAAAGCCGGCCACATCCTTGGCACACTGCAGAAGACAAGAGTGATGAGAGGTGAACTTCTCCTTTCTATACATAGTCAGTGTGTAGTTCAGTAAGGAGAAAATAGTAGGTGATCCCGTTATTGGTATGAAGTCAGCCAGACTATCAATTCTCTAAACACTAATGATATGCTTCCTTCAGGACAGTTTGGGAGAATTAGAGATTAATGAATTATTTAGAAGAAGAAAAACATTTCTAGTGCGGTGTTTTTTTTATTCACTTCAGGGTGACCCTTCGTCATATCTGATCTTTGTACAAGAGCAGTAAAATAAATCAAACCTTGGACAGTGTGGATGACAGCTGGGTCATGGTCTTGTTGAAGCTGATGTACTTGAACACCTGAAAGACAAGTTAAGATTAGACACATTCTCGAAACATCTCAAAATTAGCACAGAAACTGTACACACTAGGCTGCTGTTATGACCGTCAAAATCCGGTAAACTATTCCATCTGATTCTTTAAGGTCTGTTGTTTTTGCTTCAGATATCTAATCAAGATGTGTATCTATTGGTTGATGGAGACAACAACAAATTTAGAAAGTCTGAGAGTCCTAAAGTGTGTTTTCGCAGAAACAGTGTTGAAATTTCGCTCGATATTTACGCCACAAAATACATATGCTAGCAGTTCAGAGTAAAAACAAACAAACAAACAAACAAACAAACAAACAAACAAAAAAAACGAACCTTGATCCAGGCAAAGAAGACTGCCACAGCCACCATGTTGTTGAACTGGATTTGGTAGAAGCCCAGTGTATCAAAGTTGGCGTACTGGTTGCTGTCCTTCAGGAGATCTTTGAGCAAACCGCCGACGACAACTGTGCGGTAGACGTTGAACAGAATGGCAACGTAACCAAGGAAAATGACCAAGATGTCAAGGATATTCCAGACACTCTTGAAGTACTTCAGCCTGTGCTTTTTGATCTCCAGGAATTCCTCAATGGTGTAGTACATCATGAACAAAATGAAGATGCCCTCACACGCCATCACGAAGTGGTCAAAGGTCGTCACGTAACGAATCAGCTTTACGGTGCTAAAATTGAATGAGGGAATGCATCCTCCGGTCGCGGGATACTCAAACAGAAGTCTGGAGAAAGATAAGGATTAAAAAAAAAAAAAAAAAAAAAAAAAAAACGCAGGTAAGACGATCCACGAAAGTAATGCGGTATAACTAACCAGACAGTATCCTGGTGTCCTTATTCCCAACAAAATCACCATCACCATCGCCGCCACTACCATTATCACCGTCACAATCATCACCACCAGTACCATCATCACGATCATCATTATCATCATCACCATCATCATCATCACCGCCATTAAATCACCATCACTACCACCAATTGCCATTATCACCATTACCATCAGTATTATCATCACCATCACCATCATCACTGTCATCACCAACATCATCATCAACATTACCATAGCTAACTATAACCATCACCATCACCATCGCCACCATAACTGACTAGTCAGAAGCAGCAGCAGAACAACAAATTAAATTTCCTCTTGTGAATGTGTTCATACCTGATGATACAGAACAGGTTGATGTTGGCGTTGTACACTGTGAAGTCAATGAAAACTGCGCGCGTACCTCGATCAAGCCACAGATGTTGCTGCGTAAAAACGGAAAGAAATGCTTTTGAACCAGAATACGAAAACAGTCACATGCCATTATTCGTTCATCTTTCCAATCCTACGTCACTTGAAAACAAAGCACATGACTAAATTATTTACTCATTCATTCCTGCACACACTACCTACATAAACTGCACTGACATAACACTTAGCCATCCAGCTTTTTTAGACCCACCTTCAAGTCTGCGATCATCAAGTCCGTCTGTGCCTTGGTGGGAGCCAGCAGTTGCGTAAATCCACCACCGCTGTAGGTTGTGATCCGCCCCCAGTACGACCTGCCCTTCAACTCCTCTTGAGTTTTGTACGTCCAACTGAAAGACGACAGTCGCAGGTTATGAAGCCACTGATAATTGCTAGTGAACTAAAACGACAATATCAAGGGCCCCAATCACGGCGATTCTTGATTTTCGTTCACTGCGTCCCTCAATTTCAAGTTTCATATCGTGCAGTGCTCGACATTAACGGTTGCCTGCTATGCCCTGAGCAACCAAAAAAATTGTTTCGGGCAGGCAAATTCAGGGCCGGGCAACCAGAAATGATGTAACATCCAATTGCTTAAAGTCAATTTACAGTCCCAAAACCTTAATGTCGAGCAGTGTCGTGTCTTTTAAATTGTCCGCCAATCTCTGCCATCCGAACTTTAAAAAAAGAAACTGCTCCCCAAACTAATGAATATAACACTATGTTAGTATTGCAGAGTCTTTTTTGCTGTTAACGTTCGAAAATAAGTTCTTTTGCAATACAGTGTTGTCGGGTTGAACTTACGCAGTGCCGTTCATCTTGCCAAAGGGTTCAGTGTCTTCAATGTTGGGTGCGTACGGTGCATAGCAGTCCTTGATGACACTCTTGAAGTCGTCATGCACCCTAATTAAACAGGAGAAAGCATCAGAGCGTTTCAGGACATCAAAAAAATAATTTATCAACCTGCCCTACACCAACACGACCAGTACAAGGGTTTTACGCGGGAGTTTTGAGTTTTAAAACGCAAATGAGATTCCCGGTTATAAAAACGTATTTTCAATTGAGCAGTTTTCGACAGTAATCGCGTGATTGCTTTGGTGTTGTGTTTGCTAGGCTTATTGGTTGGTAAGACCAAGTTTGACAACATTCGTGGCCAATCGGAAATGAACAAAAGCAAAAACCCATTAGAATGGCGATGCATAGTGGAGTTTATTTACGCGGCATTTTGGTTCCTTCTTCGTAGTGGTAATCATTGGTGTGCGAGTTCAATTAACGATTAATAGTGCGAGTAATGTTTGAAAATTCTAACAAAATAACACGAGTCCGCAGGACGAGTGTTATTTGTGGAATTTTCAAACATTACGAGCACTATTAATCGTTAATTGAACTCGCACACCAATGATTTCTTATTATGAGTAAAACCAATCGTAAATTTCTTTGGTTTCTGGTTGGTTGAAAGTGTTTTCTTAAGCCTTTGTGATTGGTGCTTTGGCTTTGCTTCTGAAACCTGTCAGTGATGAGGACTTACACACAGGAGTCATTTTTAACACGGAGTTGCCTAAAGCGAGGTCTTCCAAGGATCTTGTTCTCAAAGTAGATGAATCCAAGATCTTCCTGGGAAACATTTTTGTCGTTGTAGTATTGCTCCCAGTACAAGCCAGAGGCCAGTGGTCCAGTTGTATACTACAAAAAGGTAGTTATAAGTTAGTTAAAAAACAAACAAACAAACAAACAAAAAAAAACAGCTCAGACTTTTTTAAAATGGCCACGGTCCCTCTCGTTCGTTTTCTGGCCTCCTCTGCCAGTGCAAACCATCAGACAATACATTCTTTACGGCGTTTACCATCTGCGAAGTGCTTTATTGACTGTTAAAAAGAGCTTACTGCTGCAGGGGAGGTAACGGGTTGTATGCATAGTCTATATAAAACGTGACCGGTTGTACAGTACAGAGGTAGCCATTTGTGTAGCGTTCCAGAGAAGTGGTGACCGTTGTTTAGAAGTAGTTGTGTGGCGGATGCTTTTTGAAGATAGGTGATTAGTTGAGCACGTAGAACTTTCGAGCTCAAAATTATTTCAGGTGAGCCCGCGATTTCATTAACCGAAACTTGCACTGAGGCTTGAACAATGGCGGACACAGAGTCTGAGAAAATGCAGCGGAAGAAAGCATCTTCTCACGCTTGTGTTGAAATGCGGTTTGGAATGGTAAGTATTACTTTACACCATAGTGAATATGGGCCCAGTTTTTCAAAGCGACATTGGGCTAATCCTGGATTAGGTCTAAACGTTCTAATCCTGAAAACGAGAAATTTCGTTTACAACACAAGACTTCTTTGGTACGTTGGTGCGTTCCTTGGAGAAAGAATTTGGTTAATCCAGGATTAGCTTAATCATGCTTTATAAAACTGGAATCATATTAACTTTGTAGAGATATAAACTTGAATCTTAATTTGAGACTGACGTCATTTTGGCGGCCATGTTGGATGAAATTTAACAAAGATTGCTCATTAGCACCTGACCGCGATGTCTTCGATTTCCGAGTCTTCAGGGATTGGTTGTAAACCAAATTGTTTGTTCGTACCGGCGAGCGATAGGCTTCAAATTCTCTTTCATTCTCTTATGAAGACCTTGACAATTTAATAGTTTGGTCCGAGTGACATCATTTTGCAAACTTTTACATTCGACCATTTAGACCACACCGCTGCTGCGAAAATGTGCAAGATTTCAAATCACTAGCACTATTGAAAGTAAAGATATAAAAGTTTGAAGTTCCAGATAACCTAACATCTCTTATTAAACCTCTGTTATTACTATCACAGGATAAGAGATTCTAGTTTGGAGCAATTTGAACTCTCAGTTGTTAATGAACTGAAAAGCCAATTTTGTTTGTGTGTGAACTCTTCAGATACTATTTCAAATTTAGGGTATTGGTGGGGGAGGGGGTGAGGGGCACTTATTCGAGGGCTTATTTAAAAACTAGTTTCTTGTACTGTAAAGCAGCTAAAGTTTGAGTCTGAATTTACCGATGAGTGCAAAACAATGATGAGTGACAAATGCTATACTTAATCTTTGTTGTCTAAGTGCTCACCTTGAAAAAGCAGAGGGAGAGGGGAGGGGGTGGGTGCTTACTTCAAATTTTGGCTGGGGGGGGGGGGGGGGGGCACTTACCTGGGGATTTACAGAACTTCAAAAAAAATCTACTTTGTGACATCATTACTTTTATTAATTACCACTCTGTTGGATGTTAAGAATGAGCAGGAGTAAATACTTTAGGCTAAACTTACCATCCAGAATTCATTCATGGTGGTGATGTCCTTGAAAGTGTTTCTGTTGGTCATGGTGTTCTCCACAAACAGGTCTGCAGTGCAAACATGAAATGCTTCAGTATAAATCTTAATTCAACTTATTCTTATACTGACATCCCCAAAATGTTTTCCCCCAAAATCTACTCCTTAGTGGTGACTTATTTACAATTTGAATTTGGAGCAGAAAAAAAAAATAATTAAAATCTCTGACATCACTGATTGCACAGAAAATTATTTCTTATTTGGTAACCATGGCAACAATCATAGCAAATATACAGGCTTCATTGCAAACAGCTTGACACACATGCTGGGTTGGTCATTAATTGATAAATATAACCTGGAGGGGCCAGTCAGAAGTGGAGGTGGGGTGTTGGGTGGGAAGAGAACATATTAGAGTGTTTGACAGATGAATGGATAGGTGAAAGAATGGGTTAATACAGAGGTTATAAAAGAAACACATAGAAGGCACATTATATATTTAACTTACCCCTCATGACTTTGGTGTAGTAGTACATGGTAGAACTGGTCATGCCAAAAGTCACTAATGGATCAAGCAATAAAAATACAAAAAATCAGCTCAGAAGAGAACAGACTATTTGGGCAAGGTCAAGTCACTAATGGATTAAGCAATAAAAATACAAAAATCAGCTAAGGGAAAAAACTATTTGGGCAAGATAAAAAGACTGGCCTTACATGGTAATTCTCTTGTGCTTAAATTTACACTATTTGCTTCACAATATTATTGTATGATCAGGGCATTTGCCTGACACTAGTAGAAAAATCAAGGTATATAATACTGAATGAATTTCATACTCACAGATGCACAGGATGCTGATAAATACTAAATAGATGATCAGTTCTCGCAGGGTAGTCTTGATGTGCACCTCACGATCCGATGTGTCCTCCGTCTGGCGTGTCTTCCATAGTCCTTGGAAAAGAAAAGGTAAAGAATATGTAGGGGAAATAATCTCTAATATTGAAATATATTTTAATTCTAACACTCTTACTGTAACTATAATTTTTATTTTTGAGAGATGTAAATGAAATGAAGTGAATAATATGATGCAGAGCATTTGGGAAAAGAGAGGAAAAAAAACAAAAAAACAAACAAACAAACAAAAAAACAAGAACTGACCCAGATGTCTTTGAGCAAATTATGCAACTCAGTGGCTTATTTTTGGATTTGCTGCCATGGCAAACAAGCAAAAAAATGTGAAAGAGTCATTACTGAAATTTAACATTTTCCTGTTTTCCTATTTTGCAAAAAGGACTGCAATCTGATAAAGCTCGGTTAATTTTTGCAGGATTTTGGGTGCATAGTGAAAACAACTGAACTTTGGTGGCAACCTAAAACCAACAGGAAACGATACGAGCCACACATCTTCGAGTGTTTACCTTCTAAAACTCACATCTGTTGCGCGCGATCATTTTCCCTTGATCGCCATAAGTTTCAGAACGACTTGAAAATTGTTTTCTTTATTTTTTTAAATTAGAATCTAAAATAAGCAATCTACCACATTTAGAGAAGGACCCAGAAAAGACAACAGTTTGATGCAAAATGTTTGGATTCGATAACAAGTCGTCGACCTTCGCTCTTGATAAATTTGGAATTACAGAATATTTATTGATGAAAACATGGATTCACTGTGCGGCAAAGCCGAGCTGATACAGGCGCTCCGTATTTCTGTGTTCCCCAGCACGTCCACGAAAGTGTTGTAAATTATTTATTCCGACCATTAGTGGTTGGGGCTGGCAAACAAGTTTATTACGATCCGTTTCTTCCCCTTCAAAGCGCAGTTTCAAATCGCCGTACAGGCTGTCCAAGAATCGGGCCGAATCGTTTTACTAAACATCCCTTAGAGATATCGAACTTACAATTAAGGCTGACGAAAGACACTTGAAACAATTTAGACGAACGAATATGAAAATTTTCGTTTGTGGCGACCGAAGAAAGCAAAACACCTGCCATTTCCAAACCTTCTCATTAAAATTTTATGCAATGGCGCACTGAAGATGAGTCGAGGAAAGTTAGATACTCAACAACTTTAATTCTTAAATGAGCGTAGGTTTGGTGAGTGATTAAAACTAACATGACCAGAACTATACACACCGAGACCGAAATCGATCGACCACAATGAGAAACTCAATTAGCACAACCAAATTGACCGGGAGTTCTTCTTCGTAAGATTTCAAGCATCACCGTCAAAATCGCGTTTTGCGAAGCACAGAAACCCTCCCTGTCCTTTGTCTACACAAGCGCCCAGAAGACTGGAAAAATGCACGCACTGAAGCAGAAAATTGGCCTGAAGAAACGAAACAAAGACATCCACACGCGAACAACCGCACACTTACACAAACGTTGGGATGCGCGCGATACTACAACGAGATACCGATATAATTAGAATATCTTACCTCTAACAATCCTCTTGAAACGTGTCCAACATCCAACGGGGACGTTCTTGGTTCCCGGTGCCCTTGCATCCGCGGTAACTCGTCTCTGATGCGCCACCGGTTCGGCTTGCATCGCTGATGGCGTTTCACACAGATCGACTGCCGCTGAAGCTGGTGCTCTTGGGGAAAAATCGATCTCATCGCCTCCCATGCCGAATACATCGTCGTCAGCTGTCGACCATGCATTTCTGGACTGAGAAGAACCAGGTCGGTGATTTTTCTCGTGCATTTCTAACTCATCGTTCATATTTACGCCGAGACTGGCCTGCGAGCCGACTCCGCGAGGAGTTCTTCTCTGCTTTGCAGAACTCATGGTGTTGTAGTCGCCTCAGCGATTACCTAAGAAACGCGAATTTCACAGCGGAAAAGAACCTCCTTCTTGACAGAAACCTTCGCTTGCCAAGATTTAGGAGCTGAGTGTGATTCGAGCTCTGATGGGGAATATTAAAATTTCATGTTGTGCGCAAGTGAAGACATAAACTGCCAATCATCAGGACCCTAATTACATAGTAACTATAGCAACTTTTTGATCACCTCAGAAAAATTCGTATGAAATTTTGAAATGCATCCTTTCGATGACCAGCTGATATTCAGGGGTATTATCCACAACTTAGGGCAATGGCTAAGTTCTCTAGACTTTCTGTTATAATATTTTGGTGGTTTCTCTCATCTCTGTGGCCGATTAAAATTTTATCAAAATATGGTGATTGGTAGACGAGAGGCCGGCGGCCATCGAGAAAATATTTTGATGGCTGACGTTTCAGCACGTCAGCTAGAAAAACTGCTGGTTGTTTCAAACGAATTTTGTTTTCTATTCCATGTCTGTGCTCGTATGAACGCCGAAAATGTGTGGGTTTTTCGAACGTCCGGTCTGCGCACCTGTCGAGAACGCAAACATTGGTGGTTCGATTTGCGTCAGGGAATCAAAATGAATATTTAAAGTCACTGAGTGAGAGTTTGCACTATCGTTTTGGGAAATAGACTCTATACCTACATTTATTCATGACCATGGTACAGTTGAACACGCGCGAATGACAAAATCCTTGAAGAAAGAAAGAAAGAAAGAAAGAAAGAAAAAAAAAAAAAAAAAAAAAAAAAACGAGGGCGATCAAGGAACTTTTATTTTTGGCAGCTGACAGAAATTATAAGACCTTTTCGGCGACACGGACTGAGGTTTTTCCTGATTGGCACAGGCGCCGCTTCTAGTCTACAAGTACCGCCTACTGACTATGCCAACAAAGCCCTGATAAAACATTCTATACGAAGGCTCTTTTCAGTCAAACTACGCCAATTTATAGTTTGGCCATACACTCGAAGAACAAATGATAACTCTCTTCATTGCAGGCGCGATTTAATTTGACCATGAATTAGCAAAATGATAATTTGTGGCCCTTCTAAATTAAAAAGTTGCAAGGTGTTTGCGGAACGCTATGCGACATTTTGCCGATGCAGCACCGTGCGGTGTTAATGGACTTGAGTATGTGTGTATTTTTAAGATGTGTGAAAATTTAATCATGCCAAAACAGAATTGGTGATTAAAAATAAACATAGATTCAAAGAAGAAATAAACAAAGATAAATAAAGGCTGAGTATGGGTTCCTTGTGACATAATACAGGTACGTGCCAGGTTTGTTTTTTTTTTGTCACTCTGGGCTGGGGTAGATTACGAATTTTGGTCAGAAAAGGATACCGAAAATCGCATATTCTCGTCGGTTCAGAGCACAGCCCTTCCCAATATTCTGAGGACCACAACCCCCTCCCCCCGCCCCGTTCTGAGTTTACTGGTCAGGTCTGAGGGCAACTGTGCGTTGCGTGTGTGAGGTGACTGAGAGTTTGCGTGGCGCGTGTGAGTTTGCGTGGGTGGCTGTTGGGCGAGACAACCCAAAAAAGCTAGAACACACACGTACCAAACGAGGCGATCAGACCGCAACGGCAAACCACGCCACTCAGCAAACAGATAACAACTGATCTCACTCACAATTGCTTTATTATCTACCGGAATCGATATTCTGTGCTTTCATGCAATGACACAAATTTTGTCTACTTTGCTGTCTGAGTAAACATGATTTTTAACTTCTTCCAACCTAAACTGATCGTGTATCAGTTGTTCTTCTGCTACGTTATTAAGTTTATAGAAAGTAACGATTGTCTGTGCTTGTAAGTGGACATATAATCCCCACGCTATGATTAAAAATACAACCAGTGTTGTTTCGATCGAACACTAATCAGCAACTATAAATGTATTCTTCGTAATAGGCCCCGTCCACGAATATGTTTTCGTTTGAAAACACAAACAGTGTGCTGTGTTATCATTATCTCCCGTCCACACAGACACGATAGAGAACGATAAATTGAACGCCCTCCAGAGTGGAAAGATTAAAAAAACGTAACTGTCACGTTTTCGTGTGTCAAATTGTCATGCAACTGGTGGTCATGTGGTTTCTGGATTTTCAGTCCGCACGTATTTATGGTTTCAGTTTTACGCTATTGCACGCACTATTTATGAATTATTAGTTAAACTATCGACAGTTTTTTTCCAGGTCGCACTCGTATTCGTGTGGACGGGAAAAACGATCGGAAAAGAATCGTCGAGACATGGAATTGTAAACATTTGTAAAACGACAACACGTGATGCCTTAAGCAAAAGTTATTGCTGAGTTTCTCAAGTTAAAAATTGTGGATTTAGTACATTCATTTTATGAGTTTCCATTTGTACAGTACACCGAGCATTTTTTCATAAACGAAAGTGGTTGTAGTTCCAGTGAAGTTTTATTATTTGTCAAGTAATAAGCTATTTCCGAGATGTTTGGGCGAAACCTTTCTTATGAAAATGAGCATGCAAGTAAAACTCATTTTCATCAGAAAGGTTTCGCACTAGGCCTCGCTTTCAAACAGAGGCAACATGCACATCGGGAATGGCCTATTAACCCTTTAATGTCCAAGTATCTATATAAGGCCAAATTCTCAAAACAAAATGCGTAAAAAGTGCTGGGAGAATTGATAGTCTGATCACCTTCAACTCATACAAGATACCAACTTCTACATTATTTCCTCAGCACTCAACATCTTCGTTCAGCAAACTGAATATTGAAAGAAGTTTGCGTCTGATCATTCTTATCACAAATTCTGCCAAATGGGAAGCGAGAAAATGCATTGGTGATGTTGTGAGAGTCGATGATTTGAACAGCAAGTTCTTAACAGTTTTATACCTAGTTCTCTGTTGAGAAACTGAATCCTTCCTTAAGAGTTAAGGGCTAAACTAACTTCCTCCCTCCTCCTCATTAACAAGTCATCCATCAACTTCTCCAGACCAACATTTCTCACAGCTGCTTATAAACTGAGAGGAAAAAAAACTGTCTTTGATCACCATTAGGAATAACAGGACATTACATGTCCATTTAGCCATTTCAAACAATTTATACCCTGTGCCTGTTCACAAAATTCCCATGATCACTCTGAAGGAAACTACTGGTAATAAATTCATACTCTAAATTCTCCATTTCATCTTATAAATAATTCTTATCAGTGACTAAACCCTCAGTTGCAGCTAGGAAATTCAAAGTACCTCAATAAATTCATACAAGTCAGTTTGAAGAAATAATAAAGAAGCAAATTATTAGACAAAATGTACTGACCAATGTTTATTCCTAAGCAGCCCTTCTCAACCGCAGTCCTTCACATGCCAAGATTCTCAAGGATTCTCAAATTCAATTTCAGTTCAATCTAACTCATGTGAAGAGGAGTCTAAGGCCCGTTCCAAACACCGTACTACTGCCGTGCAGAACTCTATGCAAAATTACCTCAAACAACGAATTTTGCTCATCTGCACTGAGTTCGGCAAGGCAGTGGTGCAACGTTTGAAGCAGGCCTAATTTTATTTTGGCCTAGAACTGCGATTTACCCTATATATTTCCATTGATTTACGTTTTTTACATTAAGAACCAAAACCAGCCTTCTGCACATTCCAGACGTAAACAAAAAAGCAGTGGACTGGCTGAGAGGGCTCCTTAAGTATTTACCATGAATGTTTCCTATTTTCCTTTAGTCTTGTATGATTCCCATACTGATACCAGAACCTTTTGGGTCATCAAACCTATCCATGGTTGTGATACTCAGAAGTGCTAGAATGCCAAGGAAGAGAATTGACAACAGTACAGCAACTGTCACCAGGCCCATTAAGATGGGAATTGTGAAGAATCCCACACAGTCATAGGCATACAAGAACTTGCCTCCCTCTACATTGTATGGTTGAATCTGAGTATAGACAAAACATCAAACAGTAAGTGAGCTACCATGGCTATCTATGTACTAAAACTAATAACAATTGGACAGTCATCTGAAAACAGCTCTATCTATGAAATCCTCTTAAAAGATTCACAAGATTCACCTCTCCCACCAATCCACATCCCATAAAAAGGTTTCTAGTAAGATACCTGAGGGGCTTGGGGTGCTTCAGATGACAGCAGGACATGAAGTATAAAAAGTAAGACTTGTACCCATGGAACTAATATCTTAGGGATATGCTCTCTCCATCCTTGGGTAGAGTAGGTATGCTGTACTGTAGTCTCTCAACATTCACTAAATCAATGGGCCCTCTAGCAAATACTCTGATTATGGATAAAGCGGGTCACCATAATTAACTCTTTGCTGTACATTACATGTGGCTCCACTTCCACATCATCCTACAGGTACTGCATATTACATAGCTACCCTATCTACTGCAGTGTACCTAATATCAACCTAAAATATCAGTGATCACCGATATTGATCTGTGAGAATCCCCCTTTCTCATCAGAATTTCAAAGAACTTGGCTCAGAAAAAAACATTTAAGCACATTCAGTACCTGCAACTGTTTGAAAATAAGAGAGGTGGTGGAATTGCCATTTGCTTTCCATGTTCCACAGTGGTAGGACATTTTCAGTGGTGCTTGGAGGTTTCCACATGTCATCCTGAACTTTTTGTTATCAAAACCAATGTCCATGCCCACACACGACCACATTCCACTGGACGTGTTGAACGTCATCCTGTCAATCAAGAGAAATAGAGGGTGGTGGTTAGCAAACTACTCTGTCAACAATGAATCACAACTGCTGAGTTTAGCTCATGAATGTCACTGTTTACAGATGACTTCAATACAGTCAACATAATATAAAGAATTGTTTGTTTTGTTTGTTTGTTTGTTTTTTTTTTAATCTTTCATAATCCCTCTTAGCAATACCTATATGAATCTTAGAGCGCTTTTCGGATGACTGTCGAAAACCAAAACCAAAGCAATCAGAGAGCCAATCAATGAGGCAAGCAAAAACCCGTCTGACCAATTAGAAGTACAACCAAAGCCAAAACCAAGTAATTGCGATTGGTTTTACAAACCAATCAGCAGTGCGAGAAAATGCCATCGCGATGTGCTTTCTTGCGTGAGAAAATCGCAACCAGGTTTTGCTTTTGCTCTTGATTGGCCAAGAATGTTGTTAACGTTGCTATCAGAAAGCGTAGCAAACACAAAACCACAGCAATCACACGATTACTTTTGACAGTCATCCAATGGCTCTATGAATCTTATGAATTGCCACCAATACCAATACTTATACTTATAGTTTATCAACCTGTATAATCATTGTAGTAGGAAATGGAAATGTATATGGCCCCCGTTTCTCTTTCCTGATGTTTGTATAATTAGTTATGTATCGTATTGTAATCATATTGTAAGTATTGTAATTTTTCACTTTTATGTTTTGTATTTTATTAGTGTAACAGTTCTGTAAAAAAAATAAAGAAACTTGTTCAAATTAAAAAAAATAAATAAATAAAGAATTGTTTTAATCCTTGCACTCCCAACTTCAATTTTCTCTTTCAGTATTTTCACCATAAATATAGCATACAGTAAGGTTGCTTTGATACCTTGCTCACATTACAGCTGATTAAACTATCAATTCTCACTACATCAAAAATATATTTTTTCCTCTAAAAGTTGTGAGAATCTGCATTTTGATCTTGGGAGTGAAAGGGTTAATCCTTTCACTCCCAAGGTCTCCTTCCGAGAATAGAATATATGTGTACAGTAGCTAGTGAAAATTGATTGTTCAATCAGGCAAATGCTACATACAGTGAAACCTCGATATCACGAATCTCAGTATAACAAAAACCCCATATATTAACAAACAATATTCTTTGGCCCGTTTTGCAGCCCAGTTACAGTAAAATGTATGTAAGCGGAACCTCACTATAACGAAACCCTGTTATAACAAACACATTTTCCCAGTCCTTTGGCCTTCATTATACCGAGGTTTCACTGTAATGTGTAACATGTCTTGAAGAAGTAAATTGAAGTTGATCACTCCCAGAAGTGAAACACAATCATGATAACAAGGGTTAACCTTGAATCCTCCAGTAAATCTGTCATTGAGATATACATGTATTTCCTTGACAAATTTTACTCTAATCATTCTCCCCGTAAAATTGCTACAGTGTTGCTGGAAATAGATTGACATTTGAATTAACACAGTACATAAATTGATAAACACTGCATACACCGGTACATGTACAAAAATAATTTGTGTCTTATTACTTACGCTGCAGAAAAGGAGTGTTGAGGATATGTGATAGTGAATTTGACACTGCAAAATAAAATAAAAATACTGTTCACAAAGTCTACACAGATACAAAACACTTCACAGTTAAAATTTAGCAACTACCAGTCAAACCAGGGATATCCAATTCTGACCAGTTTTCCAAATGTGCAACTGCTGAAGGCATGAGCTTCAAAAGGGGTCTGACGAAATGCTACCCTGAAACATTTTTGAGATGTTGCTCTCCAAAATGTACAAGTTACAGTATTTGTCCACACAGTACAGTATGTATGTTTGTTAACTGGCCCAACTCTACTTTTTTTCTGGGAACCTCCACTGTAAAGCATTATAAAAACTCACTGGCTGTAAACTGAACCCTTACTCTACCTTGCTACTGAGCTGCTGTTCGTTGAGCAGACTGCTGAGTCACTGGTCTTTCGGTTTGTTTGATTCAGAAGGTCAAAAGTTTCGTTATCTATTTTCAGGGTTATCCCTTCAGCATAGATCAGAATGCATCCGCCTGGGTTAATAATGAATGTGCCATTGTCAGCACCGAGGGAAGGCTCTTCTTGAATGGCTCGCCTTAGCCTGTCATGGGGAGTTGCAGCTTGCATGGCAGCAGCAGTCTTTCTTTCAAAAATGCTCTAAAGAACACAAAATAGGCAGTAGTTACTTGAAAACAAATGAGAGAGACACGCACACACACTCAAAGTCAAGGAGGGCCAGAGACAGTGCAAACAAGCATCCAAATGAATTGAAAATCAACAAAACTCCTTTGTGACCTCTTCCTCTTACCTCAGCTGGATCCAGTGCGGTGAGGAGACCTGTGTATGGCACACCCAATGAAGAGATTTGTTCTGTGATGAATCCAAGGAGTTTGTCTGTTGACAGGGATCAATAAGTATTTTAATAGAATTACTATTATAGTTCTACACATTAGAGTGCTTTTTGGATGACTGTTGAAAACCAAGACCAAAGCAATCACAGAGCCAATCAATGAGGCCAGCAAAAAAAAACAAAAAACGTCAGACCAATCAAAAGTCTGAGCAAAACCAAAACCAAAAGCAAGTAATTGCGATTGGTTTTACCAACCAATCAGCAGTGCAAGAACACGCCATCGTGACTGGCTTTCTTGCATGAGAATATTGCAATATTGGTTTTGCTTTAGCACTTGATTGGCCAAGAATGTTGCTAAAGTTGTTAGGACCAATCCGTAAGCGTAGCAAACGCAAACCAAAGCAATCACACGATTACTTTCGACGGTCATGCGGAAACGGCTCTATGGACACATTGTGGTTACAGAATACTAAGCAACAAACGTCAACCTGTACTGTAATTATTGTACATGTATGCTTCCTTTCCTTGATTAGTGTAAATTGCAAATTTTGATTTGGTTCCAATGTAATGAAATGTATTTGTTCTGTATGCTTACAGTAAAGTTACAAAAGAGTTTGGCAATGTAGTACCCTTGGTTTTGGGTTTAGAAAAGTCAATCTTAGTATAGTACATATATAAATAATGAAATGGGTTCTGGATAACTGTCTGGGACAACTCACCATTTTCTGAAAAAATCTTAGACACTGATGCTGGAGAACTGGAAGAAAGAGAGCATTATCAAAACAAAGTTCAGTAGGGTAGCATACTGTACAATGTACATTATGAGATAAGGTAGATAGTATGCACTACTGTACATGTACATGTCACACATGCCAGTCTACATCACGTTACTTGATTATTATTTGCTTTATCTATATAAAAGAAATAAGGTAAAGCACTTGTCAATGATACAGGTGTATGTGGAGTTATAGAAGCACTGGGGAATTTGAAAAAACACGAGAGATATGTAAAGAAGCACTCTGTAGTATCATGCTTCAACTCATGATATCGTACCTTGTGTGTGCTCTATTTCTTAATCTGTTAGTTTTCTATAAAACCTAATTTCAAAATTATCACAGTGAGATACATGCATGCATGTACATGTATATATCTACCAGTATACTGTGAAAACAATAGCTCTGCTCACCTCGATGAAACAGGTTTGAGGTGGAATACAAACAAGTTCACCTTCTCCTTATCCAAACTGAACTGATGAATGTCGAATGAACTCAAATCTATAGAGAAATGTCACAAAGGACTATTACATCAAAATATATGTACTGTAGTATTATTACATAATTTCACAGTTACCTGCACTGCTGACTTGCACAACTTTCCCATTGACATTGTTCATAAAGAAATCCAAGAGACTACTTTCTGTATCAACTTCTGGAAGCACTGCAGTTGAATTGGCAGTTGTCATGGCAACCTTAAGGTTGGCAAATGGCGCTGCTTCGTTTCCATCCTCATAGGGGTGTCCATACTGACTAATGTCATCTACACTTAACTGTAGGAAAGAAATACAGTACAACTGTGTTTAGCAAGTTACTGTATAAAATAATTTAGATATGTGTAATGTCCAGGGGTAGATCCAGCACGAGAAAATCTAGCCAGTTTATAAATGTAGCAGCCCTGCAGGGTGTAGATCTATGCTCCCCCAGGAATATTTTAATATTTGGCTCTCTAAAATATCATTTCCTAAGACTGGGAACTCAATTCTAAAAATCTGACTGGTTTTCCGTAAACTATGCCTGACTCTGGCAACTGAAAATAGAATATTTAAGTAACTTAGAATCATTTTCTTTATTAGTAGTACTTGAACTAAAGCTCTTAATGTTGCTGCAAATAACATTTTACTAGAAATATGATAATCGCAGATACCCCCTCACTCTGTCATTGATGGGACTTTTACTTTGGTAGCCTTTGTTTTACCGAAATGTTGACTCAACCTTTTCTTCGAACTCAAGTGCTACACGCAAAGGAAGGAGAAAAAGAATGGTGTGTGTTATACTTTTGCGTTGAAAAAAGAATCGATTGCATGAATGAAGTACGTATTTCCCACAGTCGGCACGTCAAATTAATTCATACAGTCTGCCAAGCACGTTCTCAAAATTTAAAACTCAAAGTTTGAAGTTGGTCGGCCGTTGTAGTATGGGAAAAAAGGAACACTGATTTTCCAATTTTGAATTCATAGGCAGTACAATTAAATAGGCTTCCTGTACGACTTGTTTTTACTCTAGACTGCATGCACCTGACTCAGGCAAGCATATTTAATGAGCTCAAATTGTTTTGTATGTTAACCCACTCAAAACAGCATGATTTCTCCCAGAATCAAAGCAAAACTTGAACAGTTTACTTCAAAATTTGAAGGGTCTGAAGCCCGTGTATAATTTAATTATACACGGGCTTCAGACCCAGTGATACTTCTAAGGGCTTCTGAACGATTCTCGCTGCAATCACCACGTGTCAGATTACAGAAAAATAAGACATCTGACTAAATCATTCAAGACTACAAGTTCCGATTGCTCTGAGCGAATACGGTAGCTGAAACTGGTGACAGAAGCGTAGTAAAACAATACTTCGAGGGAAAATGATCAGCATACAGATTTTAATACATTCTTGAAGTGATCGAGTTTATACAAGCTATATGGGATTGAATATATTTGTCATGGTGATTGTTCGATTTCCACTGACTAACCTTTGTTGCTTGTCCTTTCTAAATAAGTATCTGAGTTTAACACAAAATGGCGTCTGAAGCTCCCGATTTGCTTTCAAGCGCTGTTCCCTTTGCGGAGCCGTTTCTTCAGCACGCTTCCCGTTCATGATGCTGTCTGTTATAACATGTTTGTCGTCTTTTCTCTAGATGGATCTGGCGCTGTTTGATCGTTTCACGATTTCGCCTTGCCCGTGCCTGTTTCCTTCTCTTTTGAAGACGAGCTTCACGAGACTGTTGTGTTTCAAGTTTTCCAGTTTTCCATTTTCGTAAACGCAGCTACAATATACTGTATCTAATTTCTCTTACTGCGAGTAAAACTACAGGGCCACACGGGATCGATCCGGCCTTTGTTATTGGTTAAGCAGAGATAGGAACTGGGGACGAGGTCGCATGACAGACTGACAGACAAACATTAAATTTCGAGATGGCGACACGTTTCAAGTCTTTGAAGGATGTGATATTACTGCATTAGCGTTGTGATTATTTCCCTCACTTTGTTCGGGGATTAGCAAAATTAAACTAACATGAAGAATATGTCTGTGAGTGTGTCTGTGCACAAAATAACTCACTTTGTTTTCCTTTATAATATTTAAATATTTAGTTTGTCAATACAACTTTTAAAATAATGTAGTTCTGGCTAGAATAGCCAAAATATGTTTTCTTTTGGCAGCTACTGTATACTTGATTTTTTATATAAATTCTTGTAATCATAATATCATACATTATGACCCATCAAATATTTCCTCCCGCGGGTGATTGGTGGAATCGTGACACGTGACTGAATAACATCCGCTCATGAGCGGACGTTATCAGCGAATAGCCCCCACCTGGCGAACAAACCCTGTTTATTGACAATATCCGAACACAATTTTATATATCAATCACAAAAACCCATTATGAGATGGACTACCGAGGAGGACATCAATTTATTGGTCAAAAAAGCAGTTCCAGAAAGCACCAAAAAGCTTCACAGTCCCCGCGCCATTATTTGTGCTGCAAGAGGAAATATTTGAAGGATAATAAAGGCAATAAACTACTTTTGGCTTGGGAAATATGCATGGATAATTGTCCTTGGACATTATCTGTTCCTCGAAGCTCACAGTTGCCCTCTTGCTCGAGGGCAACTGTTCGCTTCTCGGAACAGATAATATCCTCGGACAATTATCCGTGCATATTTCCTCGCCAAAAGTAGTTTATTGTTTATATATTCACTGAATGATAACACTTGACCATACTGTATTCTTTCGACCTCATACACCACTACATCGGAGAGAATAACTTGATACAAGAATCTTATTTCTATAATCATACAGTAGGTGTACCTTATCTTGCACAAAAAGACACAATGTCTGTGGCATTTTCAGCAGCTTCTGAAGATACTCGGCCTGGAAATCCTTGCTTGAAATTGTATGACCCGCTAATACTGGCTTATCGTTACCTAAATCACTGTGAAAATATGACATTGATTGGAATAAGAGGGGAAAGACTGGATTTGATCGATATTAATTAATGCAGATTATGGCTTTCACAAGACCCAAGTAGCTTGAAAACCAGATAGTTCATGGCAAACACTGACGAAGTGTAGTAATCACAAAGGAAATAAAAGTGCTTCATTTACTTTGTTTTGCTGAGAAAGAGGTAACACAAGCTCATTAGATCGTTAGAAGTGTGAGACAAACTGTATCTTTCGTCTGGTAATTAGAGTGCCTAAAATTCTTCTCTTCACGCGAAACGTGAGGTCTGAACAAAGACAAGCTGAATTAAATCACTCACCTATCTTTAGACCACATAAATACTGGCACTTGAAAAGCGGAATCTACAGAAATGAAACCAATAACGAAGACGAAACTCGCAAACCACAACACCCCATCCGCCGCCATCTTGGATCATAGAGGCACGTGACCTAACTATGACATGTGGCATGATGGGATATGTTATCAAATGCAAAATGGCGGGACGAATGAATGAAGAGCCCTTGACTTCAAAACTCCTCGCAGAGATGAATGGAGTTTATGCAGCGAACCAAGAATGTTGGAGGAATAAATGTAGTGCGTACTCATGAAGCAGAAAGAGGGAAACTGGAATGGATTACTTGGGTACTAGAAACGCTGCAGACCTGGGAGAGCTCGACTGCGACATTAGAAACAGGTAACCTTTCAAATGTTAACTTATTTTCAAATGTTCACAACAAAAATAATACTAGTAACTGGGCTAAAAGAGTAGATGTAGCCCCCGCTACTGAGTGTGTAATATATTCATTATCATAAAAACATATAATCACACGAAGTTTGGTGAATAGGTAATTGTTACGTATGTTACGGCATTTAGTGTACTTTAGTGTAGTGTATGCCTAATATAAAATTCAAATTCTCCAAACTATGATTCACAATGGAAAAATCTAAATGATATAGTGAGAATTTATAGCTTTTGTTTTGGGTCCAGACTCTTTCCAGCCCATAATGAATGTGTGGTTGTCATGGATGCTGAAAGGAACTTTACCTTCATTCTAAACCTCTGTCTCTACATTTTCCCTTTTGCACACACTTTAATTCAGATTTTATCACTATGTAAATTACAGATGAAAATATTCCTGAATATCTTGCTAAGCAAGTAAACTTTTGTCTCTGACAAAATGTAGACACATGGCTCAGCACTTTGTCTAAATTATAGAACTTAAAGCATGTGTCAAGACATTTTGTCCATGATAGCAACCATACATGTAATAGTTTGCCTTGGTTGAAAAGCATGCCATCAAATATATCAAAATAATTATGCATTAGTTTTTGCTATATTTCATGGATGTATGTCCCATACTGTATATAGTTGGAAAGTCTTTCCATGTCACATTGCTTAGCCTGCAAAAGCAGCCACCTCACATGGGGTGGCCACATCCCTCCCCACCTACCACTCAGGCTGCTTTTTAAGGCTACACATCTGTCAGTTTTGGTGTAAAGCCTCAAGTCATATACTGGATCATGATCCATTTCTGATATATTGCCTGCCACTGAGAGCAACACTTTCTTGAGTCCTGTCAGTGTGAGCTGTGCTGTCCGAACCATTATTTTATAGAGATAATTTACGAGTGGAGAACTGATTTCATTGAATTTCACACGAGCAAGACATCAATGCCAAAGTGTCAAGAGACTGAAAAGAAATGATCACTCAGTGGGGTATGAAAACATGTCGCACCCTGGCGTTTTGATCACAGATTCGTTCAAGATCCATCGCTTTCCACAGCAGGTTGGACGCCTCTCTCCTCAGTAAAGCCGCCTCGCTTGCCGCCTGCCGCTGTAATTCTTCCCGTTCTTCCTCGTCCTCCGTCGCCATAAATGTGTCAGCAAGCTCGGCCGTCTTGCAGTCATAACAACCATTGCCATGGTGACCATCACCTTGAGAAAGTCTTTTTGTCATAAGTGCGATGTCGTAAGAAGGAAGAGTGGGTGCCGGTTTAGTTGTGCCATTTTTTTCGTTTCTAACATTTCCCTGACGGAAACAGCGGTTATTACCTTCCCGAGGACGCATACCACTAACGTGGTTATTGTTCATACAATCACTGTCGGAGCTGAGGTTTTTGTGTTGGCCGGTTCTTGAGAGTGACGTACTGCTTCCATTATAGTCTTGAGAGGCAACTCTCTGTTGGAGCTTGCGTTCGGATTTGTCGCCCTCTTTGTCGACGTCTTCAGGATAATTACGGTCGTTGTCCTGCTGCCCTTCCTTCTGTTTCCCGCCTCGCTGATGCCACTGATTTGGACCATTTTGTGAGTTAGGCAGCAGGTAATGGTCAAGAGTGGTCCCTGGGTGCCGTGGTTTGTGCCTTGTCTGCTGGTATAGCATAGCCCTCCCTACGTCTTGTTCTTGACTGCCGAGTAGATTGTCATACTGATCTTCGGTTGAAAAATGCGGGTTCGAAGCTCTCCTGTCAAACTCCTCGCGTCTTGAGTTGGACCTCGCACCCTTTGTTGCCCCCAACTGAGTGGGCGTCCTCTTATTTGGATTCAAACTGTTGCCTTTTTCATCCGGATAATTCCGACTTAGTTTAAGACCAGGTCTCCTCTCAAATGCAGAGGTGACCTCGTCATCTTGAACGGAAGTTTGTTTTCTGAACGCAGCCCGCCTGAGTTTCGTTCTGTTTGCTTCACTTAAACTCGCCGTCACATTTGGTTTGTTTGCTTTTCTCCAGGCAACATTTGCATCGCTGTTTATATTTTCTGAGTCTTCCACCAGTGTGGCACTGCTATCGTTTGTTTGGAACGTTTCACCTTGAATGTGGGATCTCCACAAATCCTCGGCAAGTTTCGCAACGGCGAGTTTCTTTCGCTCTTTTTCAATTTTGTCGCGGTACGGTGAGACGGACATCTCCGTGAGTTTTTGTCTGCTTTCGGATTGACCATTTGTTTCGTGTTTCATTTCTTGTTCTCCGCGTTTTCCTCGCCCGGAGCTAAGTGGTGTCTCAGGAAGTCGTCGCTTTTTTTGACTCGGACTGCGTGCGAGTTCCTCAAACGAGTTACCCTGAACTTGTGGGCTGTTTTCTGCTGAAAGTGTCACCTTGGCTGAATGGGGCCGGTTTTCCGCAGGATAGGCGGGTAGTTCCCGTCCTTTGTCTGTTACTAACGTAGCACTTCGGCTAAGAACGTGAAGAGTCTCAGTGAGTTGTGCCCTCTCCTCCAGCGCTGCAGAGAGACGCCTGGAGTACTCACGTAAATGGGAATTCTCCTTCTCCGTATTTTTAACAGATTTAGATAAATTTTGTAAGGATCTTTCGTTCGTGATTTCCGAGCTTTGTGGCGTTCTCATCGAGCGCTCGTTTGTCTTATTTCTTGATGATTGTTGAGGAGCACGGTGCTCCCTAAACACTTCCTCGTAGTTTTGGTCTGGAACAACCAAGTAGCTTGCGCTTCTGGCTCGCCGTAACTTTAAACTATTGATGAAAGCTTTGCGTCGTAAATCTTGCCCCGATGTTGTTTTGGGCCTTTGTCGTTGTAAACCATTATTCTTGAAAGAGTCATCATTCGGTCTTTTAGTGGAGTTTACCTGTTTTCGTGCTGCATCATCGATATTCTTTCCCTCCGTACCTTGCGGCACAGAACTACTCTTCTTGAGTACGCTATTTGATGAGCTGTGCTCTCCACGGCTGTTCTCCAGAAAGTCTCCTTCAAACCCTGGATTATCTAATCCTTCCTTTCGCTGAGGTCTTTGTCTAGACAGTCCAGAGTTTGTCCTAAGATAAACACTTGTCGAGGATTCCGACAGTCTTTCGGCTGACTGCGCTCGGAGTAGATTTTCAGTGGACATTCTGCTGATATCGTCTCCGGCCTTGCAAGTATTGAAACCTTTTGTTGTACACAGACAGCTCTGTGTGTTTCTCTGGCTGTTGTGTATGATTAGAAATCTTGAACATGTGTCGCTAAATTTTGTCGCAAAGTGAGAATTAAGCGTCCTTTTTTTCATGTATTATTAACTCTCTGGTCATTCATTTGACGGGTACCTGTTCTCTATAAGAGTATACACAGTCAAATTGTAAAATCCATGGGCCGATTTTGTAAAGGTTTGGACCGTTTTTAAAAAGGTCCTGGTCTAAACAAGGTTTAAACAATAGCTACGGCTAAACGTGGTCTTTATAAACCGACGCCTGTGCATTTTTGTTCTAAAAATGCAATGTAACTTTGTTTGGCTAACCCTGTTTTACGGAGTCCGTCTAACTTCAATTTAGCGGTGAACAAGGTTTAAGTTGGGCTTTGTTTAAAAATCCGGCCCCATAGCGTCGTTCTTTTTGCAATTAACCTCCATTTTAAGTGCCAGCTTCCGTGTAGCCGAGAATGCGATAATGTTGGTGGCACTGCGTAATATTACTTCGGTTAACTCTTTTACTCCCAAGCTCAAAAATACAAATTCTCCCAACCATAAAACAAGAAAATATATGAGTGATAAAAAGAGAATTCATGTTTTAATCAGCTGTCATTTGAGCAAGGTATCAAATGCCAAATTCTCCATACTGTATGATATATATTTGGTGGGAGACTGAAAAGAGAAAATTGAAGTTGATCACTCTTGGGAGTGAAAGAGTTAACTCTTTTACTCCTGCATAAGACCATGGTGCAAATTTTCTCAACCATTTAAGAGGAAAATGTACGAATGACGTAGTGAGAATTAATAGTCTAATTAGCTTTCCTCTGAGCAAGCTGGATGTATCCTTTCTGTCACATGGTCCATACTGCCACTTTTAATACTCGGTCCCAGTCCTTTACGGTCCGCGTTCTTAGCTGTATGGAAAACAGTCTCTGAATTTTACTGTCAGCGGTGTTGTTCCTCTGAATTTTGAAATTTTGCTTCACTGTTTGTTTCAGTTTTATTTCAGCGGTTACTACCAATGTCTTACTCTGCAGGAGGATCTCTGTTTACATGTTTTGCTCATTAGCATAACTCTTTCCACCCAGCCACACATCTTACTTTTTATTGTTGCCGTTTTGATAAGGCTTTTTCTCAAAAAGTATTCAACACATAACTTTCAAATTTTCATTAATTACTAAGTTTGACATTTTCTTTCGATTTATATAGTCTGTTTGTTTGTAGCTTGAAGTTTGATTTATGCTAACGAGGAAAACCTGTAAACAAAGATTCTCCTATTGAAAAAGAGTCCCATGCGATTCAAAATGTTAGAATGATACAAAAAAGTAGTTGAATTCACTGAAACCTGCCTGTTCAATTACTACGGAAGTTTGCGTACCGTTCTAACCTTCAAAAAGTTTAACTTACTCGATCTTCATAACAGTATCGGTTTTTTGCTACAGATAAACAGAAAAACAAAAGACAGATTGTGTCATGTGGCACTCTGATTTATAACTTAGCCCGCTTGACTTCTGAATTCAGTCATAACCTTCATTTCCAACATCAGCTCGCAAAATTTAAGTCTTTAATTTTATTGGAGTTATTTTAAGAGCCACTAACTGTTTAATTAATTATGGGCTCACAAAACGCGAAATCAAAGCACAGTAGTAATACAGTTGTGGTTGTTTATTAAGCTTTCTGAGTTACCAACGTTTTTAGTGCGACGATTAAGGATGTGGCCAAAGAGTAGAAATGGAGCCACCTATTTACTCTGGTGATTCATTTTATTAGGGCGTTATTTATTTATGATATTCACCTATTTCCATTGACACATTTATATGACATTGCCTTAAAAATTGTAAGTGATTGGAGATCATTTGTTAAAATCAGCGGCAAACTGACTTTCAAGTTAACAAGGTGAACTACGAATTCGAAAGAAACGTCCTACCCTGATGGGCCTATCCCATAATACACGTCATAAAACTACGTAATACTAAAAGTTTACTTGGTGCTGCGGAGATTTTCTCTCTGATTAATTCGATCATTTGGCTGCTTTGGTGACTCCTCATTTACGCACAGATAATCAACATTGGGCCCGGCAGGTGCTACTTGTTGACGCGGATAACCCAAATCACTCGGTCAGCTTGTCACCACTATTTACCTTTTATGAGCAAACCTTGACTAGACAGAGTTTGTTGGGAACCTACTTTAAGTCTTATCAGCGTTTGTTTTTTCACGATTACACTGATTATGATAATGGAGGAAAGTATTTAGAAATACTCACTGACTACTACTGCTTTTAATTTCTTGGACTGTTGTTGTTCTACGAACGCACAGCATTCTTCACTTGGTCGGAAGTTCAGTCGGCGATAACAGTTTTGTTACACTGGCCCTTTCGAAACTTGGAGCTGGAACGGAAGTCGAAGAAAATGGAAAAGACGGTCGACAAAGAATCAACAAAGTTTCCTGAAATATCTAAAATTTCTAAAGTTGTTACCCTTTCAAAGAGTTACGAAAGCAATTTAAACAGCAGTGTTACCGACGCTGTTAGCCCAAGTGGGATTTTGCCGAAGATTTCGCCACAGAATGGAGAAAAGATAGGAGCAAGTTCAGAATACACTCCAGCACACGAGCGAAGCAAGAAATCTTCGCTCAGATTACCAGTTGTAAGTGAGGTACCATTAACAGAAACAACAAAGAGCGAATATGGGAAAGACAAGCTGTTGCCGCCAATCCGTGAGCAAACGCGTCATGATGGTGAAATATGGCCCGACGTTGCGTCGAAAGTCAAGCAGGAAGAAACCCAAAACATTTCCAACGCAGTCAAAGCAGAATCTTCTCGTGTCGAGAGAAACTCGGCCCTCCACCGTGATTTGATTTTTATGCATTGTTCACAGACAGTATCGCGTTATGCATACTCTTATTTCAAGCGTTACCCTTCTCCAATCCCGTTGTCGAGAAAGAAGGAGAAACTCATGAAAAAAATGGCAGCAAACATGCCAAAGGCATTGCCTGAAAAGAAGCTACAGCCAGGAGAGCTAAGGCCCAAACACGAGTACGATGTGCTGTTGAATTCCGTCAAAAGTGTCCAGACGAAGTTTGTTAAACGCCATAAGCTCGCCCCCAAGACAGACGAGACTCATCCGTCCTCGGAGCCGAATGCAAAATAACCGAGGATGTGATAGACGGAAAGAAACAATATCTAAGCAATTGCTAATTGTGATCGAGATCTTTCCTCGACAATTTACGTACATATTTTATCCGGACAGGTGCATGCCCGCCATACAACTCTGGGATATATTGAGTGATGCTGGTCAGAACAATTTGTGAAGCTTGGGCTGCTGTCGGGAATTTGCGCGCAGTATTGAAGGCTTCATTCACTGAAAAAAACTCCAAGAATTATGTAAGGCCGCCGCTTGTGAAATGTGTATTCCTAAATGTATATATCAGATAAATGCTTCGTGTTTACTGATGTTACCATCATGATCATGATCATGATCATGTAACGGACTACACACGAGAAAATATTGAAAGCGGAATCGGACCTCGCTCATTTGACTGCAGGGCTTATGAATTCTTGTGGATGTGCATCCGATTAACACCTTGAACTGAGCACTGCACCAATTTCGGAGTGTTTCGCTATCATGGAGATTATTGCGTTTGACATTCAACAAATACTCCTGTTCAACCTGAAGCAAAGAAGCTCAGTCGTCTAGAATCTGAGTCGATCCCAATGTTATCAATACAATCCCTTAACTGAGGACGCGAGGAAATGGTAGAGATGGTAAAGCTTATACCTCATATTTACTCAGCTTTTGCACATCACGTTCGCTAACTTCAGTATATTAATACGCGTTTGTGGAGAAATAGCCTGTAACATAATTTTCTGCTGAGCTACAGTCACAGGATATTTATCAGAAGGAACATTGGGCTTAAGTTTGTCAATTATCCCCCACTGTTGTATGTCAATACAGGTATAATAGCGTGTTGTACAAAATGATATAACAGAGTTTGTCATATTATGGTAGACTTTAAATAGAATGATTTAAAATAGAATGATTTCTTAAGGTATACTGTGAAATATCCCAAAGCTTTTTGTTTAGACACCTCTTTTTATACGCAAGTCACTTGTGAGATATTTCACTCTATACCCCTCGAAGTGTTACATAAATAGTATGTATTACGGTGTACCCTTAGATAACTGCTTTCTCTTATTTTAAATAACTTTGTGTAATATGGCTTTCACACCTTGCATATATACAATTTGCACCATGCATATGCAATACTCGTGTCATTCTAAAAGTGCATGAGTGACCAAGTGCTAAAATATACGACCAATTATAGCCATGCACCCAATTTGAAATGTTCTTGCCTCGTTGTAAAAACGATATTCAGCAGAATGAAGACCTGGATACTTAATGGTAAGTAAATAGAAAATATATAAGACTAATTTTACACCTTGGTGTAAGCAACTATAGTTTTGGTCATTGAGATTGGAAAGAAAAAGCAAAGTAAAGTTTTTTTAATCCATAAACGGTAAGTAATTCAGCAGAGCTGATAGGGCTGTGTTTCAAATTTAATGTAAATTTGTAAAGAATCCCGCCTGGTCTGAGGCTAACCAGTTGGCTATTTACATAACATGGTCGAGGATTTGAACCCGGGGCTACCGTGTTGCAAATTCAGTTAGTGGCCAGAGCGGGACTTGAACCTTGGTCCTCCGGACTTCAAGTGAAGCCAACTATCTGCCCACACAACAGCTGCGCCTCTCCTTTGAATATTTCTTCTCAGTCAACTATCTCCTAAATGCCCTTCCTTTCATTTCTTGTACAAGTGGCGCTGATGAAAAAAGCTCATCTTTCTGACAGTTTTTTCTTGGTGAACGCGAACTCTGCGTTTGTCGACTTCGGCTTCGTTAGGCACTGCATTCGGCCCAGGGTGAGTGACATGGTTCGGCACGTCAGGAAAGTACGAAAACCCCGGCAGCGCAGTTCTCGCGGGCAATTTAATGGTTTCTCGCAGAGCATCGTTCTGTTTCTTTATTTCGCGCCTTTCCCGTGACTTGCGAATCTCCATAAGAATTTTTTCTTCTCTTAGCTGCCTTTCTATCTTCACAATGTCGGAAAGAAAGTTCACATATAAGTGCTTTGGGATTTCCCGACTTTCTTGTAGTCCATAGTCACTCAGAATTGTTTGCCTTGTTAGTTCGGCACGTTGTCTTGCTCGCCAGTCCTGCACTGGAGCTAGTTTGAGTTCCTTCTCTGATGGCTTTTTCCCACGTTCAGAGCTCTCTAGCACACTAGGAGCTGTTTCTTGGATCCCATTCAAGGAAGGCCTCATCTTGTTCGACTTTGGTTTTGGCTTTTCTTTCGGTAAACTGGAAGAACTTGTACTTGTTTTGCTGGGAGTGGATGCCAACTGATTATGTTGATCTGTATTTTCAGGCGTCCTGGTGGATCGCGTATTTCTTTCTCTGCTGATCAAACTTTGTCTTCCTCCCTCCTCCTTATGGACACTCACTTGGTGTTTTTCCACGCATAACGAAAGCTCAGGGACGCGAGTGGGGGAGAAAGGTGCCGCCATGGTTGATAACCTGAAATGAATGGAAGAAAAGTGTTTCTTTTTTTTGCTGTTGGTGGCTGATTTATTAGGTTTACGACACAAAAAAGCGCCAAATCGTAATGGAATATATGTATAAGTGCGGCTATACCAGGACCCTTATTTGAGGGATTTTGAATTAGTACAAGCTTCGGTACTTCAAATACTAAATGGCAATGAGACAAGTAGTGATCCCGTTAAGTCCTGTCCCAGGTATGTAAAGGGCTTGTCCCACCGGATCGGTCAGGAAGTGCTGGTACCAAGGCTCGTAGCCATCTGACATTTATATGGTGGATAACTAATATACAGGTAGTGTGTTTTAGTTCTTGTAACACAAATGTATTTGTAATTGAAATGCACGCATTTGTAGCACATCCCAGTGAGACAACTTTTTCTTTAAAATGATATCAAGATTGATTAAGGGGCAATAAATTTGCTAAGAACTGACATGATTTTCAGGGTCCAAGCCTATATACCTCACACTAGCTCACGCGACCAGAAAGCCATTATTTGAAACAACCTTACAACTGATGCGTCTTGCATAGGGTTTAGTACGTATTTGAAGACGCTGTGTTCAAATTAATTATGTTATAGTTCCACTTTAGATTTGATGAACGAACGAAAAGCGAAGATTTTAAAGATCCTTGCTGGGTATAAAATCCCATTCCTAATGTTAACAATCGGACGTAAATGTCGAGTTCGTGTATATTATCCAATCGCGTTATACAAATTTATAAAATAACTATGATACTACGCGCGCCCTGATTGGCTAAATAACCGTGTTAGATGAGAGTATATTACACGCTGACGCGATACGCGATGTTTTCTACTTGACTAATTATTTTATAAAAGAAATATATAACGTGTTCCCGTGTAATATAGCCTCATCTAAACACGCGGGAAGTTGGGAGAACACGAGAGTAGCGTAAGGAAACCACGAGGCCGCCGCGAGTGATGCGTTGTATATTTCTTAAAGGTGGTGTTACACGAGACGATTTTTAGCGACGATTTTTAATGCATGTTACACAAGACAACTTTTAGCGCAACATCGTTGCGGCAACGGCATGTTACACGAGACAATTTTTCGCGCAACATCCAGCTAGCGCCCAGGCTCCTTCTCCAAAAACATGACAGCCTTTACCAAAAGCAGAACTTTGTGCGAATGTTGTAATTAATAATTGATAGTTTTGAAGATTACCAGACGCGAACACGAAAAAGAATTGTTTGGACGAGGAAATGGATGAAGAGGAGAGAAGAAAAGGGGGTTTATCACCAGTTAGCCAGAGAATTAAACGTAAAAGATGAACTTTCGCTCGATATTTCCTGATGGCAAAAAAACAAGTTCGACGAGCTGGTCGGCCGAGTCGCCACATAAATACAGAGGTTTAACACAATAATGAGGACGTCAATAAGTCCTGTGACGTCAGTGTTGCGCGAAAAATCGACTGCGAGGGTGTTACACGAAGCAACTCCAGCAAAATTCGAGCAACATTGTTGCATGCGTTTGAAGGCCATTCAAAAACTTTTAACATGTTGCCGCAACGAAGATTGCGCTAAAAATTGTCCGGCGCGCCATGTTACACTATGACGATTTTTCGCGCTAAAAATCATTGTTTAAAATCGTCTCGTGTAACATCACCTTAAGTCAGTAGGGAGCTTAAGCACCTGGGCCCGGTTGTTCGAAGCGCGGATAGCGCTATCCACTGGATGAATACTTATCCAGTTGACTGAATTACGCTTAATGGTTAATACTATCCGCTGGATAGCGATTCATCAGACGAATAGCGCTATCCACTCTTTGAACAACCAGGCCAAGATAAATTGCTATCCAGATTAAGCCTAATTCAGTCAACAGGATAAAGATTTATTCAGTGGATAGCGCTATCCGCGATTTGAACAACCGGGCCCAGGACGGGAGAGGACGACGGCAACGTCGGTGAAACAATAGAACTGTTCACAGAAGACAAAAGAAGCACGTGAATATCTGAAATTGACATTATCTCGGGGTCGTCGTGCTCTCGCGTGCGACTTCAAATGCTTCTTTTTTAAGTTGTTGTCAGGACGTGGACGTCATTTTGAGAAATTACGACAGTCGTTCGTCTTAGAGACGACGAGAGCAATAGAACTACGGAAAAAAAACGGAACAAATTTGAACAAATTAAGAATAGGCAAAGTTACAAAGACATATGGAAAACGGAGACACTCTTTTCCTGGTTCCACGCGCTGCCGTCGCCGTCCTGCTTTGCTTAAGCTCCGCAGACAAAGCCAAGGCTACGTCCACACTAATGCATTTTCAAAAATCTTTGTTTTCATAATCCTCCGTTTCCGCCCGTCCGCACTTATTCGTTTTTATTTAAAAACGCATTCCTTTTTGAAAGTCTCCACTTTGAGAACCGTATTTGAAAACCTCCGTTTTAGAGTCATTGTTTTTGTATTTGTTTTCAAACGAAAACGGATTAGTGGGGATGGGGGCCTAAGTTAGCAAACGAAAGAGTTTCCAGAATGAATACCTCAGGCCAGAAGATTTCTTTGCTTATCCATTAGTGATATTTCATCGCAGTCAAGTGTCCCGAATTTATGCTTTCTGAAAAGATTTACTAGTTGATGTAACAGCGTGAGAGTCTGACGTCTATAAACATAAACTTCGGTGACGTACGTAAATATCCAGCTATATTTGAAAGATAAAGGCGCAGCATGACTAAGCAATGTTACACACTCCAGCTATCTCAGTCATATCGGCGACTGGCCAGGTTATTATTTGAAATAAGGCGATAGGCGAGGGGACGAGTTTGGTACCTCCTTGTAAATATGCTGACTTACCTGTGTGGTTTGTTACAATGCTAAATACACTGTATGTTTGGGCACTCAGGTGAAGCTACAAAACATTTTAGGGTTTATACAGCTGCTTATGAAAAATATAATTTGCATTAAACCATGATCAATCTCTATATTAATGGTATCCAAGTGCAGGTGGCTTTGTAAGGCTTTTAAAATTTTGTGTGATGTAACCTTAACAAGAATAGTCGCCATGAAAATTCGCAGAAAATTTCAGTTACACCTTTTGCTTTGGTCATTCATTGGCAAACAACAAACTTTCATTTGCGTGATCATCCACATCATTAGCACCAATCGAATAGTCAAGTGCGCGAATAGGTAAACATTTTAACGATAATCATGTTCATTAACATTTTTAAACGTAAACAGGCATACAATAGCATTTCTGGGCAACCATTGGCGCGTGCATGACAATCATTAACGCGGTCATACAATCAATTGCACAGTTTCAAAATTCATTAAACAAAAATGTATTTTCAATAAGAAATAATGTTTTTTTTGTCTCTTTTGCGAAGGGTTTTATGATCAGTTACTAGCTTTCAATTGCTTCGCCATTTAGACACCGTGGCAAGTAGGTTTGCATAAAGCGATACCACTGTGCACATTTACCGGCAGATATTGTGGCGACGTTTCGTTCCAACGCTTCTAGCAGCAACTGAGTGCGGTAAACCCCCAAAGCAATCCCTTGATCTCTTGCTTCGTTTCTGTTATCCATCCGCTCTTGCACTTCTGGGCGAGAAATAACTGCCTAAATGGCTGCTTTCAGCACGCTAATCGCCTGCTCTACAATATTGGAATGAAATGAACTGTTCTAGGGTGGTAACATTTTCAGCTGCGTGTTAGGTTCGGGTGGTTTGGACGGCAATGTGCCGGAGCCCCATCGTAAATGAGTACCACTAGCTCGTCAGGTCGAGGTTCAACCTTGCTTGCGTTAGGAAGTCACTAAATCTCTCGGCATTCATCCCACCGATGATGGTGGAGTGGAACACAAGGCTATCTCTTTGTTTAAAAATAGCTACGTAACCTTTGGCTTATCCTTGTGAAAATAATCCATAGAACTATCCAGACATATTTCCTGGGAGAAAACACTATTTCTTATTGAAAATACATTTTTGTTTAATGAATTTTGAAAATGTGCAATTGATTGTATGACCGCGTTAATGATTGTCATGCACTTGCCCGAAAATGCATTTGAATGCTTCAGATTATGCAAAGATCGTTATTGAAAGTGATATTTTCTCAAATGAATGCACCATGGCGTAAATGAACGTGTCTTCGCGTTATTAATCGTCGATAGACGTAAATGAATGCGTATTTTGCGCTAATGAACAGCAAAAGGTGTAAACTTCATTTCTTGGTCACTTAATATTTAATGCTGTTCTTTTTCCTCTGCGGAAACACTGGCAGTATCTGCCCACGTGAATGTATTGAGGAAATTGTGGACGAAACTACTGGTGGTCGTAGTGACGCAGCGTTAATTCAAAATAAATTAGTTGTTAAATGTTTTCCGCGTGTTAAACTTGACAGAGGAAAAAAAAAAGCTGCCTTTAAAAGTTATAGAATTTAGGGGCGGCAGTTGTGTGGCCGGAGGATTAGGTTACGAAAACAGGTTATTATAGCCGCTCCCTTATCAAATAAGTGTTGCATTTTTGTGCTCTACCTCCCCCCCCCCCCCCCCCCCCCCCCCCCAATCTTCACTCCCAATTTCATTTTAAACCCCGTCCCCTTCCACTTCTCAATATTCAAACATAACAAAAACTGAACATAACGAGATTCAGCCAGCGGCCTGTACTGAGTCAAGTCGTCCAAACGAACACTGGTCACTTAATATTTAATGCTGTTCTTTTTCCTCTGCGGAAACACTGGCAGTATCTGCCCACGTGAATGTATTGAGGAAATTGTGGACGAAACTACTGGTGGTCGTAGTGACGCAGCATTAATTCAAAAGCGAGACGCTGTTTTTGTGGTTTACCAAACGACAGGCTGACTGTTACTTGACGTGCATAATAAGACGTCACAGGAAAATTGAATACAAAAGAAAACTCAAATAAACTTAAAATGTAGTACTCCTTTTGTTTAGAGTGAAGATGCTATCTCAAGGCCCATTCACTGAACTGTACACGCGTTTAGTTGATTCATACTGCGGCAGCCTGTCTACTCTTTGTTTTCTACCCTTTGAGTTTCCTGTTGTATGCGCGTGTTTGCTAATAGCTCTACATTTTCTCACAACTATGTAAATGCAATACGACCAATCTATACCCCGAATTTTTTATCCTCGATTACGGTGTCCTTGTATTCTTATAAAGCTTTGGATGGGTGGGCATACATGTTCGATCCAGCTCTCCGTGTATTTGTCTGCCATTTTGTTGTGAAATATGATGCCGCACAGTAGCACTATTTTTGTTTCCACTGTTTGCTTTTGTTTTTATCTTATCGAAAAAATACATTAGTTGTTAAATGTTTTCCGCGTGTTGAACTTGACAGAGGAAAAAAAAAGCTGCCTTTAAAAGTTATAGAATTTAGGGGCGGCAGGTGTGTGGTCGGAGGATTAGGTTACGAAAACAGGTTATTATAGCCGCTCCCTTATCAAATAAGTGTTGCATTTTTGTGCTCTGCCCCTCCCCCCCCCCCCCCCCCCCCCCAATCTTCACTCCCAATTTCATTTTAAACCCCGTCCCCTTCCACTTCTCAATGTTCAAACATAACAAAAACTGAACATAACGAGATTCAGCCAGCGGCCTGTACTGAGTCAAGTCGTCCAAACGAACACTGTGCCGAGGACCAGCTGATCTGCAACGTATTGTGTAAGTTTATGAATTCAGATGCAAGTCAGCCAGAACAACGTCATCCGGCTCTGTTTGTCCGCCCTTTGGATAAAGGTGCATCGTGTATCTGCCTAAACAAAGCATGCATTTTTTTCCATGCCAGTATCTTTCATATTGTTCGCACGCGTTAGGAACCTAAGAAGCCAAGAATCTTCCTATGTGCACCTATAAAGGTATACAAAACGTATCAAAGGACGTGTTCGTTCATTACGCTTTAATTATCTTGCAAACCTTCAAACTTAAAAAAAAAATAATGCACGTTTTCCTACTTAAATGATTAAGTCTCTGATATGGCTGGGTTTGCATGAGAGAACTGTTTTTTTAATTATTCACTATGTTCGACACTGTCCTCCAAGATGGCATGTGCCTGCATGGAATTATAGTTACCTGAATAGTAATCCTAACACTCAGTTCATCAAATGTTTACAGTTTCCTAAGTAGCGAAATAAAAAAGAGGTGTACTGATTAGGGCAATCTGTATTAATACCTTTTTCGTAACATAGTACAAATAACAAATAAAAAAATTAAAAGGATAAAAAAAAATGTCAGTATTAGCCTGGTTTCAACCGTCTCGTGTTTCAGCAAGCGTTCTTGGTTTTCTTTGTCAGTCTTGCCTAGTCGTGTAATTGTATTATAAATTATAGATGCCAGACTATACACTCGCCCTATATGGTTATATTTCAGACACTCGTACGTCCCAGTTCAAGATTTTTTAGTTTTTCTCTCTTATTCCCAACTCATTAAAAAGCAATTATCTGCAGATAATTGCTTTTTAATGTACAAATAAACTTACTGCTCTTTTGTTCTATTGAGCTAAAGCCAGACAGAATTCTAGCTCCTAAATTATGGGCTGAATGTAACACGCATCAGTTATTTCATCTAGAGTCTATGATTCCGCTAAAGACTCCGTTGTTCTTTTTATCAGCTTTGTCGGCAACATTAGCCCCTGCTGAAGCAGACGGAGAACCGGTGCTCCCCGCAAGTAAGAAGGCTCCTGCAAGACAAAAACAAGTACACAGCTACACAGACAGAGATAGTCATCACACTTCGGTACCGTGTGACAGTTAATAACTGGAGGTAAACTTTTAAAACATCGTGTGCAAACCTCGTTATAGAAAGTAATTTCTATTTGAGTAACGAGTGTAAGGTTGACTTTTCTGTCTTGAGGTTCTAAAGCGTCACACGAATTACGAAAACCGCACTTTAATTTGCTGTTGTTTCTAAAGTTTTCTGCAATGACCGCTGACTCGAAATACAAGGTGATCGCACGATTGAAAACGTTTCCTTTTGATGCCATGTTACCCAGTCACGTGACGTCATTGCAGTCAATTGGAGTTAGAGCGACAGGAATTTTTCTCTTCCGACATGCCAGTTACGAGGTCAAGTGAGAACTGTTGTTATGAAAATTAGTGTTACTCATAAGAAAGGTTTCGCGCTGGGCCTCGTTTTCAAACGAAGGCAAAAGGCATCTCGGAAATGACTTTTCAGGCACTTCACAATCATTTGTAGTTCGCGAGGCTGAGATCTTTTGGCGGGTCACTTGGTGATAAAACTTGGCGGGCAGAGTAGAGGACTGCTACTTTGTTCATAATGCAATAGATTTGAATAAAACCAAGTTCAGTAGAGAGATGTACTTGACAGACGCTCATTTAAACGGGTTTACCTAAATTATTTTCTGCTACTTGCGCATGATTGCGAAAGAAGCTTAAAATTGCTTTGGTTTGGCATTTTGTGTTGAGATCTATTGTTTGTAAAAATAGTCTTATTATTTTCCTCCAAATTGGTTGCATTACTAGCACGATATGGAACGGGTCCATTCATTTGGTTTGGTTATATGACAGCTCAGAAGTTGAGAACTTCTTAGCTTTCATGCAGAGTTAAATTTGCCTATGACAGTGGAAAGGTTAAAGTATCGGAAAAGTAACACTTGTTGCTATTTCCACACAGGACTCAGCCATGTTGGAAAAGTTCCCAACACTATAGTGCTGTAGAACGGCGGGAAGACCCTCAATAGTATTGTATCACCGCCAGCAGGGTTGAACCCGCTCAAAGATAGGAGATCAAAGGGAATTGGTAGAGAAGAGGAAAATTCCGAAGAAGGACAACAAGATAAAGTATTAAGAAACTAAGATAAAGCATAGAGACTCACCACTATCCGAGGCTTCGTCGCCTGATGTGAGAAATAAGGGAAGAGAAGAGGAAAGCAAGACAAAGATTGAGAACAGAGAGACTGCATACAGAAACTGCTGGATGAAATCATCAAGGGCTCGTGCGAGAAGAATGTGCAGTCCAGTGAAGTGAGGTAAGTACGACACTGTATGGCAAAATAAGTACTTACAGTAGATGGGCAGCGTCATGCATTTATAAGAATCAAAGTAAAAGTAAAAGAGTAAAAGTTCAAAATCACTGAATAAATAGAACGGATTCTGCACAAGTGATCGACAATTTGTATTGGCTGCTTTTGGCAACCATGCAGTAAAGCTAAAATATCGACCATAGAACCTTCGGCCTAAAGTACAAGCAAACTGCGCACAGTGCTACCATTGAAGATTCGCAGAAATATATTTTTAATGCGCTTTGAAATTAAAGCAAACAAACAACAAAACGAGCAAAATGGTGCACGTGTAGAAAGCGATGTGGGTCTTGAGCGTGGCTACCTGACAGTGCTGCTCCAGTTGTTGTGGTGGCTTCTATGACAGGCGGATACAGCTCTTCCATGCGCTGAACGACCAGGTTTGCCATTCTCTGCTGGTCTTCAACCAGTGTGTCGTTGAACAGTCGCATGGCTGTGTCATTAACCTGAAGGAATCGAGATACATTTATTACGGCACGGCAAGGCAGCAAAAGCAGCAAACCAAACCGAAGCAAATCAAATCAAATCAAATCAAATCAGCAAAGCACAGCATAACAAATGAAGTCAAAGCTGCAAAGCAAAGAAAGAGCAAACAAAGCAGAACAGCAAAGCATAGCAAAACAAATCAAATCAAATCAGCAAAGCACAGCACAGCAAAACAAATTAAGGCAAAGCTGCAAAGCAAAGAAAGAGCAAAACAAAGCAGAACAGCAAAGCATAGCAAAACAAATCAAATCAAAGCTGCAAAACAAAGAAAGCAAAACAAAGCAGAACAGCAAAGCATAGGAAAACAAATCAAATCAAAGCAGTAAAACAAATCAAAGCTGCAAAGCAAAGAAAGCAAAACAAAGCAGAAAAGCAAATCAAATCAAATCAAAACAAAGCAAGGCACAACACAGCAGTGTAGCAAAGTAGAGCAAAAGCTAAACAAAGCCAGCAAAGCAAAGCGCACAATTTAGGCTTGTGAACTTACCTCGATAATGTGTTCCTTCTTGTCCTTTCCTTGAATAACATCAACACACACTATATCCATACCACCAAACAGTTTACTGCACTCTTCAATCCACAATTTGTACCTGTCAATTATTGAGCAAGGACAATGTTACTCGATACACTATGAATATGAATCGCAAATTAAATGTATTGAAACTAAGACAAATTGAAACTAACCCTAACCTTCCTTATAGACAGGCAAGGAATCTCATTAAGTTATTTTGGATTATACCAGGTTTTTTATCACACTTTTTTTACAAACTACATGCCATTTTTGTGTCTACTGCTTCGAAGAAGCGTAGACACTTTGCCATCGGTCGTGTAATGTAAGTAATGTGATGTAAGAATCGATAAATGATCGCGCGTTGATATTCGGGACCAATGAAAGGAAGCACTGGAATACCGATTGTACACGAACTCCACCATTGGTCGAGGAAACAATGACAGGGTGGCGAAGGCTGGTTCGTGACAAGCTCGTAATCACGAGAAACCCATGAGGTCAAGGCGTTTTCAGCGAGGCGATCGGGTTAGTGAATATTTCACATGAATTGCTTCAAGATTACCAGGATAACTTGCCACAGCTTTCGAAATATGTGTCAAACCGGTCAAACGAAAGGTTACTTCAGTGTTGTGAATCGACGAACTTGGCGTCAACTGAACCGATACGGAGTTAGAGCGACGAGTTGCCTTGCCGAGGGAAAGCTGCAGACGCTTGACGCGGAGGATACGCAGAACAACATCGAGCCCCTTTTGGGGAAACTAAAGCCCCTTGTTAATTTTGTCTCAAATCACAGTTTTTGGAAATATGTGTGCCGAAAACGCTCGAATGAAAGGTTCTGGCCAGTACTATGCATTGCCCGATTTTCCTGATGAACTGTTCACAGTATGACAACACGTTGCAACGGTTCGTAAGTCGACCAGTTATTATTTTGCTCGCGCAAGCGGTGTAACACATGTCCGTTCATTACAAACACCATTTCAATTTCCGGCCCTAAGAACTCCACCCAAATCACCGATCATTTCGACTGCACTTCCCGCAATGTCATCTACTGCATACGGTGCACCAGCTGCAACCAGCTTTACATCGGCGAAACAGGACGGAGGTTGGGAGACTGTTTCCGCGAACATCTTTTGGATGTGAAAAACAACAGCCAGGACGTTTCCAAACCAGTAGCTCGGCATTTTAATCAACCTGGTCACTCCCACAACAACATGACCATTTTCGGCTTACCTCTTCACCAAGGCAACACCGAATATCCCGCAAGTGCACAGAACAGCGCCTGATTTTCAAAATTGGTACCTTATCTCCCGCAGGAATCAACGAGCGGTTCTCTTTCTCGTAGCTCCTTAACCTTTGACCATGTTTTTCTGATTGGCTGCTTTTCTCAACAGCCAATCAAAAATTATTAAGTTTCCTCTGAGGTAAGTTTCTTTCTTAATCCCCTTTTAAACCCCGTTTACCCATAATCCTCTCATTCGCTCTGACGAAGGGCTAGCGCTCGAAACGTCAGCTATTGTCTCTTTGACGGTGTTCCATTACCCTCATCAACACATAGTTGATACACCAGTTTGTCTTCCGCCACGCCGACGCAGTCAACCTAGTTCTCTTAAGAGCTGGTATTATACAGTTATTATTTTGTGTCGATGTTTCAGTCGACAGAGACACTAAAATGTGAAGTACCTATGAATCTTCCATTTGGTCATTCGCGTACGAGTTAAAATAAATATATACTTTACTTGAGCCTAGTTCTGCTTGTCGTTACTAATTTTATTTGGACGGCTGTGGGGTGAAATGTTTACAGAAACCCCCAATGGCAACTGAATAGTCATGTTTCCTATCAATGGCTACTGCATCCTCAAGCACCTTCATCTTCGGGAACCTACATTTCTCCAGCAGTTCAGCCTCGCCTCGCGACGCTCTCGGAATCGAGGTAACGCAAGTGCTTCTTTGAGCTGATCCGAGTTTTGATCTGTGAAATGCCTTCGATGTCTGGGCATCATTCCCTCTGTTCCTGCATTAATTGTGTGCGTTTTCTCTATTCTTAAATTTCTCCAGTTTCCCCAGAAAAAAATCGTTTCTTATACAACAGTTTAGCGTAAACACAGATGCGACGCGACATTTTGGCAGCGGGCCCGTTGATTCAAGCTAACGGAAATACGTCACAAATTATCTTGTGGTGCAAGAGGGGCCTGTGGCAAATGCCATTTCTTTATTCAAAAAATAGAAGAAAAAATGCAGTAGACACATGCACCTCACAGGTGCCTATTTTTATGCCAGATACCACTCGTCCGTACTTTAGACTGATTTACTTCGGAGCTGTCTCGTCCCTTCACAAGGTACGGCCCTGGATGAGTGCGTAAAGTCGTAAACGCTCAATAGTTCTATAATAATAATACTTATAAAATAACTATGATACTACGCGCGCCCTGATTGGCTAAACAACCGTGTAATATGAGAGTATATTACACTGACGCGATACGCGATGTATTTTACTTGACTAATTATTTTATAAAAGAAATACATAACGTGTTCCCGTGTAATACAGCCTCATCTAAACACTTGGGAAGTTGGGAGAACACTCGAGTAGCGCCGGAAACCACTCGGCGACCTCGTGGTTTCCTTACGCTACTCTCGTGTTCTCCCAACTTCCCGCGTGTTTAGATGAGGCTATATTACACGGTGACGCGTTACATATTTTTTAATCAATAGCAGATATTTTGACAGGGTAACCGCTTAAGTTACATTCTATAAAACTGATCTTACCTGGAGGCTTTTATCTTACCTTTCATTTAGCTGTATTTCTTCCAACACTGCGGATCCAGTGTTTGTTTTCCAGTTATCGGAGATTGATGTCCTTCTGTAATGCATTTTTAAATAGAATATTTAAGCCTCTGCTCTTCCAAGAAACTATCATAGCTGAACCCTTTAGAAGTACTGAGAGGCGTACAGAGACTCTCTTACGAACAAACAAACAATTAATTAATTAACGATAAATTAAACAAACAGATAAACAAAAGAGTGTACGTTGTGAACAGGCTCTTTCTCTCCTACAGCCGCGCGAGGTCTGGGGAAGAGGTTTGCGGGGACTGGAGAGCTGACTAAATTAATCTAGTGAAAAGATTCATACTTGAAGACCCGGATGTGTTCGCCGATTTTCTGGATCCTCAGGTCGCACGTTCCGTCTATGAACGGCTCTGTAGTTGCGTAGTTATCCGAGAGCGCAACCACGCTTGCGATGTCCTGGAAACTTCGATGATTCGGAACACACACCTGAGAGGATAAGGCTGGCAATATAAGAGCGTTCCATTACAATGTCGAGTGTATATTACGTTTAACGGAAACAAATCTTGTACAGAGGTTGTGATTTTTTCAGCTTTTTCTTGAAGATTTTGATGCCAGTCGTCTTTTACTACTAACACTGAGAACCGAAATACAACTCAAAACTCTCCGAGAAATAGAGAACGCCAAATGTTTCTATGAAACTTTTATCTGTCAGTATTTTTTGTACACAATCTTGCGCTTTTTTGAACTGGGAAAGCAAACAAAATCTTCCTAACTTACGCTCAGCTGACTCTTTCTCAGGGTTACTCACACACAGTCAAACAAGGACATAAAATAAATAACAGAAATGGTGTTTCTTGTTCTGGCACACTTCTTTCTCCCACACTATTCTCCTGACTGAACTGTGCAAAGTATTTTCGCTCGGTGTCACTGTCTTACTTTTCCGTAGCCTCCATTAGCATGTCCAACCTTTACAACTACGGGAAACTTGGGTGTGATAAGCTGTGAAACAGACAGTGATAAGATTGTTAGCTTTCAAGATAGTGATTCTTGTAGTCTCATAATAGGTCGTCTAAATGGCACTTTCTATTTGACCACACATTGCTTTCAGTACAGATTATAAACCTTTATAAGATAAGGTGGATAGTACGCGCAATCTGATTGGTAAACGCGCGTGCATTATAACTCAACATACACACGCGCGAGTCCAAGGAAGTGTCTGGAAAATTAGTATTACGTTCGGCGCCCATTTCTAATAATTAAAAGAGATTCTCTAAATTTTGTGCGCCTCATTCTAGCTGATACAGTAATTATATGTGCCCATGTATCCAGCAGCGAAATCGAATTAAACAGTCTAACCTTCTCAGGCTACGTCTACACTAATTCGTTTTTGTTTCTAAACGCATAATTTTTTATGCGTTTTTGCTTTCCGTCCACACTAATACGATGACTTGAAAACCGGAGGTTTTGAAAACCTCGGTTCCGAAAGTTAAGACTGGAAAACGGAGGATTAGTTTGGACGGGCGAAAAACGAAGCTTTTTGAACGGAGTAGTGTGGACGTACTGCTTGTCAGAAGCATCACCGAATAGTGGCTGCGGCTCGTATCTTTGATATTTGGTGATATTTCATGGTGGGGTGCATGATGAAGTCTAACTTGGTCACAAACTTTCCACAACTTCTTCACTCGACTGCAATAACGGAAACTCGCACGCGACACAAAACCGTTTTCTAAGATTGCACACTATGCAGATGTTGGCTGAGGCCCCGTTCACACTAATCCATTTTCATACGAAAACGCATGGAAACTTTTTCCGTCCACACTAATACGCTGGACCGACCGAAAACGCTAAATTCCCGGATTGAGCGTGCGCAGATTTTTATGGATTAATGACCTGGGTCCAGTTTTTCAAAGCACGATTAGGCTAATCCTGGATTAGGTCTAAACTTCTTGTCATTTATAAGCCTAAAAAAGTGAAAGTTTCGTCCACAACAACTTTCTTGATAACGTTGTAAGCTGGAACAAGCTTTTTATTCCATCTTTGAACATAATCCTGCAGTATATTGGCAGAGAGGTCGAGAGAAAGAATTTCGTTAATCCTGGATTAGCTTAATCGACTTTCGAAAAACCGGGCCCAGGAGACTAGGATGGAGATCACATGATCATCATGACGTCAAGCGTTTTCGTTTTCGCCGTCCACCGGAGTTTTCGAAAATATCCATTCTGGAGAACGTTTTCAAAAATATCCCTTTTCGGTAACCGAAAACGCGTCTTTACGGGAGGTCAAATGGCTGCGGATCACTGATAGTATTACCACACACACAGATGGACAAACAACTCGTGTTCTGTGGGCTTGGCTTCCTGAGAATAGATGGTGATCTATTTACCACTTAATAAATCTTATTCTTGACCGAGGCAAGGCAATTCGTTTCTGTCTGGCGGGCAATTTGTGGTATGCTTGTTTTGTCCAAGCCCAACTAGGCGTGAATATATTTCTTAAAATCAATTTCTCTTGACTTCTGCTCTCCTGGATTCTGTTTGTACAAAGAGGTTACTACACGGGAAGGAGTGCAATAGGCGGAGTATTTTTACGAGTCGGTTTTAATTTCTTTTAGCCTGCTTTGGACGAGAAAAAATACAGCTAACGAGTACGAATACAGCCGTATTGCACGACTTTTTGTGTAATAAGTTGTTTATTGTGACAAACGAAGCAGGGCAAACGTTCTCGCTGCGCGCAAAATGGAACAAAAAATGACGCGTTTGTAAACTTTGCTTGCGAAAATTGATCACTTAAGCTAATATGACGCCAGTCGATCTGGTTCCTGACGAGTGCAATACGATCCCTTCTTTGCACTCGTTTTGGCCTTTATTTACACTCGAAAATGTGAAATCGTGTACATAGTTAACCGTATATATATCCATATATACACACAACGTGATGCGAGAAATTGAATCCTAAGATTCTAAGATTCTAAGATCCTAAGAAAGCGACGCATTTTCCTCTTTTTTAGTCGGATAAGCATTTTGTGTTTCCCGCAGGATAATGCAGTGTTCCGGATACTGAGAGAATTCAGCTTTGCAAAGCCCGAGCACTCAGATGCTTTACTTTAGCAACATTTTAGCGTGCCGTGGAGGTCACACGGCTAAGGAAATATTGAATACGACGCACAAGAATACTGTCTAAGGATTTGAAATGTGTTTCAAGTAAAAACTGATTTTAAAATTTGTGTCGTCAGTATAGTAATGACGTGAGCCGAGAATATGCATCGTTTAGATTAGAGGCCCGTTTCAAACATCGCGCCACTGCCGTGCCGAATTCAATGCAAATGAGCAAAATCCCCTTTGTTTGAACAAAGTTGCATTGAGTTCGGCACGGCATTGGCGCGACGTTTGAAACGGGCCTAAAGCGACTTAGCGTCTTACATAGATATAGGTTATTTATAGACAAACAAGATTTTGACTGCGGTTAGGAAAGTCCGTGGTCTAAATAGGGTTTAAACAATAGCCATGCCTATCGGACCACGGCTAAACGTGATCTTTATAAACCTGCCCATGCGACGCCGATCCATGTTCTAAAAATTCAATTTAAGCTTAGGCTGACCCTGGTTTACAGACTCCATCTAAGCTTAAACTTGGCGATAAACCAGGTCTAAATTAGGTTCATCTAAAAAAAATTGGCCCACAGCCATTGAATAAACCTACGCGACTTTACTTTGCTGGAAAGAAGTCAAAATAAATCTCTCATCAGACGAAATATAAAGAGTAATTATAGAATGAATAGTGTCTTGGCGGTGTTTTCCTAGTCACATTTAAACAATTTCCTGTTCGCTAGACGTGCTGTTTGAAGGACCCAACTTTGTGGGATGTGATTGACTCCGGCTTTGAACCAAGGTCATGTGCATGCACATGAACAACATTGTCATAAACAATCATATAACAGCAACGTACACAACATGACCTCGCGCTGTCTCGTGCACACACCCACACACACGCACACACACACACACACAAAAAAAAAGGGTTGCCGAAGTACCAGTTTTTATCAGGCAAGCCGAATACATGAAAGCATGGAGTGTATGAAGGCATGCATCAAGGAGTGTGTAAAGATCAAGAGAAGCGCCACAAGTATTGCATCCAGATACATTCCCAGCGAATACGAGGGAGTTAGCTGAGGGGTCACGGAAACCATCTTTCAGGTTGCATGCTCGATAAGACTGGCGGACAATTCATGGTATGCTTGCTTTGACCAAGCCCATGCTGTCGCCGGAGGCGTGAATACATTCCTTAAAATCAATATTTCTCTGACTTCTGCTCTCCTGAATTATGTTTAGACTTATCGTTTTATCATTTTGTGTGGGACACACAAGAAAATCCAAATCAGACGAGGGGGCATTCTTTTAGCCGAACTGGCATTTTATGTTTCCCGCAGGATAATGCTTTCCTGATATAAAAAGAGGATTTCAGATTTCAGCTTTACGAAGTCCGAGCTCTTATATGCTTTACTTCAGCAACATTTTAGCATGCCGTGGAGGCCACAAGGCTCAGGAAATATTGAATACGACGCGCAGGAATAATGTCGTAAGGGTTTAAAATGTGTCTAAAATAAAAAAAAAATCTTTTTAAAAAATTGAGTCGTGAGAAGTTGCACGTAGCGGGACGTGAGCCTAAAATACGCATCGTTTATAGACCCACAACATTAAAACAACTTATCGTCTTAAAAAATATAATGTAGTGCACTCCCATCGCTAAACAAACCAAGACTATGTCAACGACAGTTTTAGTAGACTGATATCCTTGTTTGACTACGATATCAGTTTTTATCAGGCAAGCCGAATAAACGAGAGCGGTAGGAAGGCATCAAAGAGAGTGTCCGAGGAGTGTGTGAAGCATATCGCATGATTAAAGTCCAGAATCATCCATATGCATAGTCAGCCGAGGGGGTCATGGGAAAATCGTAGATCTCAATCGATAGTTGCACAGTGACGCGTAAATCAGAATGTTCCAGTTCGAAGCCATACTGACATTCAATGACTTCATACAGAACCTTCTGGAATGATATAATTTCTTGTGCACTATCCTATTGTGCAAAGAGAAAAATGATGAATAAAAGTATAACAATCAACACTAAAGTACTACAAACATCTTTATTCAGAAATGCTAAATAAGACAGGTTTTATATGTACTAAAATAAAGCAAAAAGTGGTTGCCAAACGGGGAAAAAAAGGTTCAGTTTTACTTCCAAAGCTTTCGCATTTTGTATTCACTAGCTCCATCGTTCTTTTACTTGTATGTTCTAGTCAGGAAATGCAATTGTCACGTACAGACTGTTGACTGTTGCCAAAAAAGTTCAAAGTGCATGCCATGCTTCCATATTTAAACAACATTGGTAAGTGTGGTTTCCAAAACTGAAGTGGCAAAAAAACCCTCCAAACCCCCAAAACAAACAAAGCAATAGCAGAAATATAAAAACAAAAACAAGGACGAGCAGCGACTTGATCACAACGGGTTGAATGGATTGCAATGAAGCATGGGCTGATTTAACAACAAAAAAAAAAATGACCCGCCTGGGGCGAAACATGCGTGATCTCATCGGAAGTTGATCATGATTGATTGACAAAACGCCCTCGCGGTATCGGTTTCAGCGAATTCACGATAAATTGCATCGCACTTGAGAGCGCAAACAAAAGCAAGCTGAGAGCAGAGCAGCAGCGGATAGCACTTGTGAAGAAAGATAAGAAGTGCTCTGTGATGGCTTCCCCGATTGTGCTCGTTACGTTTCTTCTGGTCAGCGTGTCAGCTACTCAAGCATGTATGTGCATGCCAGCTCACCCCCAAAACCACTTCTGCGGGGCAGACTTCGGTAAGTTTGACGCTTTGTTTGCCATGTGTTTGCTTCGTCGTAGTACCTGTTTAGTGCATGTGTAGGTAGAAATCTGCTTTTGTCTAGCTCCGTATAAAGCTCCGATTGTTAAACGCTGGAGAACAGTGACTATCTCGTGTACATTTACGCGGCTTGCTTCACTGCGGCAAGTTACTCGACGCCATATCTTTACAGGCACTGATTCCATGAATTTGAAACACGGTGAAGAGACTCCGCTTTTAATTCTTCGAGGGCTCGTTTCCTGTTTCTTAATTCGAGAACATGTGCCCTACGCTTTCTTTTTCTGTTTGGTCGTGGTTGTGCCGTGGCTACCGCTTTTGCGTCGTGTGCGTGTGTTTCGTTGTGGAGCGGATGCCATCTGACCGAGCGCTCTTCCGTTTTTGTTTTCGTTTTTACTTTTGTTTTTTCTGCTTTAAGCCATTTGCGTGTTGATCGCACTAAGTGGCCTGGTTGTCAGGTCTGTTTTCCAGTTTCGTGCTCCAAACCGCTCTGCTTCCCTTCAGCTCAACTTTGTCGCTATTTCCTATGTGCTGTTGCTTTTGTGAAACGGAGTGACCTCAACTCAAAAACATGCTGGCGTAATTCACTGAAACCACCATGTGGGCGTTCTAAAATGGCGAAAAGCCAACGGGAATGGCCTTGTAGACTTGCCAGAAATTGCGCCAAGATACAGATCAAACCCGGCGGAATATTTCTGAGAAGAGAGCATAAGGCGCCTTTTAGCAGTTGATTTTTTATGTTACCTTGTTTTTTTTGTTTTTGTTTTTGTTTTTTTTTTCAAACAGTGGTTCGTGCTCATATTATCAACGCCACTAATGGCCCAGTACCGATAAGTGTTCCACAAGACATGGCAATGTACGTTTCCCCATTTGTCTACACCATAAGGATCGTTAAAATCTTCAAGGGAGAAGAAGTCATCAAGGAATCAAAAGGTGCGTTGGAGTACGGCCCCAAACCTGTGATCGAAGCGAGCCTCTACACACCACCGAAGGGCAACAGCTGCCATTTCTCGCTACAAACCGGCGGCGTGTACCTCTTATCAGGCAAATTAGTAAATGGCAAACTCCGCTCGGGTTTCTGTGATTGGAGGAACACGTGGAACAGACTGACTCCGAGCCAACTGGCGGGGATCCGCCATAACTACTCGCCCAACTGCCACTGTCAAGTGGGAAGGTGTTACAGACATCACTGTGGTGAGATGCTAAAGGGCTGCGATAAAATAGAATGGTTTCCCCGCACGAAAGAACTGTGCAAAAGTAGATACACTTTCTGCAAGGCTGTTAGTGATAAGGTTTGTCAGTGGGTAGAAAACGCACAGTATACCAGGTGCTATGATGATATGCCTTGAGAGGTCAAGCCTTTATTTCCCAAGTTCTTGAAAGACACGCAGCGCTTTTCAATTGCGTCCAACCCCACATACGAAAGCAATTTCCTGTTTCTGCGTCTCGACCCAAATATAGACATCCAACAGTGTTTCACATTTCGAACGTGTTTATTGTTACTGTGATCAGTGTATAGAATGTTGTGACACTAAAGTATCGTTACTTCTTGTTAGCATTTGACGCTCGGGATTTGACGCAAGTCCCTTAGTTTTTCACGAAACCGGGCCATTTTGACGTCTCGGTAACAGAATGAAGTTTCGTTTACACGGATCACGCGTTTTTGTATAAACAGCTAAAAATGAGGGTGAAAATCGCATCCGTTTAAACGCGGCCAAGAAAACAACATCTGTACTAAACATTGCTTGTTAGGTACGCGCTTCGGGCTGTCGTATCGCAACTAGTAAAAAAACTAGTTTGAACCAACAGGTACTTCATGAGACCTCTTGCCGTATGGGAACAATCGAACCATGTATTAGATTATGGGTTTATACTAATAAAGGCGAATCAACTTTGCAAATAAAGAGACTGTGACACATTTAAGTATAATACTCCCCAAATTAACCCCGGGACTTTTAAGTGTGTTCAAAAGGACGGGGGAGGGGGGTTATTGGATGGAATTTTGCGTTTCAGAAAGAATTGGTGGGGTTAATTATGAGGGAAGTTGTGATTACGATGTGGAGACAACAACACGCACCGGTCCGGGTGTTAAAGCTAGCCGGCAATTAGTCTAATCCGGGATTAGGTCTACACTTTGTTGTCGTTGTAGCGACACTTATAACATGACTAAAACTATGAATTAGTCCTGGTCGAAATTCCTGTTTCCTTTGTTGGGCTAGAGGCTGAGAGAAAAAAAATCACTTGATCTTTAGTTAACTTGGGGTTTGAATATAACTTGGCCTGGAACTCATGTCAACTACTTTGTGGTCCATAGCGTACTCTATCCAATAATAGTGCCTCCAGAAAATAATATCACGTGACATGAATGTTTTAGAACACTGAAACATTGCGCCACTTCCCATATTGAAAGAAAATATGTGTAACCAAAAACATTGCCCTTTGTGATCCTTATAGAAAGATGCAAAAGTGATCTAATCTCCCCGTCCCGGGCTAAGAAATTGGCAAAAAAAAGTCAGCAAATCCCGCGCCATGTCTCCGTATGTCCTCGGGGTCAATTCCCTGGCATAAGTGCATAAATATGACTGACTCACCATTTCCTTGTAGTTCGGGTAGAAGGCTTGCTCTATTAGTGGGAATTTTTCCTTGCCCAATCGTTTCTGAATCTGGATCAGCTGCGCAAACTGCAGAAGACGCGAAAAATAATTTGTATGTAGAGAAAACGGCAGAGACACAATGACCCAGTGGAAGAAAAAATGCACATACTAAAATTTTTACTCACCACCCAAGGTTTTTCCGCACAATTGTAGATGGAAGTGAGCGAGTTGATGCTTGGAACGTTTCCGAACTGTAGACCCAGCAGAATATTCCTGTAGTCTTCTCTCGGGCCAATGCCTCTGACGCTTTGCCGTACCAGTACGAAGTCCGGGCGGAAAGACCTGTAGGAAATTAAACGCGCTCAGAATGATGTGACCGATGCACTGGACAACAGACTAAAACCCGCAGAAGACAAGGAGACAGGTATGACAACATGTGTGTGTTGGAGTGAAGAAGCCAAAGAAATTATTAACTATTTAAAACGACTGAAAAAAGACTAAAAATTTCAGGGCAGCATCCCCCCTCCCCCCAATAGATTAACTGCGTCGGCGTGGTGATAAAAACACACTGGATAACAGACAAGTAGGAAACAACAAAGACAGAGGATCAGTCGTCTTCAGTAGCGTTTGATGTCGCTGAAACGTACCCTAAAAAGGCGAAAGGGCAGGAAACGCTAGTTCAAAGGCCTGAGATCTGTGAGATTTGAGAATTTGCCTGTGGAGGTGCCTTGAATATCCCTAGAGACACGCGTCTACGACGTTTGCTAATCTTCTACTAACACCTCCCCCCCGGCCCCATTTTGAAACTCTGCCTCCGCCCTTGTGTTCATATGGCATTTTGAGAGAGTGTGAGGGGCGGGGGTGGGGGATGGAAGCTGAGAGTTACAGACCTTGTCACTCACCGGACCACTACCGTTCCCTCCCGACGAACTTGAATGTCGACTATGGTTCCATTGTCCGTGTAAGAAGCCAGGTTCAAGTCGGCGAACTCGGCCTGTTAATGACAGAAGCAGAACAAAGAAAGCGACACAGGTGTTCGTCTTGTTTGTGATTATATCGGCTAAAACTTAAAAGACTGTTTCCAGTGCATAACTTAGAATTAGCTCTGCTTCCGTGTTATTGTCCTTCCGCGTCCCTTAATTTTCCATCAATATACTGATTGAAAACTCGTCACACAGATAAAGTTAGAGACTGTTTCGCATTTCCGTCTTTCGCGTTGAATCCGGGCTATTCGTGCAGCTTTACAACTGCGCGAGGGTCACATTCTCCGTCCGCAGTTTACATACGTGTGCTTTAGTACATAAATCATATTATTTTACATATTTCTTGACTGGTATTAGAAAGTACAGAAGTTACAATGAATACACAGAAAGTCGGCGATTTCAAAGTTCACCGGATAGGTATTTAGCTTTAAACATTTACAAAAGAGGTGACCGCGAAATTTTATAAAATGTGTTTGCATTTTTATCACGCTTTTTTCAGCAGACATCTGGATATAAGGACCTCTTCATATGAGCACGGTCATGTGTTCATATGGGAAATTTCAGCCCGGGTAACCGAGATGAAAAAGGCGCGAAGCGCCAAAGGCCTGGGAACGCGTTCCGGTTTGTCAGCGACCTGAGTCATCTGGCGTAGTTAAAACATTTTTATCCCGGTTAACCGGGCAGTTCACATTTTAAACGGGCCATCCCGGTTTACCGAGATCCCTGTGGCAAAAACCGATATCTCGATTAACGATCTCAATTAAAAGCTGGCCCGCTTTCTCGTATAGTTTTAGTTTAAAGCAGTTAATCTACAGTATGGTCGATTCCGCAGGAATAGTCGAAAATACTCGAACTGTTACTTATTCTGGGGGAACTAATTCCAGATTGTTTCTGAGTACCTTCAGCCTAGCGTGCAAACAGCTGCCGATAACAATCTTTAAGATCAGTTCCAAACCAAAAGCTTTTCAGAACACGAAACAAACGCGCCCTCTTCCCAGAAAACACATCGGGCCGTAGTCTCTTACCCAGGGTGCAAGGCGTGCGAGGAGCGACAGCAGCTGTGCTTGCACCGATGATGAAGTTGACAGTTACAAATTTAAAAAACGACTCGAAGAAATTTGCATCATTTTCCTGTAAACACGATTCATGTTAATATGCTCACACAGCATGGAACTAAACAGATACACGTTTCGTCGGAGCGCGACGTAAACGATAATAAGAGAACAGATAACACCTCAACATTCATTTTATTATTATTATTTTTATTCACTATCAAGGCCGGTGATATTGTCGAGTAAATGTTTCTTCCGTCTTTTCCTAACCACTTCCCGAATCGCTAACCGAGGAAAACATCTTTATAAAATCTTAGTATAGAGTCCAAGTGGTTTTAAACGCTAGGGTCAGTGTTCTTTTCCGCGATAAAAATAAGGACGACACACCGCCTGATGGACAATTAAACGGCCCTGTTGTTTGAACTCTGGCGCCACTCAGCTTACTCTGATTTCTTGCCAAATATACATATGTGTTGATCGTAAAGAGGAAATAAAGCATGCACATCACACGACATAAGATTGAGGAACCTTTACTCAACTCTTCTTTTCCGCCCATGTCCCCACCCAATTTAAATCGCCTAAATTTAAGTTTTTATGACAGTCAATTTCAAAAGTTTAACTACTGATAGGTTTTGAGCAAAATCATCTATGAGATGAACATGGCAATGTTCTTCCTTACATATATGGAGATCGAATTAAACTGTAGCTGTCAAAATTAGGAGACGTTATGTCTCGATATAAAACTCGTACGCCAATTAAAAACATAGGTTCCGGCAAACTATTATGTACCAGAGAGGGGCTGTGACATGAATGAAAATCAGAACGAGAAGTCAAAATATTTCCAAACAAACATCTCCGCCGGCTCAGTTAATAGCCGGCTTCCATTTTAATGACAGCGTTGATAAATCAAATACAACTATTCTCAGGTGGTAATTTCCTCGTGAATATACGAACAAAAATAAAAAAAAAAAAAAAAAAAAAAAAACTTTCTGTACTTACCTGTTCAACTCGAATACCGAAAACTCCATTGTGAAGCTGCTTTCCTTTGAATACCTTGGCCCTAAACATAATTTATTTTAAAGTAAAGAATCATAAAAAAAAAAAAAAAAAAATGCGAGCGAGAGCTACACACTTTGTGTCCAGTGCAATATAAGAATTGCTTGAAGCATAGCCAGTTCTCAAGCACTCTTCATTACTTTAATTTTAAAGGGAGTTTGCATGCTGTATTTTGTGGTCTTTCAAGGAGGCAGTACTTTGAAATTTGCGGCCACATATAGGTTCTAATATTTACTGAAGCCATCAAGTGATTTTCCATGGACAAGTGCTCTCATTCCGGCTTTTATTGTCCGGGTGGGGCTTGGATTACTCAACACGCCATTGTAATACTGATATTTTGCGATTAATTTGGCTGCGAGAGAGTTTCATATATGAGGGATCTTTGTCATATCGGTTTATATTCTGGCAGTGAGGAAATACCGCTTCTTTGATCACCCTCCGCCAGTTAAGTGTAGTGCGAACGAGCGGCCAAGAAAAAAAGAAAGAAGAAATAAGCAGAAACTGTTACTTACCATTTAGTTTCAGGCGAATCGATAACCAGAAGGATTTTGGAATTCTTGGACTTTGGCAAATCATTACGAGAATGCAAGCTGGTATCGTCCTTCGAATCCGCAGTAGGGGCTGGCGAAGACGCCTTATTGCTCTGGAAATATTCTCGGCGAATGTTAATGTTGAGCGGCGCTGCACTTTTGACTTTTTGCCACAAGTCCATCACTATACCGTCGAGTGATGGGTAATTTCTTTTCTGGTATAGAGGTGACTCCCAATCGGCTGCAAACTTTCCTGATATGCTAAAGCTGTTGAGCGAGACAAATGTAAATATGCTTTTAAATCATGCACTTCATGTAAGACAGGACGCGTGGGAAAATGCAGTATACTTCGCGCGCAAAAAAAAACCATTCCGGCTTACTTACTCTCACTGTTCAGACAAAATACCTCGGCTCCTGGGCTCCGAGTTTTACGAACGGAAACGCGGACGTGATTGAGCGAGTTGGGGCTGCTATTTTAATATTCAAAACAATTTCTGGATAACGACACACCTGTTTCGTTAGTTTTTAACCCCAAACAATGATATTGTCTGTGGCCCAATTGGAGTGCTTCTGATCGAGCTTACAACGCCTCCTTATAAAAAAGGAAAGAAATAGTTTCATTCCCAATTTTTATAGCCTGGTATTTCAAGTTTTAGACGCACTAACGCACACAAGGTTTTCTATATTATTCCCGATTATTATTATTATTATATATATATTTTTTTGCGGCTATTTATATTTTCAAGTTTTAACTGAGAGCCCACTCGAACGCCTGCAATAAAGACTGCTGTAGGAAAAATACCAGCGGGAAAGAAATTAAATTAGTACGTCTTGCCCAATCTGGGGCTTAGAAAAAGCGATTTATCCGTTTAAAACGAATGAGAGGAGTATCTGAGCGTGCCATCGCTTTTAGAACTCGACCCCCAAACCCCCGAACAACGTCATCTGCGGCACTCCATGACAAGGTTTAGCTGCAATCAGAGAACGAAAAGCCAACAAGATCCTGCCGAAAATTCTGCGTATAACAGCGTATTGGGGGAACCCTTTGCTGAACGGTTCGCCCAACACAGCCGGAAAGAATGAGGCCTTGTGTGTTATTATAAGAATTGTATTATCTTTGGCAGCGGGGGTGCAGGCCGTAGTTAAACAAAAGCAGCCAGAACCGATTTCCGACTGTCTTTGATTGCAAATCTAACTTTCTCCAACACTGCTCGGAGGGGTCAGAGTGCGCGAAAGATGTCAAGATCGAGAAAAGGACGAGTAGGGCGTGGGGGTTCTTTGAGCTATCCCTGCTCTGAATACTCGGGTAATATACTGTTAACGTATACTGCAACAATTCAGTCAAAAAGTCAAAAACCGTTATATTGCCGGTCACCCAGCGATTTTTGAACGTCACCCAAGACACGGCAGTTGCGCAAACAGTTCTTCGTGCATGCGCGGATTGATGCGGATCCACAACATACTTCATGTGAGACTCGACTTCATGCATGAATGCACGTGGGACAGAGTTGACACTCCGGTGATCACACGGCTTTGCTCTTTGCACGGTATCTGCAAACGAACGAAGGAAATCTAGTTCAGGTAAAACGTCTCGTCTTTCACATGAGTTTATTTGACATGTAGGAATTTGTATGACTTTTGTGTATATTTATACACACAATCATATAGTAAATTACCCGCTACATAATATACATGTAAATGCAGATTCCCGCAGATTCTTATACATTTGTGTCACTCCATCTAGCTGTTTATATAAACTCTCTTGTATCCCATAACACAACAACTTCATATTCATATTTCGAATTATTTGTAAGTTCTTGTCGTGGGAAATCTACCGTTCAGTCGGCAGGCAAGTTCTATTAAATTATACACGTGTGATGGTTGTTAAAATAATTTCTCCCACCATATATGAAGGAGGAGGAACATCCAATAAGTTGAATTCTGTTCCTGAAAGAGAAAGTAGAAGTTGATTACGGTACTCTCAATTTACATTTCGTCTTTGAATGTTTGATGGAGTACTGCATGTAAGATTTGGAAAGAGTTGAAATGTTTCATCTGGGAAGGCAACTCCATTTGGTTTTCCCATCTTACGGTACTATTCCACCACACATCTTCATCATTTAGGTGTCCCCAATTAGTATACTGTATACAGTAAGCTGGAAGATTTGAAACATTAATAGTTATTATTATTATTATCATCATCATTATTATTATTATTATTATTATTATTATTATTATTATTATTATTATTATTATTATTATTATTATTATTATTATTATTATTATTATTATTATTTCCAAGTTGCGGTTTGCTTCTATTTCAAAACAAGGCCTGCTAACCATTTACACAAAAAAAAAAATCAGAAATTTTGGTTCAAAATCAAATGGATCAGGCAATTTCCAGAAAATGCATTCTTCTGGTTGGAATGGGCCGCCAATATTTTACGTACCATATGAACATTTCTTCTGTTTTCAGTCTCCCTTTAAGGAATCACTCACATTTTGACTGACTGGAATATGGAGTTATAAAATAAAATGGTAAGCACCGCTCCTTCTGGGCCCAGTTTTTCGAAAGTCGATTAAGCTAATCCAGGATTAACGAAATTCTTTCTCTCAACCTCTCTCCCAATAAACTGCAGAGTTTTGTTGGAAGATGGATTAGTAAGCTTGTTCCAGCTTAAAATGTTATCAAGAAAGTCGTTGTGGACGAAACTTTCATGTTTTCAGGCTTATAAATAACAAGAAAGTTTAAACCTAATCCAGGATTAGCCTAATCTTGCTTTGAAAAACTGGGCCTTGGTTGGTCAGTAATTTGGAAATTACCATTTTGCAACAGTTGCCCCAGCCAGATTTTTCCTACAAATGGTAAGCACCCCCTGCCCTCCCCCCACCCCCCAGTGGTTCGTGCTACTGCCTTTCATACAGGGTAGGAGTTCAAGCTGGACACCAGCACATGACCACCGTCAATACCAGGAAAGAGGATAGCTTGCTGTCCTCTACTATAATCACAGTGATCATGATATTATCTGAATTCACACAGCGAGCTAGTCCAAGGAACTCTACCTAGTGTTTTAAACAGCCAAATCTCATTCTTTGTTTCCGGGGGAGCATGCCCCTGAACCCTGCCATGAGCTCTGTATCTTTGGCACTCACTCATTTGGAAATCAATCAGACTTTCTCCTGGGTCTGGCGCTGGGTACAAAACTTTTCAGTTAAGAGTATAGATGACTGTTTGACTTATTTAAGTATTTCTCAAACAAAAGGTTTCCATCAGGGCTCACAGAGGCTGGTACAAGTAGGAATCAGTCCTCAAATACAGCAGCAATGAGTTTGATCAGAATGGCCTCTTAGAATGGACAAATGAAACTTCTATAAAATTTTTTCCCTCTCCTTTGGCCAGGTATGCATGTCTGTGTAAGGTTTGCAACTCTGTTGACAAGAGCTCAGAATGGACTCTGTTATGGATACAAGTCTCAGCAGTCAAAGCTGTAGCAGTAGTGTGGTGTCTACACCATTTCCTGTCAAGGGGAATTCCCTGTCACCTCAGGGTGCAGCAGGAAGACTCGAGACGTTTGATGATCTTCTAGCTGGGAGTATGATGGGTCAGGACAAGTATCAGCTGCATGATGCACTGGTTCAGCTGATAAAAAGGAACCCCCATATCTTAGAAGCCATGCAAAAAGAAAGCCAGACAACCAACACTGCCACATTGGCAGTTGACAGCTCAAACTTGAATAATCAGTTTCCACATGGGAACATTGACCGACAGGTACATAATTAGTGTGTTTTGTTTGGATAGAATGCTATAATCATTTTATTACTTTAGTAGCATGAACATCATTAGGTTGGTTGTGATTGTCCAGGTTAGAGTAGTCTCCAGGAAAACTGTTGTTGGTGAACAGCATGAACATCATTGTTATATACCGGAACATATCGTACAAATATAGTGCATGTACTGGAACTGACTGCAGAGGGAGGGCTAGAATTTATCCTGAACTTAATGATGTGCCAGTTGTGTAATTTATATTCTATATTACTGATAATTAAATTGCAGTCTGCCAGAAGTACGATTGAAGGATCAAGCAACCCAAAGGAAAGAATACACCCAGAACAGTACAACAGTCTCAATCAGCCGTGTGTCAGGGGTGCAAATAGTAGCACTGACTCTGATGAGGGTATGTATTCTTTTTTATGATGCTTAGAGTTATCACTAGAATCCTAGTTGTACATCTGTTGTGTAATCTGTTCAGTGTGATACAGTAGTATGGAGCATTTCTGTCACTAGACAGTGAGGATTTTAACCTTTGGTTAAAATAAGTAATTAGTATTAGTACAATAATTAACCTAAAGCCTTTTATAGCTATTACCTCGTGCTCGCGTGGCTCAGTTCTGTAATCTCTTAGCTGTGAAAGCACCCTCCCCCCACACCCTGGGGTATTTTTTTTATTCTTATTGTTCAGTAATAAAGCTTTACAACCCCATCTCGTTCAGCCTTCTCAGTGATAGTAATTATACCTGCCAACTTTTTTCAGGTCAAAGTTGTGTGATTTTTAACCTGGAAGTGCCAGGACTGTTTGAAGACAACTGAACTATCTCAAAGACATTCTAAAATTTCAGTTTGCCAAACACAACCTCGGCCCCAGTGCTTTTTCCTTCAAAAGTCAGAGAATTGGGGGAAAATACTGACATTTACATTGACTTTTCCTCTTGCATCAGTAAATTCAGGGCCGGGCAACCAGAAATTATGAAACATCCAATGATTATTATTGTTTGATGTCAATCTGCAGACAGAAGGGCAACCCACTGTCAAGCACTGCAATGATTACATATTTATTACAAACTAGTGGGACCCCACTGTTCTTTTTCTTTTCTTTTGTTTTTTTTTTTTTTTTTGTTTTTTTTTTTTTGTTTTGTTTTTTTTTTTTTTTTGTAGTTTCAAGTCCATTTCAAGCATATTTGATACAGTTTAACCAATTGATGCTACAGGACTTGTATGACACGTTCATTCATTGGCTATCCACACAACTAACCCAATTTAACTGTCATACAATATGCATGTAAATCAGTCCTCAAATCTAAACACATGAACCTTCTCAAAATTACGTAAAGTTTTCCAACCATAACATCTTTTCAAAACATGAATACATAGACGATAGACTTGCTCTTGGGCAGTTGTTCACTTACGGAATATAATTGGACAGATAGCCAGACATTAACTTCCTTGCCAAAAGTAGTCTATTTCTGTTCATATTTTTTATAGTTCTGGCCACTAGTGTAGGTCTTTCAAAAAATCTCAAAAACAAGAATTGACCTGAAAAAGTCACATAAAGTCTTCTTCTGCTTACCTATTCATTTGACTGTTAAAAGACTGGGCTGAGATTTGCAGTATATTAATTTTGAATTTCTTCTTTAGATGCTTGGCACAACGCTACTTGCCCAGCTGCTAAAAACATGACTCCCCGTGAGCTGCGTAAGTGGCGCAGGACACTGTTCTCTGTGTTTGTCGGACATTTGCCAAGAGACATCAGGAGGGTTAGGCATATGTCATTTCTTGTTCTGTATTTAGCTTAACCACTTCATTGATTTAGTGACCATCTCAAAGCATTTCTTATTTATCTATCTAGATAGAGCTTATCCAGTTATTTAGCGAGGTTGGCAACATCCAGGATGCTCATCTACAGCCACCTGAAGAATCCAGAATGTACACTTATGGGTAAGTTAAATTGTCTCTGATGTTTTATGATTTCACAAAACTGATAAAACTAAAACAGCAAGTTTTCTGGTAGATTAGATTTGCCAGAAATTGTATTGTGTACCATTACTATTTCCATGCTAGATAGAGCATGCACAAAATTACATCATACATTAGAGATTGCAGGTGCACATACTGTAAACAACCAGCAGTTTTGTTACATGCACAAAAATCTACTCTTGTAAAAACCAACGGCTGTTTTACCAACGGCTGTGGATGACAGCTCCTCAAAAAATCAAATGGAGAAAGTAATGTCTGTCTAGTAGGGTACATAGCCACAGTATAACATTGTCGTTGATTTATGCAATGATAATAAAAATCATGATAATTAGTCAACTGTGCACTGCATATTTGTGAAGCCTTTCTTGTTCCAAAAAGACAAGATACCATGTCACAGGTAATTTTTTGCAGGAACTAATATTTGTGGTTTGCCTTTGGATTGGTTTTGCAGTACCTGATTTTCCTAAAGGAACTATTTTTGTGATTTGGGAAAATAAGCATATCAAAAAGTCGCATTTCTTGAACCATTCCCCTCAGCATAACATCCAAGAATCTCGCTGACTGGTAATTCTTAATCATCTTCATACCCTAAATATATTTGCAAGACCATTTTTGTGGAAATAACCACTGTCAGGGGCACAGTGAGAATTTTTCGCCTTGGAGGCCTGCATTTCCTGTGCGTGTGTTTCTGATCAAAATGACATTGCTCACACAGGATCACGCAAGTAAAAATCTGGATTTTGAAGAAGGCAATGAAAATTGTCACATGGGCTTTTTTTTTTTTTTTTTTTTTTTTGTGGAAGGTCTTCAATATTTATTGCTTATGATGGAAAGAGAGTCGAGGTTATTTAAGAGAAGGTTGAATTTCACAAGTATATATATATGCATATACTGTATATGCATAAATGAAGCTATGCCCCAACTGCGTTTTGTGGATCATTGGAAAACCACAAAAATTAGTTCTTGCAAACTTCAAAGTTAAGTGTTTAGGTTGGTTTTTCATTTCCTTTTTAGGGCCTGGCAAAATTAATGTGGCATAAAAAAAAAAGATTTGTTCAAAACTTCTATAACAAAGAAAGTTGAAACATTCTGATCCTTCTTTAGCTTTGACTTGCGAATTAAAATTGCCTGTTAGCAAACTGAGAATTTCAATAAAAATGTAATGTAAAGTAAATCCTATACTGTACCTCCCATGAGCACAAAACAAAACAAAGTAACTTTTGTGTATGATCCAGGCACTCTAAAATGGCAAAATATAACAAACTCAAGAATCTGAATTAGGTTCTTGTGTAGTAGTCTTGAAAATATCTGCCATTGATGGTAGATCGCCACTCTTCTTGATCGTAACAGAAGAGCGATCTTTCTTGGGCCTTCTCAAATACTCGTCAATAGCACGGACACAGTGCCGCCAAGTATTCACCTTTTCTGAAGAATCGATGCCGTATAAATCAAACACAGTTTCCTTAACAAATCGCAGTTTATCCGAGTCTACAGCATCCTTTCCCCGAGAGCCTGAACAGTTACGGTTTTCAAGCTCATCGGGTCGATATATGTGCCTCACCAACTGGACTGCGAAGTTCCCAATCGAGCAACTCTTGCATTTGATTTGAGCGAGGTCATCTTGAGAAACCAGACCGGCTGGGGAGTTTAGGGAGCTTACGGGTTTAAGAGGAGCAGATGTGATCTGCACTGGTGCTGGGGGCGTCGTGGGAGACGACGGAATGCCGCCTTTCGTGGTGGCATTTACTGCGACGGGAGGAATCGGCTCCACGCGCGGTGGTGGGACAACAGCCGCCGGCGGCTCGCCTCGCGGGTCTGGCGGTCCACTCGTTGTCAATAAAACTGGCGTAGCTGTAACGGGAACTGCCACTGGAGTCAAGGTCTGGGCAGAAATGGCGCTCTGAGGAGCTGGGAAAAACGCAAAAAACTGCTCCAGACCTCGCATGATTTTGTTCTGGTTGTGCAGAATCGTCGATTGATTCACCATTATAGCGCGTTGATTTTCCAAGATGGCGGAGAAACGTTCCTGATTCATCGCTTCGTTCGGATCCATGATGTGCGATCTCACGGGTGTGTTGTTATTAACGGGAGGAACTATTGGAATTTCATCCAATGCTCACTCCAAGATACGAGGCGAGCTCTTTTGTGAAAATGGGATTTACTGTTCAGAATCGAAGGAGTTCGCGAACCAAGCCCGCGAGGCGGATGCGAGTCTAGCCGCTGAGTGGCTGCGTGTGCTCACGTGGTCACGCGTTTCTAGCACGTGATCCGCCTCCACTTTTCAAGTGCGCGTGGGAGTGGGTGTTGTCTTTGTAATGAAAAAGAATGAAATGAAAGGATAAAGAAAATAACGGACGGCGAAAAGGAAAGAAACGAATAAAAGGAGGGAAGAAGAAGGAAAAGAAAAAAGAAAGAAGAAAAAATATACAGAGGAAAGAGAGAAAGAAAGAAAGATATATATTGCAGATCACAGTCGACCCAACCCTTGCGTAGTTCGTCACGGCGGTTGATCACGGCCAGTTTCTCTTATGAGAGAGCGCTATTATACCCTTCCTGTTGGTTGTGGAGCCGTTGTTGGCCGTTGGCCGGGATTTGCTTTCGCCGTTTGCCGCAAAAGAATAAAATCTGACAACGTTTTAATTTTCCTAGGTTTGTACGGTATTCCACCCTGGAAGAAGTCAGAAGGGCTGTGTCAGAATTGAATGGAAAAGTACTTGGGAATAAGTGCATTGCTGTTGAGATCGCTAGTGAAACAAGGCACAGGCTAGCATGCGGTAGTGATGATGAAGATGGACCTCTGAGCTGTGAGTGATTTAATTAAAGTACAGACCTTATTTTATATTTGTTGCAGGTAAATCTTTGAAATACGTCCCTCCCCTCTGCCCCCATTTTCATGCTGCCGACCAAAATTATTAGAGAAACAAGACAAATGACACGCATTAGGGCCCGGTCACACTTGGAAGTTTAGTCGATAATAACTCAGCACCGAGAGCAATACGACGGCTTCTTCAATGTTTGGAAGCAACTTGCTGACATATTTGTGGTGTCAAGTGCTGTTTGCACTTCAAATTATGCACAAACGTCAATATTAATGTGGTCAAAGTTACGAGTGCGACTGGAGCCTTAGTGCTTGGTAATACCCCCCCCCCCCCCCCTCCCCCCCTCCTTGGGGGCTTATTAGAGCATTTACGATATTTGTGAAATGTTAAAACGTAACGAGCACTAATGATTTCTTGTTAATAAATAACAGGGTGACTGGAAGCAACGCGAGAAACCGAAGAAAAAAATGTTTATTTTGCCTATTATTATGTAAGAAAGACTGTCGGCTTAAATTATCGAAATGTTGTCCACGTCCTGACAACAGAAGTTGAAGTCGCACGCGAGAGCACGATAGCCCAAAGAACATGTCAATTTTACATATTCACGAGCGCCTTTTGTCTTCTGCAATTACTTAAACTCTGAAACAATAGACTTTGCTCATTTGTCTAGTTTTTGTTTTGCCGAAGTTGCCGTCGTCGTCCTATAGCTTCTTGTTTAAAAGTGAAGTACTTGAGGTCGCAGACAAGAGCAAGGTGACACGAGATCAGCTCAACAAAGCCTGGTCCTCATTAGGGCATAAACAAAGCATAAGAGAGCGACTTAAGCTTATGCTTGGCCCTTTGGCTTATGCGTTAGTGCAGACCAGACCAGACCAGTTTAACACAATCATATCCACGTGCGCCTATTCTCTTCTGCAATTAATCGCATTGTTTTGCTGGTGCTACTCGGTTGGATGCTGAAAATCTGCAGAGTGCAAATTTGCATAAAATGTAAGTCTACAAGCAGATTCACTGTCTTGAATGAAAGGCTGAGTTTACCCAGGACATTGCTATAGAACACGTTTTGATGAAAATCATCGGACAACGAAAACATTATAGGAAGAGAAACCGGAGTTACGGCAAGTCTGGTTATAGTCCAGCGACGACCAACGTTCAACAACTGTTGAAAATCTTGGTTCAGTGAAAAAATGGTTTTCATGTCGTGAAGCATTTAGTCATAATGTTCTCAGGAGACGATCGCCATGCTCGCGAGCGTCTAAACTTTCAAGCTTTCTAGCTGCAGAAACAGGTGAACAAAGAATACCCGCATTACGAAGTGAAATTTTTGAGGCTTTTGAAGGACTATATGAAGTGGATACGCGGATACACAGTGCCTAAGTTTTTGAAGTATCTCACTGTGCGCAAAGAAACTTAAGCCCTGTCCAAACGGTACTCCTAGCTCGAGCCAAGTTATAAAATCAAAACTTGCATGCGGGTGGCCAAACGGTACTGCCAAGTCGAACCAAACGGTGAAAAACTTGGCTTGACTTGAACGAAAATTTGAACTTGGTCAAAGTCAGGCCTAGTCGAGCCAAGTGGGTGGCCCAACAGTGCTGCCAAGTCGAACCAAACGGTGAAGAATTTGGCTCGACTTGGACGAAAATTTGATCCGCTTGATCAAAATCAAGCCAAGTCGAGCCAAGTGGGTGGCCAAATGATACCCAAGTCGGACCAAGTTGAAAACTTGGCCGTCCGTGTGGGGTGGTCTGAGGTTCACTGTGTAATCCGGATACACGGACACAAGTTCAAGTGGGGGTTATTTGTAAGCCGTAGCTTACGATGCTGAGGATCTCGACCTGTCGATGATTTCTTGATCTCTGATCACCGAAATGTCGATGATTTCTTGATCACTTGATCTCTGATCACCGAAAATTACATGCTTTCAGGCTCGTAATTTTCTACTGTCATGTGACGTTTTCGCTCCGCCGCGATTTTTTTTTAACAGAGATCTTCGTTTCAAAGTCGGTTACCTGCGTTTGAATTCCCGAGTTTAAAATATACGGCTGCTTTGTTTATGTTTTGGGAATCTCGCTTTTTGCCACCATTTGTTTCTGGATGCAAAAGTTGACATGATTTACGTGATTGCCATGGAAACCAAGTGTACAAAATCAGTTTATCAGTGCAATTAACTCTGATATAAAACTACTTTTTTACACTAATTTGAATATAACACTCCTGTGCTCAGCAAATCAGAATTGAGTCTTTTTGCATCTGTTCGTGTACTGTAGGAAGAAAGTATTCTTTATGGTTTATTTTCTGCTGGGTTCATGTTTTTGTTTTTATTACAGCGCGTGACAAGCTTTTGAGGAGAGATTTTTCAAGGATAAGCTCATATCGGCCCATGTCTGCAGTTGACTCTGCGGAGAAGCTGTTAGAGTGGAAACTGCGTCAATTTACAGCAGAACCCAAAACGTCACATGCGGCTTTTGTGAAAGATTACATGACTATAAATTCCACCAATGGTGAGCAAGCACTTAAATTTTGCACTTCCTGGTCTCTTTGTAAGTTAAGCTTCTTTGTAACTTCCCATTGGTCTTGCATTCTTCTTTTGCTTCTTGTGCAACAAAAAAGCCGCACACATCATCTTGCAGGCTGAATCACTGCAATCAACGTTCTTCTGGCATCACATGCCGCTTACCGATCACGTACCGACCACATACCGACCACATACCGACCACGTACCGACCACATACCGGCCACATATCGATCACGTACCGACCACATACCGGCCACGTACTGACCACTTATCGGCCACTTGCGTTCTTTTCACAAAGTGACCCGAAGTAAGCAAATAAAAAATGAATAAAAACGCATGATTGAATGTTTGTTAGAAATTAGATTTAGAAATTTTGATGAAGGGCGGAGCTGTACTTCCCACCACGGAGTAACTATTATCCAACTACTCCATAAGTGAAAGAAAATAAATAGTACTCACTATCTAATTGATCATGCCGCAAGCATTATAACTGTGTTTTCTTTGCTGATATCTGATTGGTAGTTATGCCGCAAGCATCATGACCGTGTCTTTTTTGCTGGTTTTAGATGTCCAGGATGAGTTTATGGAGAAAATAAAGGAGATAGTGAAGAAGATTGCCGATGTGCCGTTTGAGACTCAGGCCAGTGCGTCTGGAGAAGAGGGCCCTGCATTCCCACAAGGAATTGTTCGAGACTCTAAGAGGTATATGGTCAACACTCGTAGTCTTGCATCTTTCAAGTACCTGTATATCCTTAACCCTTTCACTCCCAAGCTCAAAAATGCAGATTCTCTCAAAACTAAAGAAGAAACTGTATGAGTGATGTAGTGAGAATTCCTAGTTTAATCAGCTTTCAACTTAGTAAGGTATTAAAAGCCAAGTTCTCCTTGCTGTATGATATATCTTTGGTGAGAAACTGAAGGAGAAAATTGAAGTTGATCAATCACTCTTGGGAGTGAAAGGGTTAACCCTGTGCCTCCTGATCTTAACTAATACACATTCTTCTAACAATTCTGAAAGAAAACGTATGATTATTGTAGACGTGAGAATTGTAGTTGTCGGTTTATTTACTTTGCTTTAGGTTTTCGACAGTCATTCAAAAACCGCTTTATTTATCCCTTTGTGCTGTCTTCTATAGTGCAGTTTTTCCGAAACAAGTAGTTGTCTGTATTGCACGCTAATTATTATTTTTCTTCAAGTGTGTTGCGTGATGGGAATCCTGTATCACAAGAACAAAGACCAGCATTACTGTCACCAAATCAACTACCATCAAGTGTGCTGCGTGATGGAAATTTTGTGTCACAGCAGCAAAGACCAGCATTAGTGTCACCAGATCGACTGCCATCAAGTGTGCTGCGTGATGGAAATTCTGTGTCACAGGAACTAAGACCAGCATTAGTGTCACCAAATCAACTACCATCAAGTGTGCTGCGTGATGGAAATCTTGTGCCACAAAAACAAAGACCAGCATTAGTTTCACCAGATCGACTGCCATCAAGTGTGCTGTGTGATGGAAATCCTGTGTCACAGGAACAAAGACCAGCATTAGTGTCACCAAATCAACTACCATCAAGTGTGCTGCGTGATGGAAATCTTGTGCCACAAGAACAAAGACCAGCATTAGTTTCACCAGATCGACTGCCATCAAGTGTGCTGCGTGATGGAAATCCTGTGTCACAGGAACAAAGACCAGCATTAGCGTCACCAAATCAACTACCATCAAGTGTGCTGCGTGATGGAAATCTTGTGCCACAAGAACAAAGACCAGCATCAGTGTCACCAAATCAACTACCATCAAGTGTGCTGCGTGATGGAAATCCTGTTTCACAGGAACAAAGACCAGCATTAGTGTCACCTGATCGACTGCCATCAAGTGTGCTGCGTGATGGAAATTCTGTGTCACAGGAACAAAGACCAGCATCAGCGTCACCAGATCGACTGCCATCAAGTGTGCTGCGTGATGGAAATTCTGTGTCACAGCAGCAAAGACCAGCATCAGCGTCACCAGATCGACTACCATCAAGTGTGCTGTGTGACGGAAATCCTGTGCCACAACAACGAAAACCAGCATTAGTGTCACCAGATCGACTGCCATCAAGTGTGCTGTGTGATGGAAATCCTGTGTCACAGCAGCAAAGACCAGCATTAGTGTCACCAGATCGACTGCCATCAAGTGTGCTGTGCGATGGAAATCCTGTGCCTCAAGACCAAAGACCAGCATTAGTGTCACAAGATCGACTGTCAAACATACACGCTGGAACAAACCGAGCCACAAAGGGAGGGATATTTTTCTCGGACGTGTCGGACCATGAGCAGTCACGTTCTCTACAGCAAAGGTCGTATCCAGAATCTGTGTTGCCACCATCAAGTGCAGTACACGCTCAGGTCCATGCTACACATCCAACATCACTTCAGCACGGGGAGATGGCTCGTGTGTCGGAGGAGAGGAGATCACTGCTGGGATATACAGGTCGTGCTGAGTCAGGAATTCAACGTAACGCGGTTTGTACAGCGGAAGTGGGACGGTTAACTCACTCAGCCAATGTGCATCCATATCAGAGCAGTGCAGCTGCCGAACCCCAGGGATTATGCAACAGAGAGACTGCCAGTCCAAGGCGACCACACTCGACAACACAAGGCACTGGCGAGCCAGTCGTACAGCCACCTCCTCAAGAAATCGCACACAGCTCTTGTTCAGCCCCAGCTACTCCTTATCGGAGCGGCGTTTTGCCGTTTGTTGACCAGTTTCAAGCTCCATTCCACAATCCCTCCTTATCATATCCCCCACATCAAAGGCTCGCGGATGTGCAGAATCAGATGTGCTTGTCTGGGTTCGGCCGGGGAAGGCCGTTTCCTCAGAAATTCCACACTCCTCCACCGAGACCTCACTTTGATGTGCCACGCTTTGGAAACCTTGGTGCATCCCAAACTTGGCCTCGAGATGTGGCACGATTTCAACCATCAAGATTTGGACACTTCCACAGCCCTTATAGTGCGTCTACAACAGGACCGCTACTTAGGCCTACCCTGGAAGCTGCAGTGGGAAGACGCTTCCCAGTCAATCCACAGAAATGTGACGTTGCAGGCCATGTGCTCATGAATGAGTTCGGTAGTCCTGTGGTGACTTCCGACCGGACTTCTTCTCCACAGCTGTACGCTGACATGGCACTCAGTAAGGAGAATTACCCGGAAACTCAAACTCGCACAAACATTATGGTGTGCGGTGAACAGAAAACAGTGCAACGGGGAGTGATGTCTAAGACTGCTCTATCGCACTCTATGAATTCATTGGATGATTTCGATAGCCCTGGTGTCTGTGAAGGGATTACCAGCTCCACGCAAGCAAAGATGGTGGGTAAGGAAACGAAGCAAAGCGACAGAGCTGAAGCTCAAGGAAGCGTGGCGGCGTCAAATGCAGAGCAAAATGGCTTGATGAAAGATGTGAAGGAGGTCGTGTATCAGGGCGAACACTCACGAAATGAACCAGGAAGTTCCCTTACAGCCCCGGGCAAATCGTCAGGAAGAAATGAGAATAGCAGGCCGCCACACCATACCACTTTCTGTACGAAGAGAAACGAAGTTCACGGCGTCACAGCGGTCAATGGCTTTGAAACCGATATGGGGTACAAAGGAATCTCTTCAAACGACGAGGGGTCCAACTCGAATGGAAAAAGCAGAGCTAAGAGCGCGGAAAGCGGCCAAAACCAATGCATAGAAAGCATCCGGCCGCCTTTGCGTAAACAAGACAGCGGGATTCAGAGTCCTGATGGGGACACAGCAGTGTATGGCCTGGGGAAGAAAGAAGCTTCTCTTCTGCAACTCAAGGTATGTGGTCATTGGACACGTGTGCGCTTGTCAGTGACGTCATCCAACATGACGTTCGGAAGTGTTTACTTTCAATCCGAAAACCGCTTCAACATCAGACGGCTTTCACATTGTCCCCAGGGCCTTTGCGGTAAGGTTTCCAAGGATGTGTTGAGGACACGTTACGATATACGTCTTGATATAGGCATTGAGGCGGAAAATTGGAACAAAAATGTTGACAACCAATAAACTATCATGCTAACTGAGTCCATAAACATTTGTCGTCACAGTTTCTTGTGTCAGTTCGACGTACAGCATTTTACTAGTAAAAAGAGAAATCCTTTTTAAACTATATGCTTCTGTGGATGAATAAGTCTGCGTTTTTTTTTCTCCTTGTAGATGGAGCTAGAGAACATTTCAGAGGAGAATAAAAAGCTGCGTATGGAGCTGGGTGATCAGAAAAAGCTATCCAGGAAGATACGCGGCATGTACTCACACGAGCAGATGTGAGTATGCAACAAATGTGTGCAGACATAATGTTCCAATCGTTTTTGGTTCACATATGCCCAGTTTTTTCTTCCCTCCACAAACCGTATACTTCAGACAACGCCCCCCCCTCCCCCCCCCCCCCCCCCCCCTTCCCCCTCTCCTATTTTCCAGGTATTGTTTTGCTAACTTCTTGTATTATCCTTCACTAAGAAATGCTCTTGAAGAAGAAATTCGCGCCAAGGAAATACAGCTACAGAGAGAGAAAGAGTTAATCAGTGCAAGGTATGTTTTTTTTATGTCTTTTTTGTTTTTTGTTTGCTTTTTTGTTTTTTGTTTGTTTGTTTGTTTGTTTGTTTTATTTCTTACACGTGATGATTATGATGGTGAAGATGCCCCCTTATTGTTGCATGGTTTGGTTTGGTTGTGTGAAGCCATGAAAAGCTCGTGTATTCTTGACCCTCATTCGCTTCTGTCCCAGACTCCTCTCCCCATCATCTAATCCCTTCTATAGGCAACTGCTGCAAAGATCTACGCGTTATTCGTTTAGGCCCTTCAAAAGTCGAACTTTTCATGTGCCGGACTCAATGCAAAGTAGCTCAAACAATTGATTTTGCTCTTTTGCATTGAGTTCCGCACATGAAAAGTTCGACTTTGCAACGGGCTTTATCTTGTTGAAAAATTATTTCCTGTTTGTTTTTACACATGCTAATCGAGCGTAGTGTACTGAGTTTATTTTTGCAACGTTCACAGACTGTACAATGTTATCTGAATATTCTTCTCATTATGAAACAGGGGATTCAAAGAAGCTTTGTCAGACTGTTTTTTTTTTAAACAAAAAAATAAAAATATTGGTACGAAAAGTTAGCACCACGGAGCTCACTTGTTTGATAGTAAGAAGTCTAAATTATTGTTGATATTCAAACCTTCAAGCTGAGTATTGCAAGGATCTCCAGTGTTTTTCTTGCCTTCTTTAATTCACAAAAGAAAATGAATGTTTTTCTTTCTTTTCAGATTTTCTGAGCAGGAGTTACTTTACGAACGAGAAAAGCTTGAAGTCGCGTTTGATATTGCCATGACGAAAGAGGTACTTGTTCATTTCACTATATTCCACTTATTTCCTTGGTAGTTTGTCTAGTTTTTAGTCAAAAACTCACTTAGCTAAGGCATTTTCAACCATACTGTGTTTGACAGAAATGTTTGAGGAGCCAGGCTTACAGAAGACAATAGTTAGACCTAAACCAAGATTCAGTTTTATTAGCAGTAGTATTTTGCTTTGAATAAGTTGGCTCAGGTCATGAAAATCTCGTAAAAAATTGCATTAAACAATAGCAAGGCGCGAAGGAAGGCTTCCAGTATACTTTTTGCCTCGGTTCAGTATCTGAGAGCCTGGAACACGCCACGTATTTAGCTGAACAAAACGTTCTTGCACACAAATCATGCACGCTTTATGAAGTCATCCATTACCTTCTAATCCCAACGACGAAATAACAAGGCAGCAATAATGTACTCACCCTGTGTTAACTTTCTTTATCTGTAGCTGGAAACCGAACGAGCAATTGGAGAGACAAGAAACGCGCTGACAATGGCCAAATTTGAGCAGGAACTCCTCTCTTTGTATCGTAAGCTTATGTCCCTGTCGTGAGCTCTCCGAGCGTGTTGTGTCGCTTTGAAGCACGTGCCATTTCAAGGGCGGATGTTGTTGCTGAACCTGGACATTTTTTTTGCTTGAATGCTTCCTTACGTTGTGATTTATTTTTATAATTCGGTACCAATTTCGAAAGACACCCAACATATTTTGGTTTAAGACTCTTACAGTGATGTTGCCGTAATCTCAGGCGTCAAGAGATTTGGACACGATTATTTTTCAAGTTGGACACTTGTCCGCCTACCCCCAGGGGGCCTTATGTATAAAAATGGACGGGGATGCTCGTCGTACCTCTTAGGGGTCAAAATAACGGGTTTTGGTACCGCTTAGGGTGCTCAACATCAAATGCTGAAATATTTATGTGACGCGGTACCGTTTAGGGGTCGGGTGTCACTCGAATGAATTTTTATTGTATTGGTATGCTTTTATTGGAGCCTTTTGGGGATCAAAATAGGCTCGAGCCAAGCCCATTTAGTACCTCTTTGGGATTAAAACGAAAGTGAACGACGAACATCCCCGTCCTTTTTATGTGGGAGTCACCCCCCTCTCCAACAAGGGGGGGGGGGGGGGGGGCACCTATCATTGCAATAGGCCACTCCCGAGTTACCTGTTACCTTTATTTCAAAACGAGACATGATGCCAAAACCTCTCGGTTGACACTCGGTCACATGGCTTCCGGGGAGGAGTTTCACCATCACGTCTCGTTTCGATGTAAACCAAAACCAAAACCGAAGGATAAACTAAGAATGACAACAAAATGCGCGAACTCCTCCTCAGCCGTGTGAACGAGTGCGAACCAAACTATTCGTGTGGAAAATCAGGTTTATTTGCTTGGAAATGAACAAAATGCGGCTAAAAATAATTTTCGTGTAAAAAGCTTTTGCATTTGGCCCCGTTTTGAAACAAAAAGAACGCAACTTTGAAATGTCCTGATACGCTGGAGTTTACAGAGGTATTCAATTAAATTCTGTTTGAAGGTACGAACGTATTATGCGTACAATTTCGACTGAATTGACCCGCTCGTGTGAATTATTGGCTGGTCCGAGTGTGTGAGAAACTACGTGACTGGATGCGAGGGAGAGGGACAAAAGGAGAGAAGCCTGCACTCTATTATTCTCCTAATTTTTCACGCGCGACCTGTCAAATTTTACCCAATCAGCGTGCCTCTGTATATTTACTGTGTAAAACAAATTGATTTTATGGCAAAAGAATCTGCAATTGGACAAAATCCAAAATCAATATTTCTCCCCCCCCCCCCCCCCCCCCCCTCCCCCCCGCGTGGCCGCACGGGTGTCCGAGCATTGCCTGTGTCCTGATGCAAAGCGTGCGCTGAACCCAAGATACTGACAGCGAACTTCTGATGTCAATATCCCGACCTTGGCAGTGATTGGTTGTCTACCGGGCAAGTAACAAACATCCGACAACTTGATCCACGTGCGTTGCACGCATCATGACCCCCAACAGAGCGTGCGCGTCACTGCAGTTTTTGAGGTTGAGAGAATCTGCTTCGGTATCACAAGTTTTTACAATGGAGTCGTGTACTGCAGTAGGAGAAGGACGCAGTGAATGTACTGGTGCCAAACACCCGCAAATGAGATACATATGCATGAGCACCTTTTGTGACAACCGCAATTTACATATTGAACAAAGTTCAGCTGGGTAACAAAGAGCTGACTTGGCGTTAAATTTAGACAAATAACATCCGAAACTAGGCTTTCTTTGTTTCGAAAGCTCTCGGGACCGATCGAGATATTTTGTGCTCGAATTTTAGGGACACCCAAGAATTTATACAACATTTATGTCCAGGTAATTTCATTTAATTTGATTTTGTGACAAAGCGCTCGTGCTTGACACGTACTTCGGAAGTTAATTCGTCACGAAGCAGAGAGACGTTTGAAGCGTTTCATTCTTTGCGGATATACAAGTTTCATACTTTTATAATATTTTTAAAATACGTCTGTTAATATTTCTGACAGGCACCCATCATCAAATAATAGCATCAGGGGACGTGTTTTTAAAACTAGTAAATTATTACCTTTCAGTAACAGCATGACCCCAAATTAAGGTCAAATTTCATTTGGCTGTTCTTTCAGTTCTCATTCTTAGCGACGGAAGGTGTCAGGCGGTGGAAGTACGAAGCGGACAAAAATGGTGTGGAAAATGGTAGCGTGTTGTGGCCGGGACGGCAAAGACAAGCCAATGATAGAAAAGGAGAGGACTTCGTGGAAGCAGAAGCTGACCTACGGTGTCGGGCATGTCTTCAACGATCTCTGCATCCAGACATGGTTCAGCTATCTCCTTCTTTACTTCACCAAAGTCGTAAAAATGTCGCCCGAAGGAGCCGGGTACGTTTTCCTTGCGTCGCAAATCGCGGACGCCGTTTCAACACCGTTCGTTGGCTACGCGTGCGATAAAAGTTTTTCGCGAAAATTTTCGGCAAGGTACGGCAAGAAAAAAATCTGGCATTTGTTCGGAAGCGTCGGTATGGCTGTGGTCTGGCCGTTCATGTTTAGCCCTTGCCTGGTTTGTAAGCCAGACAGCGCTTCTTGGGTATCCGTTGCATACTACATCAGTTTGGCCGCACTATTTAGCATTTGCTGGCCCATGGTGGAGATCAGTCATCTCTCGTTGATGCCGCTGGTTGCCAAACGGACGAAAGACGCGGTGGTTCTCAGTGCTCTAAGGTTAGTAAATTCGATCATCTTTCCACTCTGGCTGAGACGGAAAGTAGATTTTTGTTTCATCCGACTAAAATTTTCTTTTTCGTTGGGTATAAGTGTGCTATTATTATTAAAACGCCGCCCTTTTGTTTTGTTCCACGTTCTTTTTGTCTAACAAGAAAGGGAACTAGAAAGATAACAATACTCTTTTTAAATTCTGTATTATGGTCTCCTTTTAGTTTTAAGTGCGACATGAGCTGAAAAATCTGAACCCCTTGCGGATGTCGTGTATCTTGTGACACAAATCTTGATCTTGTGACTTTTTCTTGTGACAGATAACGCACAATGCCCACGCTTTCATTCAAAACAACAATACCATTTTAAAAAGAACAATTTCCTCTTTACGTGTAGCTTTGTTAAGCTTGGCCGCATGTGGTTATAAGCCGGTTCGAGCGCAGCGAAAAGCATTCCATTGCCAGGTGTGATTCAAATTTCGTAATCGGGTGATGTGGAAGAGCCACCCTAAACCGACATCGCATTTACAATACATTAAAAGATTTAACAACAACATGCGAACAATCTCGCACTGTGGAACTGTAAGTCAATTATCTGTGAGCGGTCATACGGAAAATGTTTTAAACACAGGCAAGGGAATAAAAAAACTCCAATTTGACACAGAAAATGAGCAAAGCTGTTCATTTCTTAGCTCTTGCGACGTTAGAAAAAAGTGTGCTCTGAAGTCACACAAACCTTTCTTGACGATTAAGCAGTTGCTTTTTAATACGTCTTGATGGTGAAACCTCAAAATACAGCACTGAATTTGACAATTATATTTAGTTTGAGAGCTTGCCGAGTGAGCTTGTGGTTGCGTCATGTGATGTCACGTGAGTTATTGCATAACAGCCGAAACATCGGTTTGCAGTCAAAAAAACAACAACAACAACAACAACAAAACAAACTAAGGAAACTAAGCAGCATTAGATCTGGTCTACAGACGTACCGTTTGACAAGATTTTTAACTGAACTGTTGGTTTCTGTACAGATGGCAAAATCTGGGGGAGGGTTTCCGGTTACACCGGAACATTCGGCGCATGAACCGCGCAAATACCCCACGTAGAGCTATAAAACGTGGGGATTGAAAAAGCACAGTTTGCCGAACAATTGTACCATATAACAAGATGTCATGGTTTTCCTTTGCACTGCATCGTAAAAGGAAGACTGAACGCACCACGGAATTGTCTGTGAAAGTTAGACGATGCCGTAGCACCTTTCTTAATTTTGTTTTTTTTTTTTTCGTTATGTAAGCAAATTGTTTAATACCTTTTCTGGAATTTTGCCCTGTGTTTATGTAAAGCAGCACCGGAAGTACAAGGGTACTTGTCTCGGCGGGTATAGTTTGCGACGCATTAAATAACAAGGATACCGTTCTTCTTTTGCGCTCACTTTGCATTCCCGCACGAACACCGGAACCCCATTTGTGCCTTCCGCAAACAGGGCTTGAAAACAGAGCTGTTCATGATGTTCCTGATGGTCGTTCAGGGCCGACAACGCACAGAAAATAGTATTATCCACGTTGGTGGTCCTGCTCTTCGGGCCAAGCCCATGAACAGCCACTGAGCCGACGCAAAGCCAACGGGATTAACTTGTGATCTTTATAATCAGGCAGCCGGTGCGAGTTTATATCACGCAAGATTTTCAAATTAAAGCACACGATTGCTTGGTGACGTTTCTCACTTCCACGCCCGAGCACCTTCTTGGTTCATGTTTGACAACTCGTGTCATGTAAAGAATGCAGACCAGACCTTGACCTTGGTGTTTTCTACTGCTCATGTCTCACTCTTTATTGCTTTCTATTGCACTGATCAAGGCCGAATTTTTCCTTTCCATCTTTATTAAAACAGCTACTTTTGCCTGAAATATTGAACTCCCCCAACACGACCCAATCGCAAGACTGTCGAAATAGTTCATATTTTAAATACAGTAACACAATTAGTTGATAGAATTTTAGTGAAACAGGAAATAGCCAAGGTGACATCATTTTTGCGCACTGGAAAACCTTTATCTTCAACTTTTCATCGTAGTGTTGGCGGAAGAAGGAATGAAAAGTACTATAAATGACTCGGCTCTGCGTTAATACCGTAACTTGTCTTTCCTTGAATCAGCTTTACAAATAAACACATGTAATAGAGAGACGGGCATAAAGGCCTTCTCAGCTAGTTCAAAGTGGACTTTTTTTTCACAACACGAAAAAACGTAGGTCAATTTAAAGCACCTCTGGATCAACAAAAATGGATTGCTAATTCATTTATCGACTTTCTGGGGTCTTGAAGGCGGGTAAAAGATTTCGGCGCGCAAAGGACTCTGGTTAGGTGGTGCATCAAGTCTGCAAACTCCCCCGCCCCACCCCACCCCACACCACCCTCTTAGTTACTCTAGCACTGTGCTTACCCGAGCAGCCATTTCAACTTCTTTTTTGTTTTTGTTTTTGTTTTTTTTTTTTTTTTTTTCAGGTCGGGTTTCAAACTTGGATGCGGTGTGTATATCTATATCGTCACGTGGATTCTCTTAAACCAAGACAAAGAAAAGGAGGTGGGCCAAGGTGCACAGAAATCATTTACAGTAAGTCAAAAATCTCCTCAACCTTACTGATTTTATTTTTTCTGACAAAACTTAGAATGATTCGCTGACCATTGTGCACAACTATAGTCAAACCTCGAAAAAGATGCGTTTTGATTTAAAAACGTGTTGGTATGAACGCTGCGTCGCACATCATGTCGTACTCTGGTCCCGATGGTTGTAACCGTACTGACTTGGGCGTAATTCAGTTAAGGTTGTCAGGTTTGGAGCTTACGAGGGCTGTGCTGTGATTTCTATTTCTCAGTACCAAACTCTGATCGTGATCATCACAGGCTGCATATTTGCCTTTATATTTCACTGGGGAGTAGAGGAACCTCTCGAGGAGGAAAAGAAGTCAGGTATGCATTGCTGACAAATAACGTCATCCAGACTGACCAATAAGTGACGTCATCCAACATGGCGTCCCGAATAGACATTCATTGCGTCTTTAGACTGTCACAACATATCAGAAAAGTTTTGCATGGCGATTTCTCCTCTTTTGGCTGATAACGCTTAGTAATGGTCTTTCTTTTCATAACCTGCATGCGGCCTTTGCATTGAGTTTGTCGTATCTCTCGATTACCTTAATGATTTATAATAAGCGCCTTGCTTCTGATGAGCTCCCTGTCTCGAATAAGCGCCCCTACCTCTATCATGATTAACGAAGTTGCGCTGGACGAAGTTGCAGTATATCGAAGTTTTTTGTTTCATTTTATTGTTTAGTGTTATACCACAATGTTCCTATTCAAAACGTAAAAATTCCGAGGTCCCGAAGTTTAAATAAGCACCCGGGCGGTTATTAGGGTCATTACGGCATCTGACGAAGTTCTACTAACGCACTTTGTTTCTTTTTGCGACTTTAGCTCCAGCTGCTCCTTTAGCTGGACCTCCTTGCCGGGATATTGAAAAAATAGCGTTAGAGGAAGAACTTCTCCGAAAAGAAGAACAAGACAAACAAAAGAACAAGGAAGAAGCGCAGACAAAAACATGGAAATCATGGGTAATGAATCCAGATTTTTACAAGGTAAGGAGGAAGAGTAAGACGGGCCGAAAAAGAGCCCAACAAATTCTTCATTACACAATGTTCTGAACGAGGATCTTTTCCCTTTCACCCCCAAGCTCTGGATACAAATTCTACTAACCATAAAATAAGAAAATGTGTACTCCACAGTTTACACTGTGAGAGCAAGGCAAAAGGAGGAGACATTTTGCCGGCAACATTGTGCCATTCGATGTTTCTAGGGTGGCAAAACGTACAGTAACATTGTTGCGCTCAGTGCGAATAAAAAATTGTTTCTGAGGTTTTTCAGAAACATTTCTTGTGTCCACATGTGTGTAAACATTGCTCGCTAGCAATGTTGCCGCCATAATGTGTCCTTGTTGTGCCAGGCTCTAATACTATATCAGAGAGGATACACTTTAAATTATGAGTACAATGAAAGGCAATCATGATAAGTATGGTTTAGAACTAATCCCTTTATGTGAAAGCGTTTCGCTGGAGATATCAAAGCCACAATCTTTTTGCCAAAGCAAGCAACTGCAACATGCTTGTGGCCTCCTCTGATATGCTATTTTCATTATTTTTCTGTGTTTGTTTTAAATTGATGTGCATTTCGTGACATTCATTAGTGAAAATTGCTTTCATTCACACGTACGCTTTTCATTGAAATGTTTCAGGCTTTGAAGTAGACCTCGATTTGAAACCGAGGCAACTCGAATGTTCTAACAGGCTGTTCTGTTTTTGTTACAGATAGTCGTAGTTTACATGACAACGCAGAATGTGCTGAATCTAACTCAATCCTACTTTCCGTTGTATCTGACAGATACGCTGCACTTCGACAAGGTATAACGCAATATTATCACCGAGAACTGACTAGACAACGCATGTTTTATGCACTCAATATGCAGCCGTTGTTTTCCAAAGTCTATCGAAAATGATTGCTTTGCTTCTACACTTGCTACGTTTTTAGATTGGCACACGATTGGTGCAATGAAGTTTAACAGCTTTGTTGACCAATCAAAAACGATCTTTTATGATGCAAGTAAGCAAGGGGCGATGGCCTTGTACTAATTTGGTCTTCTTCACACTAAAACCTGGCTTCTGGTTGGTTGAAAGTTTTTTATACAAAGTCTTTGATTAGCGTTGAGTGATTACTTTGGTTTTGGTTTTATGAAAGTTTTATAAAAACAGCTCTATACTGAAGGAAAAATGGTTCGGCTCCTTAAAACCTTTCTTACTTACAGGAAGCAGTTGCCTACTTTCCATTAACAATCCTCGTTACCGGAATCATTGGAAGTTCGTTGGTAAAATGTTTGAACAAGTGTTTCTCTGACAGGGTGAGTAGTTTGTAATGTGAACCCAACACTAGTTTTACTGGCCTCGTGACGCTATTCAATGCGTTTCTTTCCTAACCATGTCAAACGTGAAATACGTGGGATATTTTTATAATTCTCTTATCCAGTCGGGAAAATTTGTATGATGTACCTAGGCGTCAAAATCCAAAGTTCTCCACATTGTAATATTTCAGCAATCTCGAGAATACTGGCTTGCACTTGTATTTTCATAATAGATTTCGGTCTTTTTGAGAAGAACTACATTACTGTTCTTCGTACTTCGTGTAGGCTGTCAGATTACCACCATGCGCGTGTATAAGAGTTTGTGTACAGCATATAGGGGAATGCCTGTTTCTTCTTCCTCGTTTCCAGGTAGTGTTTTGCGCTGGTTGTGTTATCGTCATCGGATCTGCCACGTGGTTCTATTTCCAAACGATGGCCTACAAGCAAGTTCTTTATGTGCCTACGATTATTATGGGCTTTGGCAACTCCATGATGTTGGTGACCTCACTGGCGATGGTTGCTGATCTAATTGGAGAGGATAAGGTGAGAAAGGGTTTGCATTATTTTCTGTTTTACCAAGACCTTCCGCCGTAAGGTATAGATTGAATGCCCCTGCCAAAGGAAAAGGAAAAGATTTAATCATCAGGACTGCAGTGATCGTTCCACGAACGGTCAGATGGAAACGACTGTCTTTATTGGTTCTTGCCGTCATTGTTTATTCGCTTCCGAGTTCTTTTCTTTCTTTTCCTTTTTTTCTTGTCTGTTTTTTTTTCTTTTTTTTTTTTTTTTTTAATTTCGCTTTGTTTGTGTGTGTGTGTGTTTTGTCGGTTTTTCTTTCTTTCTTTCTTTCTTTTCTTTCTCAATAACTGTAACTGCGTTCAGCATATCCCACATGAGTTTCCCTTATCAGTCAGCGCAGGCCAACACAAGTCCCTTGCGTCTGATAACAATACTTGTTCATTATTTGCTTATTTAGGAATCAAGTGGTTTTGTGTATGCAGTCATGGCTTTTGTCGACAAGGGTTCTCTCGGACTTATCGTGCTGGGATTACAGGAAAATTTTCCAGTCAGTGAAGGGTGAGAAAATTTAGAACAGTTCTATATTACTTTGATTTTACTTTTCTCCTAAAATACCCAAGCATGCATCAAGGTCTTTCAAAGTATTTGACAACTCACCAGATAAATATATCTTATTAGACACTTAGGCGTGTAGTACGGCTGTATATTTTTACGAGTCGTGCAGTATTTTGGCGAGCCGCTTCGGCGAGCCAAAATACAAACGACGAGTAAAAATATACAGCCGTACTACACGCCTAAGTGTCTAATAAGTTATTTATTATACAACTCCCTTAGTAAAAGATGTAAATTATTTTTAAATCGCGGTACGTTGTGTGACCAAAGTGACATGTTTTCCGCGCGCGATATGTCAATCAAGTTTAGTGCCGTGTGCAGTGTAAGCAAGCGCGGATTTTGTACTTGCAGTACTTCTAGTCGTTGTTTTCTGAGCCGAGTAACATTGAAGCTGAAAGGGGTACTTTAAACAAGGTTTTCGGGGAGATCTGAGATACTACATCACGTAATGTGGTTATAAACAGAACAAATGGATGAACGAGATGTGTCAACATTTTCATTTTCGTCGAGTGCCATGAACCAAGAAACAGCCAGCTCTCGCCTTCTCCTCGCTTATGAAGTATGAAAAGGACTTTATCTTGTGACCAGTGGTGGTACAGTTCGCATTGCCGTTTCTTGATAGAGGTAATCATTGCCTGTTTGCCTGTTGTTGCAAGTCGATGCCATAGATCTTGGACTGGAATTACACGCCGAGGCAAATCCAACGGCTGCCGTGTTGAATGCCGACAAGAACTCGTTTCGAGATTGACAGGGATTCTTAAACTGTTCTCAGAAATATTGATCTGGCTGGAAACACTATGGCCTGATAACCGAGCTGTGGTGTGTGGTCTGACATTTTGTGGAACGGAAGATTAGTTATGTTGCGGCAAATTCAGTTGATTTTCTGACGAAGAAGCTGGTCTCCGTGCTCGATTTTGCGTATCGGATAGTAAGCCAGATCAGTTTAAATTCTGTGCTTCTTTCTTTGCTTAATAATCTCTAGAAGTGATGTAAATACCAGCTGTGCACAGGGTGACTTTTATACGAAAAGCGAAAGAAAAGAATTAACAGCAGCGAATGAAGAAAAAAATTTTTTTCCTTAGCAACGTTGAATACGGTTGTATCTTTTTTACGTGTCTATGGAGTTATTCGCACGTTACTATGCGGTATTTTCACGTTACTAAGGGAGTTGTATAATAAAAAGAAATACCACAGCATGAAATAAGTACGTTTTAGACCTAGATATATTTTTTCTTCGCGAAGTTCGAAAACCAAGGGAAATGTATGATGGAGGCAAATGCACAATTTTTATCTTTGTAAGGTAATACAAGGTTCACACTATCATTATTGGAAAAGTAATGAAATTCGAAAATTACTATCCAGGTCTGGAAGGGTCCATTGTGATGTTTTGGATTTTTGCTCAAAACTATTTTAGGCTGATGAGGTGGGGAATGGAGAAGTTTATGAGCCTTTGTCCCAAGCATAAATCTTTGGCAGCAAGGGCCAGATATGCACACGGTTTCAGCATTTTTCAGGTCATAAAATTTTATTTAAGTCCTTGAAAAGTCATGGAAACATGACATGTTTTGTTTTCAAGAAAAGCTGCTGTTTCCTGGGTAAGTATGCGTAGCATAAACAGTGCTTGTTTGTACTTATTGTTTTCTTTCTGTTCTTTGTAGACCTATATGTGTACCCTGTGAAGATTACCTGCGTGCATCTTTTGCTGTGTTTCCGGGGGTTGAAGCCTTAATCGCATTTCTCGTCGTCGCCTTGTTGTACAAAAGAACTGCATCCGCCGAAAAACCTGCTAGGGTAGAGTATGAAAGTAAGTACAGGAAGTAAGGCGTGGTAAAAACGTCATTCTGTTTGAATACAAAAACGTTTGGTGGCTTGTAGCAAGTGTCGCGCACATGATGCACCTTATCAAAGATATATTCTATATCCTTTATAAATATGCTTCCTTTTAATAATTGGTTTCTTTGCAGTGGAAGACGACAAAGAAATCTGGGCGAGGAAATTCAAAGAAATACGGTCTACAGACGTTTAACGCACGGCGAAGATACGAGACTCTCTTGTCTGGGAGTTACAGACAACTACTTACTAACTGTACGTCCGTGGTTCTCAGTAAAGAAACTACGTTGATAGTCGAACAGCTGATAATAGTACATGACATAGGGCAGACACTGATTTACGCTGTTAGGTCGAGCTTGACCACCTCGAACAAGAACAGTTGCCTAGAATTCAGTTGAATTTGGCCCTACCTGATCAAACATGGGAACGAATCCCTGATCATACAGACTCCAAAGTCGACCAGTTTGCTGCAAAAACAAACTTGTGTTGGGTGGCCAAATGGTGAAAAACTTGTGTTGACTTGCGTGCAAATTTGAGCGCGATCAAAAACAGCCCAAGTCGATTCAATTGAGTGACCAAATACAATAACGCAGGAGTCTGTTTGTTCAGGGTCAAGAACCAAGAATTGCAATTAATAACAATTTTACGTTTTCGTAAGCAGGGTGACCTTTAGTTTTCATTTTGGTTTACCCCTGGAAAATAAAGGCGAGAGAAACAAAAATGATCGAACATGACTTGTTCTACACATGTAGCGAGGAAAATTGCACTGGTAGTGGCTGCAGACCTCGCTTGCTTTTTAGTATTTTGATTAAAGACAGACGGGACTGTCAAAGACTAGGACTAGCTCAACAATTAGCACACTGTGACTGACAAGAAGATTAACGCTTTCGGAATCCTTTATATGCAGTCTTTGACTAAAGACTTTAAAACCAATTTATAGCAATCGGCGGAGGAAGGTGGAGTATTTTTGTATACAATAAGAATATTTTATCAAAGACCCCTATCACCAATGGAAAATCAGTGAACGTGCAAGAGAACTTCCAAGAAAATTGAAACATATCTGTGGCCGGTTGCATAAAATTTGGACGTGCGCCCAGGCGCTAAAGGCTCGTTTCAAACGTCGCGCCACTGCCGTGCCGAACTCAATGCAAATGAGCAAAATCCATTGTTTGAGCTAATTTGCATTGAGTTTGGCACATGGAAAGTTCGAAATTTGAAACGGGCCTAAGCGGTCGTTTACGTTACGTCTGACAAAGAGGTCTGGGCGTACGCTCGTCGTTTAACAGTCTACGATGACTGACAGACGTTCACGTGGGGTTGCACCCAAAGTGAATACGTACTTTCTTGCTGTATACGGCGCCAGATAGGATGATACGATTTCCACAAAGATACGTATAGTTTGGTCTTGAGTTTAATACTGCGGTGCTAACCACAATTAGTCCGTTGCGGAATGAGATCATAGTACCTGTAAAATGAAGTTCAGAGGAAGTAGCAAGGCCTTTGGCAAGGGCTAAAAAGGATTGCATAAACACCGTTTGAGGGTACTCCCCCTCCACCACCACTTTTTTTATGAACTATTTAATGTGAACTGTGAAAAATTCTCACATCGTTAAAATTTAAAAAATCTTAAAAAAAGTTTTAAAGCAAGATAAAGAAAAACTGAGACACCTTTTTTAGGCCCCCATGGGCCCTTTCATATGTCATTGGTTTTGTTCTAAATGGTCAAATACTGAGGGATATTTAAAGTGAAAAATGTGAAAAACCTGTTACGTCAATGAGTGCATAATAAAGTTTGCCATATTTGGTATCGGTGACAGACATATAACTTGCCTATGTTTAGTCAATTAATGCAATTTAAATAAAAATCTGCCGGAAAGTGGTCATTTTTTGAGAAGAGGGGGGGGGGGGGGGGGGGGGGGGGGGGCGTGATACCTTACCGGGCATTCTGGTACATTTCTTGGCGTTGTTGGGATGATTAAAAATCAGGCTCTTAATCGTTATGGGTCCACATTTTAAAATTCTAGTTTAGGAAAACATTAATATCTTGACGAGATAACACACCATTGGCGGAATAAAGGTAAGTGCCTTTCAAATCCGAATTACTGCTTTATCTCTAATTTGCGCTACGGGTTTTGGCCCCGGTTTGGGCTTGATTTTTGGCCGGTTTGAGCTCGTTCGCATGCTATTTTATCTCTTCCTACCCAACTTGCAGGTTTTAAAGGAAGAAAAGCCTTGCAATGGGGTGAAAAGTGATTGAGACATTCGCAAAATATTTCTTTTTTCGCTCATGTTCCGTCGCTAAAATACATTCAATTTTATGCCCCTGTTTCAATTGAGTGTAAGATGGAAGGGGGAAGGGGGGTACATATTAACTTTGGGCTGCAGGAAACAGACAATGAGCAAGTGCCTGAAAACTTGATGTACAAACAACAACTGCAGTTAATTGCCGTGTTTTGTTCCAGACCTGTCGGTTTATGTTCTGAAATGTCGTTTGTTGAGAGAAGCTCCGACGGACACTACCACAGTTCAATTGCAGTTTTGGTGAGCAACACAGCAGGTAAGGTTAGTGTTCTTATACAAATGTCCCCCCCCCCCCGCCTCCCTCTTCCCCCTCCCCACTCACACCGTTTGGAGGCCGAGACTGTTGTGACGGCCGCCACTTGACGATCAAACTTGGTGGGCAGAGTGAGGAACCCCTGCATTGGTCGTAATGCACTAATTATGTCAGAAACAAAACAAAACGTAAACAAAGTGGAAATATAGACTTCATAGCCACTCGTTTATACGAAAAATACGAAATGCTATTGCGCATGATCGTGTAAGTGGCTGAATAAATTATTTATTTGAAGCAAAATTTCCTGGGTTAGGTCAACTCTCTTTATTGTCATTTTGAAGCCTGAGATGAGAAGTTTGCTCACAAAACGACTTCCCTCGCTATGTTTTGAACAAAACTTTTAGTTGTTTTATCAAAACTCTGCAGCTGTTTGTCGGCCAAAAGCACGAGAATAAGAATTCATGGTTAGTCCTGATCATTGGCTCAAAGTTCGCCGTAAACTAATCCAGGATTAAATGGAAAACAAGCTTAAGAGAACGATTCAGGATTAGTCTAATAAGTTCTCTCCGTTAATCTCTTGGTGGGTGAAATGCCAGGTTTCGGCATTGCGGTCATTCTTTTCAAGGAAACTTTATTTGAGGGAAAATCCTCCAGTATCCAGGCTTATAGATCAAGACAAAATTATTTAGTAGACTTAGTCCGAACTAACTGGCGTAATCGTGCTTTCAGCAATCGGGTTTGCCAAGGTTGAACTGTTTTGCGATTAGTGTTGGCGCCGTTTGTCTGATGTGTGGTATATACAGTGTAGAAATAATTTATAGTTATCTTATTGTTATTAAATCCACGCTCTCCCGGTTTTTTGATGTTTCCGACAAAATACAGATTGACAAAAACATAGTATTTAAAGGTTACTGGACACTTGAAAATTTGCAGAAGGTCTCGAATATATGTACATGGGATTGATTATGTCTACAATCTGCGACATAATTAGTTGGGACACTTTCGGATTTTGCCGCGCATGCAGCATTTTGGTCTCCTCACCTTCCCAATGTTTGTTTCTCGATCGGCGCTGTGACGCACCACCAACATTGAGGTGCATGTAGGAGAGGGGAAAAAGTCTGAACAAAATAAAAAATATGTCGCAGATTGCAGCTAGATCACCCTGCTGACGCTTGCCAATGTAACTTATCAACTGAGCCCTGGTTGAGTACGACTTTACGCTAACGGCGATTCTGCAGTGAAAGCCCTGTTTTGCCCTGTGGCCTGTTAAAGAAAAATGTCTAACATTCGTATGGAAAGTCGAGTGGGCGGAAGAGTCCCTGGAAGCAGCTAGAGTCTAAATGTGGTCATGACAGCTTATATAAAGCTTGGACACAAACGAAAATAGACGTACCACTGCAAAGAGCATAGAAAAATTGGTCAGTGTATACGGATTTTAAGATTCATAAACCAAAATGTTGTGAAGTGCCGCTATTTTGAAAGTTGTAATTTTTGTAAGGTTTTGTATGGTACAATTGACTTCCGTCCACTAACAAAACTTTATATAAACTACAGTTATGAATTAAAAATAGCGGCACTTCGCGACATTTTGGCCTATAACTCTGAAAATTCGTGTATTAACTAAGTTTGCTATGCTCTTTCTAGTGGTGTGTCTTACAATGTTTATGTTTGGTCAAGCTTTTTATACCATAACAAAGGCCGTCTATTCACTGACTATCAACAACTATCAGTCCGTGACACAATTTTTCTGCCTGTGATAAATTGTATTTTCGATGATTCGGTATGCGGCTCCGGTTATGTCCGTAACAATGTCGTTTATGCTCGCGTAAGATGCTCGTTTTATCATAATTTTACACTTACTAGGTATTCATTTGCTGGTATCAATAAACGTGCAATTTTAAGGTGTCGCTAAACGGGAACTTTGCCGCGCAGGGGAGAATGTTTGCTGTGCATGGCGTGATTCCTTGTGTTTTTGGTTGTCCTATCGGGCTTGCTATCTTCTGCTTTCATTCTTGTTGTCGTGTGATTTTCTTGTTTAAGAGAATGAGATTACTTTTATTTTGCAATAAACTAACAAGAAAATTGTGATCATCAACATGTTTGCATCATTAAGAGGGGTAATCGAACTGCCTACCAATTAAAACTCTAAAACAATAAAAAGAAAAAAGATAAGACAATAGACTCTGTGACAAACGACCACAATGCTGTGGTGAACAGGTGGAATGGCACGAGTCGATCATAAAGAAATGAGGCCAATCAGAGGCAAACGAGAACTTTTTGCGGTTTTAGATTTTGAAAGAATCGAAACGTCTAGTGTTCATTATTTACACTTTGTGTTTTTTTTTTTAGTAGGACGTGCCAGCTTAAAAGAAAAACAAAAGTTCGGGCAAGTGAGGAATACTGTTGTGGAAAATCCGCGAGATACGAAACCGATAGCGTTACAAGTCAGTGTCGTTGATTTCAATATCAAAACCTAAATCAGGAAAGCGGTTTGAATACTTGGGGAACTATGAAGGAGGATGGAGATGACGAGTGAATCGTTCGAGCTACGGACCCTTCGTGGTCAAAACCTGGATTTATCTTTAAATGATGACGCAGTGAAAAATGTTTCACCTCAACGCGGTAAAACAAGCTCAAGCATCAGTTCCATGTTCACACTTTCGACTGAGGGCGGTATAAATGGAGGGAATAAGGCCACGACTGCAGAAACCACAGAGCCACCCTTTGCACAGAAAGTAACGTGCGAGACGGGGCATATTCTGACTGAACTAACAGCCGCAGCATGGTACACTTACATATTGATCTACTTTCAAAACGTGGTCCATTTGTCGCCCATGGGTACTGGTCTCGTCTTCCTAATTTCACAGGTGGTTCGAGCTGCGTTAACAGTGCTGGTGGCGTTTCGATTTGACGAGAATTTGTGGAAACGCTTTGCTGTTTACGGAACAAGCAAGGCCCGTCATATTTTGGGCTCAGCCGGTATTTTGTTGTCCTGGCCGTTAATATTCGGACCGTGTCTTTTCGACAGGACGGGAGATCCGGAGATAGGGACTGTGGTTTACTATCTAATTCCCGTTCTTGTTTTCAGCGCCGGCTGGCCTTTGGTCGAAGTTAGTAATGAATCTATTATGGCTGTGTGCGCTAAAAGTGATAAACAGTTTATTGGATATCATCTATCAAGGTAAAATATTCTATATTGTTGACAGCACTGAGAACTTTAGCAAGCAAAAGAGTCTAGAAAAGAGTTTTTTCAAATTACGTTGACAGGATATATACTTTCATTTTGGAGCCTATTTGCTCGTAAATGTTGGCAGAAAAGCAGGCTGCAGGGGATAGTTTGATCCACTGTCTCCAACTTGGAGTGACATTTGATTGAAATGTCTCCTTTTAAAAAAATGTCTACAGCAATTTTGACTTCATTCAAGCTGTTCTTAGCTTGCTAAAATTCTCAGAAGGGCTGCTGTTCTGGTGTTTGTGTTATGCTGCTGAGGTTCTTGCTTACTAGGAAGCTCATCGCTTCCTTTTTGTAACAGAAACTATGCAAACAGCAACTGAAAGCTATTCGACTTCAACAATATTGCACTCAATTTTGTTCTCTTCTCAGTTTTTCATGTTTTAGAACTATAGACATGCAGGTCTATAAAATCAGTAGGTGCCCTGCATATAAAATCTTGGTAAAAACAGATGGAATCGTTGATAATTGTAAAGTATCTATAGTGTTGGTTGCCATAATTCACTTTGTTCTTCGAGGCTTACTGTAATTCAGATGCAATGATTAGACCACAAACCGTGAAAGCCTGTTTGCGGTCAGCCAACAACCTACCCACTTTTAAATATTAATAGTTAACCAACCAAGAAGTTTGAGCACCATTACTGGATTTTATAATCGCATTTGAATTCCCATCTCGCAGGTCAGAACTAAGGCATGGCTGTACCATGTGCTTGTACGCAACAGCCTGGTTTCTGCTGGAGGAATCGTCGGTCAAAGGAGTCAATATGCGGAGCCAAGACCAGTTTGTTGTACGTCTATTCTGTAAGCTAGATGTAGTTATATACACGGGACTGGCTGGTTGTCATGGTAACAGTGCACGTGACATAATTTATTCATTTGTGTTTCAAATGTATTCATTTATTATCGTGAAAAAAGTATTAATTTATTAATTTATTCCTCAATTTCCATAATCACCTTAGATCAGGTTGCATTCAAATTTCGATCTGAATTCGTACTGCCCGAAAGGGGAAGAGTGAATCAAGATGTTTTCAATCTATATCTTAAATAATTTTTTAAATATTGTTGACGATGATATTTCTTAATTTTCATATTTGAGATATAACTAGCAAAAATAACAAGTACTGATGCCGTTTCTCTCGTTGCAGCGCTTGTCACTCTTCATCGTTCCCACTGGCTTCATTTTCGTCCTCATATTTCACTTAGCGATGGGAGACATGCCGCTAACTGAAAAATCAAGCGGAAAGGGAAAACAAGGTACAAGTTACAGTGTGCAATGTCATACTAGTTATACTAGTTGTACTATACTAATTATACTAGTCATGATCTTGCTATCAGTTTTTCCCCTTTCGTCAGATCTATCTGTGCATAGAATAATTTACCAGCACACGAGGATTGTACCAAATCTACGGTTATTTCAAGACCTAGCGCTACCTGAACCACTGAGCTGTACTCTGAGCCAACCCGCTCACATAAAGATCAGATATTCTTTTACATCACATGCATCATATTTTTATATAACACTTATTCTCTTCCAGTATTAAGCTATACTATAGTTAAAGCTAGTTTATGCTTTTGTTATATGCTTCTGTACATTGTATTTGAAAATCAGAGCACAAGCCAGAGGCTCTAAATGACATAGGCTTGAGATAATACCTGTCACTGAGCATTAAAATAGTATATGGATCCAAAAGCCACAATTTTATATTAACAGTTGTATTATTGCATATTTTCAGTAGCGAAAGATTACAGAGGGTATATTGCCAGAGATGTGCCGTTGTTAACTATTCGTTTTAGTGAACAAAAACCTACCCTTCTTAAGATTTGGAAAGACTGGCAGAAACATCCACAATTTTATAAGGTAAAGTATATTTTTCATTGGGACTTCGCGTGCTGTTTCTGATCTCATTTATTATGCTTAATTAAAAATTATTTCTGTGTAGAGCCATTTTTGGGTAAGTGTCAAAAGTAACGGTGTTTTGTATGTGTGTACGTGTTTGAGCCTTGCGTTTTTTGATTGGTTTGACAAATTTGACAGCATTCTCAGCCAATCATGCAGAATCAAAAACAAAAACCTGATTGTGATCTGCTTACGCAAGCAAGAAATGTCGATGGCGTTTTCTCGCACTGCTGATTGGTCTGTTGCTCAAAGCCGAACCAATCGCAAATTTGTCAATTGCTTCTGGTTGTATGAAAGTGTTTTATTACAGCCTTTGTGATTGGCGCTGCAATTACTTTGGTTTTAGTCAAAGCTTATCCGTAAACCGCTCTATGTTGTACATTAACGAGTTCTTCTCTACTTTTCTTTGGACAGATCGGTGCTGTGTACCTTTGCAGTCAGAACCTCCTCTACATATCAAACTTATACTTTCCACTCTTCCTCACCGAGACTCTTCGATTGCCAAAGGTTGGTATAAAACATCTAGTGTCACACAATCACACGTTAAATTACCCGGACGCACAATTGACATGGCTGGATTGCTTAGTCGTCAGCAGTGCCCATGTGATGTTGAAGTTTGCGTTGGATTAAATCCTCACTGACATCAGTTTATTACCCTGTTACTCCCAGTCATCATCTCCGATGTTCTTCTTCAGTTTCAGACCAGAAATATTTCAGAATATATACTAGGAATATATCATACAGTAAAGAAAAGCCACTTGGTTTTTTGATAGATTGCTGATTTTAACTAAACTATTAGTTTTTGCCAAATCACTCACATACATTTTCTTCTAAAAATGCTGGGATAATTTGGATTTTGAGTTTGAGATTTAAAGGGTTAAAATGATTTATTCCTACAAACAGAGATGTTCGACTGCTACTAATCTTTTCCATAAGACGAGGTAGATAGTACTCATATTGGTTCCGTCGTGTCTAGTTCCACAACTCTGTAACATGCACCTTTTTGCCTAATTGTGAACTTACTGTTTGTCGCATCTCATAAAAGAAATACGGCACTTATCAGGGTAACATGCTGGGTACTATGGTTCAATTTTGCAACCATACCTTTAGGAATCATGATATGGATGACATTGTGACAAATGTTAACTGTTAGCTTCTCTCTGGGTAATGTCAAATGTCATTCCATAAGTTACTTGTTACATTGGGTCAGCGAAACTTTACTGTAATCATTTCTTTTGCTTTAGGAATCCATAGCAACCTATCCTTTGATTGTTGTTATCATTGGGCATATAGCTAGCTTGGCTCAAGATCATGCAACGCGAAGACTAGGAATCAAGGTAAATATTTTAAATCGATCAATAATTAATCAATCAATCAATCAATCAATCAATCAATCAATCAATCAATCAATCAATCAATTAATCAATCAATCAATCAATCAATCAATCAATCAAAATCAATTTATTCAAACGGTCATGTAAATAATCAATCAATCAATCATGAGTCAGCCAGTCAATGAATCCGGCATTGATTCAATGGCTCTGATTATACTAGAGATGGATAATCCAAGCATTTCTTGTTCATCTCCTAATTCGGCTGTGTATAGATATGAGCATCCGTCTAGACGAATTATATCCGTGTGTTAGTTATGCGTCAGTCTAGTATAAATACGCGACGAGCTAAACAGCGACGGCAGGATAATCGGCCGTCGACAGACGAACTTGGGCAAACATTTTTAGCTTGTCTGCGGATACTTCATCTGTGTATCATATGGGCAAACGAATTGTCTCTAAAGACAAACTATCTGCTTAAAAGGGCTGACATGGATAATTCGTCTGGACGGTTAATCCGTCTGTTTGCCAATGTGTGAACAACCACGCAATTATTCAATCAATTGTTATCTATAATACTTGTATCTAGGAATAGCGAGTCATTTTGTACCCTCGTTCACTTTGCTTCTTCTTAAATCATTTTGTCTAACCTGAGTTTTACATCTTTTGCACACAGTTGTCCTTGATGGTAGCTGCTGGCATGGCTTTAGGAACATCTGTTTGGTTCTACTATCTGAAAATTTCAGAACGTTTCCTGACGTATGCAGCTGTGGTGTTGTTTAGCTGTGGTAGTTCCCTCGTCTCTTATACTGCGTCGGTGCTGCTCGCTGATCTCAGGATAATGGACAGACAGACTGGAGGGAATTCAGTCGGGGCACTTGCCTTCCTCGACCGAGCAATCCTGGGGATCGTGGTGTTCTCCCTTCAACTATGCTACCCGGGAACTCTCAGCCGATATAGATCGCTGTATGTTACCGTTGCTTTTTGGTACTTATATAATAATGAAACAAATAGAACAACTAGAGCAAACGAAAACAAAGCAGTAAGAATACAGCACAGCACAGCACAGCACCACAGCACAACACAGTACAGTACAGCATGGCACAGCACAACACAGGGCAGCATAGTACCGCATTTTTCACAACTTTGGAGAGGAAAGTGAAAAAAGTGGCTCTAGTATATTTTTTCGGTTGAGCCGATATTATTTCCTTTATTACAAAATTGTGTGATTACTTTTTACAGGCCAGGAGTCTCTCCTGCGGAAAACCATCTACGGATTGTGTTTTCTCTTGTTCCTGGCTTAAATGCTGCTGTGCTGCTGGTGATTGCAACGTTCTTTCTGCAGAGGCATTATGAAGGTAAGAGCTTTCTAGTTATTACAGTACTCTTTGTATATATTTAGTTAAGCAAAGCCCTTTCAAAACTTGTAGCCACTGAAGAATAAACTATAATGTTGTTGAGTTGTTGCTGTTGACTAATGACAAGACGATATCTCGTTTAGGGCAAGGCACCCCGGATAAAGTGCTCGAGGAAGCAAGAGAAGAACGCGGGAATAGACCGATACCTGGTGGTCTCAATAGGTTTCAAGGTAACAAACGACGCTCATATGCGACAAAGGTAACAAAAAAGCAAAACAGAACAAACATAATAATGATAATAACAATGTTAATAATAATGATTATAATATTTTAACAGGAAGCTCCCATTCACAAAAGTGACTTTTCAGAGGGGTCCTGGGAGGTCCTGTTTAAGAGATCCAAAACTATGAATAAACAGATCCAGTATTTACTCCGTCTGTCGGGTAACTGGAATTTGGTGCAGTTGCTCTGACAAAATTTTCAAGTATTTTTATGATTAACCCCCATTACCTGCCTATAATAATTGAAAACATATCAAGGAAGTTCTGTTGTGATGTAGCGAAACGTTGTTTTCTAAATCATCAGGCTCTGCATCAACGACAGCTCATTCTGATGACACCAAACCGGCAACTGAAAAAACGTCTCTTGACGACTCTCGTGAACTGCGAGGTTAGTTTCTATATCCTACCGTCGATTGTTCTATAAACCGAATTTCCCCCTTACCTGGCGCGGAAATATGGTTTCGTACATGTCACACGGCGATCAGACTCCTTCTGCCCCTCCCCTTTGCGGACAATCAAGATTTACTGTGTGTCCGTAGTCAAGTACTTTTGAGCTCGATTACGTACTGGAAAGCCTTAGTGTGTGTGTCTCCATGTCTCCTCCCTGCATTCAGAGTTAACAATTTGTGAATTATCGCTTGTTTTGTATCATACGATTAGATTTTCAAAATGGCGGACCATTGCTGACGCGAGCCATAACACGTGGATTGAAACCTCCTGCAAACTCATTCTGAGTTGTGAAAAATGACCAAAAATACAATTTATTCGCATACAAAATGAAAATAACTTTCTATCTTGAAATGTTGGTGGTTCTCAATGTCCACCTTCTCGAAAGTGTTATGCCCAGTAAAGATGCGTAATGCAAAATTAAGGGTCTCTCAAGATAATTTTGTTTTGGATTGCAGTCAGAGTAGTCAGTCAACGATTTTTTATATTTCTCACAAACGTTGTTAAACCCCAACACCAGACCTCAGCAGCAAACACTAAAAACCTAGGCTCCATACTTAAGTGCAGCCATTTGAACACACACAACGTAAATTGTTCCCTATGATCCTTTGTTTCGCCATTTCATGTCAGAGTAAGTGTCATTATATATCACAATGCTCTGATTTTCAGAATGTCCATGCTTACTGAGATCCTACACACCGCCATCTGAGCAAATGAAGGCGACAAAGCAAAGGCAGTTGAGTGATTGTGTGGAGGAGATGTCAAACGGTTGGTTGGGTTTATTTACAGAAATACTTACACAGTGATACCCATATCTGATACCCTAAAAATGTCATTAACAAGAGCATTTCCTTTCTTTCTTTGCTGTAATCATCATTCTAGCATCATCTATTGCTTTGCCAACCGTTCCTCCAGAAGAGATCATCTGTACCGAAATTGCCACCAACTCGACAGATTTGACCTCGCAAGGTTAATATTGAAAATTATTTAAGAAATACATAACGCGTTCCCGTGTAGCCTCGTGGTTTTCCTACGCTACTCTCGTGTTCTTCTAACTTCCCGCGTGTTTAGATTAGGCTATATTACAAGGGAACGCGTTATATATTTCTTTTATAAAATAATTAGTCAATAAAATATATTTGTTAGTTTCATTTTAGTAAGAAGTTGCCACAGCTTAAATAGAGGCATACCACCTCTTGTTTCTTAAATACTAATAATTATCTACATTCAGGGTAATAACCATGACAGGCTTGAATCGAGACATGTGTCCTAAGTCCTACTAGCACGGCATACAGTGAACTCGATGTACATGTATGCGCATTGACTAACTAGGTCATCTTGCTGTTCTAGCTTCATACACTGATTCCACTTGTACAACAACAGACGAAATAAGAAAGATTGTAAGTAGGAAATCAAGTGGCAGCTCAGGATTACAAGGCTTCTACGGTACGAGAACTATTTCAACATTTATAAATTCTTATCTGTGCTGTGCACGGCAACAGAGTATCTTAGTGTGTTCCAGTTCGGGACGTGTATGAAAGAAGCTCGTGGTGATTCTCAAAAAAAAAAAAAAAAAAAAAAAAATAATAATAATAAAGATTTCCCCACATAAAAGAAATGTTGGATTTGTAGTGTATCCGCTACAACAAAACTCAGGCTCAGGTATTCGAAACGTCAGTCCAAAGACTTTTTCATAACCTGGACGATCCCTGCTTGTCTAAAGCAGCTATCACTGCTGGGTTTAATTGACCATTTTGCTATCATAACGTGTGTTTATGCTTACTCACTCACACTTTATTCATACCAATATAGCAATAGCAGAATTACAATGCAGTGCAGAAAAGTAATTAAACTAAAGTAATTATACACCGCTACCTGAAATAACCGGTAAGGGAATGTAAACTTAAAACAAAGTTAATGAGCATTTGGCTCAATGTTTGTCCATAGTTAATGTAGTTTGTAGATTTGGGACGTTTTTTCTTAACCCTAGGCCAATTAATGTAAATATTCGCATACTTTTCATTGATACTATATTTTGCTTGAAAATTAGGTATGAAGATCTCTGGTGGGAACCTAATAAACCATATTGTATTGTATTTTATGTAACATACAGCAATGAAAGCTAGGTACAAAACAATGGCAACAGATGCAGTTATTAAAAGTACTAATACAGGACTAAGTATTTTACTGTGATGGTATAATAGGAAGGCTCACCAAACGTGCACATGAACGCAATCGCATGGAAATTTACATGAGATGTCTACTACATATGCATCCTTTGCTTTATCATTTTACCTAATGCATGTTTTTCCTTTTGTGACATGCGTTCATCCCAACACCTGACTAAAGACTGGAAATTAACGCCTTCTTATTGAATGTCTCCTTGTCTCAGAATTTCCCAGACCAGCGACCCTGTCTCTCAGTCCTGAAGATGTACCTGGAAACAGACGCCCTCGTTCCGCGAGGAATGACATTGATGGTTAGTTGTCGTTAAAATTTGCTTATACACGTGCCTAATAGTAGAAACGTGAAAAGGTTAAATGAGAGGCGTATTCACATAGCCTGACGCAACCAACCAGAGCGAGTTAATTTTTATGATGTCTTGGATTATTTGACGGTTGTTGCTCCCTGTGATTGAACTTGTGCAGTTTAGCTTTCGTTTAAAGGACGAAGCTGGTCTGAGGAGGCTTGCTGTACGAATTTGTAATCATGGCAGCAGTAAATGTAAAGGCCCTGTTACACGAAGCAAGCTTTCGTTTAACTTTCGCATCACGAGACAAGTTGTAGAAGAGATTTTGCTCGATTTGGCAACTTGTCCCGCAAAGAAAAAGTGTCTGATGCGCCACAGTGACTTGTAACCGTCAACGTTGCGTTGCAAGTTGGAGGAAATATACCCTGGTCCCAGAAGTTTTCTAATTCTCCAAGCAAAACATTGAGCCGCGCAGCGGCGAAAAGCGAGTCACAAAGCGACGAGCGGAAAGCCGGCTCGAATCTCACTTCCATGCACTGACAGCTGTCAGACTTGTCAAAAAAGTAATTTACCCTTTTAACCAATCACAGAGGTGTTAACACACTGCCAGGTCACGCTCAATGATTTTGTGTGGGGAGGGGAAAGGATTACCCAGATACGGTTGGATGACAGAGAAAGCAAGGCCAGACAAAGTCGACGAATTTTAATCCAAGCGAGTACTGTATGTTTTGTGGGATAAGCGTGAAAGTCAGTGGTAGGTCGAAAACAAATATTTTTGGTCCAAAAAGCAGAATAGAAGATATAACAAGACGGCTTTCAGTTATCATCACGGACGTGCGAGTCCACCAGAGATTTCAAGGGGCATACGACTACAACTATGGCGCGCGTGTCTTGGATATTCCAAACCACTAAAAAACGACAGTTCTTTGCAAATATCGGGAAGCAATTGAAAAATTAACGACTTGCCATGACCAGTCGGCAAAATGGCGAACGTGTCCTTCCTGTTTACAATCCATTAGCGCTCTACTCTGCTCTTGATGTACTCTTTATCTCCGGAAAGCGAGTACGGAGTACAGACAACAGAACTTCGTCAAGTATATCATAAATTGTGGTTGTCGGGGACATTCTTGCGGGAGCAATACAACGAGTATATATGAGAACAACGAGTATATAGCAAACGGCGATTAGCGACCACCTCCTCGTCCGTAAGTTTTGTGTTTGACAACAAACATCCCGTATACTTCCCACACAAATATTTAATGAACCAATCAAATTTCAATAAAATCGTCCTCCAATCAGGAGCGAGGGACGTATTGTGACCCTACTCGAATCCTATTGGTGCAGCCAACCGACCATCGACACCAGAGGTTTTCTCCGGCTTCCGCTCGCCGTCGCTTCGCGACTCGCTTTTCGCCGCTGCGCGGCTCAACTACTTTTTTTTTCTTTGAAGGTGCAGTTGTTCATATCGTCACGTTGGACATGAGCAAGCTTCGAAATATGTCAGTACTAAGGGCAGACACATAATCGTTGACTGTTAACGCAAGGAAGGATGGACATACTCGTACCCCAAACTCAATAATGTTTACTGGGCCGCGGGGTGCCTGGTGACGAGAAATAATAAAACGATTCACGTTAACTGGCTTTCACTCCTGTGATCAACTTTAATATTCTCCTTCAGCCTTTCACCAGATATATATATATATGCTACAGTATGGAGAATTTGCCACTTGATTGTTCATTCAGACAAAAGCTGTTTAGCCTATCAATTCTCACTATATCACTCATACATTTTCTTCTTGAATAATTTGAACTCAGGAGTGAAAAGGTTGATTGGTGGAGAATCGACCCTGTTAGTCATCCTCTCTTGTTGAAAACTATATTTAGATTACTCCTAAATCGCAGGCGAGTAGAAAGAAGTTTTGTAGCATGACAATGAGCATATCAAGAATACACAAAAAAAGTTTGTAAAATATGTCAGTTTATTCAGAAAGAGTTTTTGTTATCGAGGACGATAGTCTGGTAGCGTCTGCAACTAAAACTGACAGATAAAGTTCAAAGCAATGTAAAATAATTCACTCATGTATATGAAACAGAAAGTACGGATTTAAAATCTACAATCAGAAAACGGCTTTATACCAATTCCGAACTTCTTTTTGAAAATCATTTTACCATATATTAGGCCACTTCCGGATGCTTGTTACCCGCTGTTTTAAACCAAGGCCTAGTGCGAAATCTTTCTTATGAAAATAGTTTGATTTGCACGAGAATGAAAACTAATTTTCGTAAAAAAGGATTTGCAGACCTCGTTTTGAAACAGAGGCAACGGCATCTCGGAAGTGGCCAATTTTTCTTGTATACACTGGATTATTAGTTAATGCCGTGGCAGGTATCTCATGAATCGACAGTTCTGGACTCATACGATGGAGTTTACCAGATACCAAGCAAGATATATAGTTTATGTTCAGGGGCCTGTGTCTTGAGTCTTGTCCACTGTGTCCGAGTGTCAATAAATTTTTTGCTTACGCTTACCTTGTGTTTTATACCGTTTTCATTCCTGGCATACTGCTTTCTAACTCAGCAGAAGTGCATATGGCCATCATAGAAAAAGGAGAAGAATTAGAAGCAAAAGCAGAAGCGGAAGAGGGTCATTAAAGAAGAAAATGAGAAAATGACGCACACAAATATACATAACGCCTATATTCTGAACGTTATACATGCGGCTTGAAATTGTATAACAAATGACCGTATTTATTACGATCGTATTTTTCAAACAATGTGAGAAACGCCCATGTTTGAATTTTGAAGTCAGGACCAGTAGACAAATGATGTATCAGTTACACCAGGGAGTCGAATTGCAGTAAAATATTGACCATACCTTTACATTGGCGTAAAGCGCATGTTATATGAAGTATACTGCACAGAATACCGCTGATCAATTGACTTGACAAAAACAAAATGGCGAGGAAGGAGTATGTTGTCGATCTTGTCTTCACAACGGCTCAAAACTCCCATTTTCAGCTAAAAAGTGCACCGTCTTAATATCTCGATAGCCAACTAACAATTAGCTTGTGAAAACGGGGCTTTAATGCCGTCTGTAAAATGAATAGCTGGGGAAAGTTGTCGGAAACACATTGCCTTCGCGGGAAGGACACGATTGTTTGAGGTAAGCCCGCTCATAAAAGGTTAGTTAGTATGGCCGACCCTGAAAGTTTATAATGAACAGCCACCAGTTAAACTTATTATGAGAATTTTATTTCATCTGTTTACGTTTAAAGGTGATTCTCGAGAATTACGTGAACTGGGGAACTCGGGTTAGGGAAATGCCGACTTTGTGCAGTACAGTTCTAACACTTTTAACCTCGCAAATGGCTATTCATTCTTCGATGCCATTTTTAAACGGCTTATGGCTCATATTTTGCATGCCTGCGGCCATGTTGTACGATGTCTGGCGCTGAGCTACAGATAAAATAGCAAAATAGTACCAGTCTCTTTGTTGCAATATAAACAAATCGAAGACCTTAAAGTTAGCTCGTGCAAACAGCCAAGCGACACACCCAAGTTGTCCATAAGGGTTAGACTAGTCAGGCAGCTTAAAAAAAAGGTATTTAAATGACATAGCTTATATGGGCTAGGTACAAAACAATGGCAACAAATGCAGTTATTAGAAGGCAAATTGTCCCCAGTTAAATGAATAAGATCTACAGTTGTGATGTAATACAAATTGGTATTCTACGGGAAACACATTACTAAATTGCAAAGAATACATTGTGTGCTACTATGCTCCTAAATATTTAATAGAAGGACATCTGTAATTTTAAAGTCATACACTAAATTTGCCATATAATTTCCTTTTGTTATAGTATCTGTTGGCCAAATTCACAGGGTAGATATTTCGAAATGTCTATCTTATCTATGCCACCTCTTTCTTGGTTTCTAGTGAGGGATTTTAGAACACTTTCTCAATTTCAGTCTAAATCCTGATTGCTTTTCCCATGGTACAAAGACCTGTGGACACATCGTGAAACTATGGTTTTATTTTAAGTTCTTAGAACAACGCACTAAATTCTGATATCTTTAGTCAAAGAATTGCTTTGGAGCCATATTTCACACTTCGGCGTTCAAGCGAATTTTGGTCAATAATGGCCTATTAAAATTGGCCCTGACGTCATAAGAAGCTGACCAATTGCTACAAAAGTACGATTTTATGTTAAGTACTAGGTTTTTATTCCACTTATTATGCTGGGCCCTTAATTGTTTTCACCCGAAAACTACGGCGTAGGTATCATGACAATTGGTAAAAGAATTCCCCCTCTACGATTTTGAATTTTGATTGACTTGTAAGCAAAAATAGTATATTTTGATTGGATAACGTTCACGTGCAAGTGGCGTGGAAGCCTTTCTTTTCTTGGCTGAGTTTCAAAGTATGTAACGTGAGATTTTTGTTGACATGTACTTGCGCTCTTGCGCTCTTGCGGTTTTTGTTCATTATATTCACTTTCGCATTTTTCTTCGTCCAGCTAGTTAAAACTAAGCAAAGGAAAGCAAACATAATCAAACGATACCATTTCGACAAGCTGAAGTGGCTCCCGGCTGGGTTTTTCAGCTTGAACATACGTTCGTCAAGCAACCGTGAATTCATCAAAAGCGCGGTGATAACAGCTCTGAAATGAAACAGGCTGACTGGAAATTTAGGAAGCCTGGTAGAAGAAACGCAATTTAGAAGACGAAAAACAGGTAAGCAATGAAGCGCAGGCTAGATTAATTGTGGCCTGTGATTAGAAACAAATGTTCAAAGTCAAACTGTGAAAACAATTATGCATGAAAATGAGGTAAGTCACGCAATTACTCTCAAACTCAAAATGTAGATTCTCTCATCCTTTTGAAGCAAATGTACGAGTGCTGTAATTATAACTTTTTTTATAGTTTAATCAGGTTTATTTGAGTAAATCAAAAGCCAAGTTGTATAAGATTTGTTCGGGTGAGAAGTTTAAAGAGAAAATTGAAGTTGATCACTCTTGGAGTCTCGCTCTAGTCCAGAGATTGCTTATTCAACAATTCTTATAATGCGTGCGGACACTTGCCACACCAAACTTGAATCCCAGCATCTGTCGCGTTATCACGCGACAAAACTTGTTTTAGGGTATATTTTACAAGTACAATGTGTTGCTAAGTTGATGATAAGTGGAGGAAGCATGCTACAGCCCATAATAGGTTACTAGGCGCATGCTCCCTGATACGAAATATATATTTGCTATAGGCGTAGGTTACAAAGTGAATATGGTAATAAGGTTTACGCACTGAAGCACATAGACAAATATAGACAAGTATTACAGACTAGCAATTCAAACTAACATAACAAACAATAAGGATTTATAATAAAGAAAAGTAAAGAAACATAGTACATAATACAGTGGAACCTCCCTGAGCGACCACCTCTCTTAAGCAACCACTTACCAATTGACCGATTGGTCCCTCAAATTTCTGTTAGTGAAACCTCTCGTAAGTGACCACCTCTCGTAAATGACCGCGACCACCATTATTGAGGCTCACCGTTGAGTTTTCCTATTGTTTTTTTTTACCTCCGGTAAGCGACAACTCTATGCTCCCAAAAAGCACATTTCTGAGCAAGGACGTACTTCGTCGTAAAAACCGGGCCGGACAAACACTAAACATATGTAATGTAACTTGCAATAGGACACAAGGTTGATTCTTAAAATACAAGGTGTTTTCACTCGCTAAAACTGCATTATTTGACCTGGTTGTGGCTCAAAGTTGTATCTCACTCAGGCCTCCAGTGGTGAGAAATTCCCGTAAGCGACCACCTCCCTAAGCGACCACTTAAAGACGAACGAAGGGTGGTCGCTTACGGGAGGTTCCACTGTATTAAAAACTATGGACAATAGTATTTCTAGCACTTCTTTATCTGGGAAAATCATGTGCTTTTTATGAAGGCGTTTAAAGATTTTTAGCGAAGTACAGTTCACTAGTACAGAAAACTAGTGGAACAGAATTCCATATTTTCGCAGAAGAGTTTTTTTATACCAAATTTTCCATAGTATATCTAGTGTTTCGTCTTTGAGGAGAATTCCAAACACCTCGACACAATAAATGCACTCACCCGAAGCGGCTTTCATTGTTCTCAGTGTTTGAATACTCATACTCGTTTTTGAAAGGTATCTTCACACACAGAAAAGTCAGTTTTATCGATCTGATTTAAGATCTATTCAACTGTTCACACTCACATATCGATCGAACTGCTTTGTGTGAACGAGCTCATAGTTATCCTTTGATCGAAGCATGGAACAGCTCTACCAATCATTGCTGACCACTAACATTTGAGGTATGAACTAAGTACTAACTCAGATTTTGAGTTCTACAAACGGGTATCCCGTTTGCCGTTTTTGTTTGGAAGTTGTATTTCAGTGCCTTCTGGAGGATCTATGAATATAAAGACAAATAAGTGAGCAAAGGAGAATAACTTGACATTATTGGGTGGGGGAAGGTAGATAATTAGATTGTCGAGAAAAACCCGTGATTTTCATTCTCAATGTTCAATTACAGTCAAAGCTATACAATGGTGTACTGTCGTGACAAATAGGAGGCTGTTATGTTTACACTGGTTTTAATGGTCGGGACACACAATCTCGATATTATTCATTCATTCGACAATAAGGTACTCCCCTTCTACAAAAACGGTGCATGCCGAGTATCAGGATCACGCGCGACAAGAAAACAATGGGAATTTCGTTGCTGTTTTGTTATACGGTTTGAGTTCGGCTTTACACTCGAATATTAAAATTTAGGAGCAAACATCGTGACTGATTGCGTGGTAAGTTTTTCATTGCTTATTTAGCTATCTATTTAAATTGTTTCGGTACGGTTTGAGTTCTGCAGATTAAGAAACTCATCGATTCTCTAGACGTGCACAGTGTGGAGCGCTCATAGTGTACTTTTCTTTTCACTCGCATGCTGCCCTTGTGGTTCATATATTGAAATTATTCCTTCCTTGTGTGTTTAAAGATGGATTATATATGGGATCTGATAATACTTGAATATTCTCTGGAGATCAGGGTTGACCAATTTTTTCGAACAGAAGCAAATCAAGATTACGGGAAACAACAAGGACCTCCCTACAAGAGCTCTTGTTTCATTCGAATTGAAAGAACCATTCACTGACTACCCAAAGATAAAAAAACCTCAGGGTTGCTGTTGCTTGAATATTATATGAACAACAAGGAGAGCAGCTGAGTCAAGAAGGGTGCGAATCGGCGATTGTTTTCATCAACTTTCTTAATCTGTCGACTCAAACTATTCCGAAACAACTCAGAGTGATAGATGAATAGAGAAGGAAAAACTTACCAAGCAATCAGTCACGATGTTTGTTCCAAAATTTTAATATTGGAGCGTACAGCAACAACAACAATGACCTAAAAATCTCTGATAATGTGGACAAAGAACTGTCGCTGTTGAAATTAGTTCACTTACCTCGTGGCACACAATGACATATCATGTCAGACTGCTGAAAGAATAACACCACTAAGGCAGGCAATAAGGCAACAATCCCAAGCGACACGGCAAACAGGTGACGTATGTAGGCTTTGCGACCCTCTCTGGAAACATCAATAAACAAACAAATAAACAAATATAAGTATAAGTAAGTCAAACAATTACTCAGTCAGCAAGCAAGCAAGATAAATAAATAGATAAGTAGGTAATTAGCAGATTCAGAAATATCAAGAAAATTTGAATGGGGAATGGTGCTGGCTTGTACGACCTTGCATGAACCTTTGTCCCTGGGAAATGAAAATTACCTATAATAAAAGAAATGAGTGATCGTGAATAGTGCGTGTGAGTGGGTGGGGATTTGTCGAATTAATTTCTAGGCGAATGGCATTTTTTGAAAGCTCATTGTAGTATAAGCTAGACACAACGAGATAATATGTCGCTGTTGCCTACTTGTCAGACGGATACAAGTTCTGAGCAACCACGATGAAGGCGCCAGTTAGCAATTTAAGGACCATCGTCATCACAGCGAAGACGAAACCAGACGATTCCTATAAAAGAGCGATCCGCATTACTCTATCGAGCAGCCAATCAATCAATAAGGTAACCACGGGTGAACAAGCAACCAGACTGCTAAGTAATGAAACAGCTGAGCAGCCCTAATAATTTTTACAAACTGCGAATACAACAAACCATCAAGTAATTTACCACTCATACCTAACGACTTATTAAAGTACGTGTGACAGCTGACAAAGTGATCAGATAGCTAACCAACACAACCAACTTACAAATGGAATAAACTCTAACAACATTGATCACTAAACCATGAAAATGACGGCATGATATTAACTGGCATTATAAACACAACAATACAAAATGCAACATAAATTCATACATTCATAGGGTACTGTGGAACTATCTAGATGAGTCTCTCCAAGAAAGATCACATGCGAGGTTCAAGAAACTTGTGAAGGAACACATATCTAGTGTACTGCTGAGACCAAACATTAGATTCAGCAAACATGCGGAGGTCACACCCAAATTTTGTCTAGTTATTTTGTATATTATTATCTCAGAACTTTACGTTTGTGTTTAAAAATGTTAATTTAGGGCCAAATATGTGTCAAATATGTGCAAAAATATGTTACTGAGTAACATAGTTTCGATAAAGAATAAACACGAGTTAGGTTAGCTCTATGTTTATTACTCCATTGTGACACTGTGCGACGAGCGTTTTTACGAAAAATAGGTTTTTTAAAAATGTTTGACACGGACACATCAGCTTGTATGTTGCAGTGTAGTTCCCCACTGTGTATAAATAAATTATTATTATTATCATTATTATTATTATTATTATTATTTATATTACTATTCTTTTTCTTCTTCTTCTTCTTCTTCTTCTTCTTATTATTATTATTATTATTATTATAATCATTATCATTATTATTATGACGATAAAATTTCAAGATTCAAACCTTATATTTCCCGATCATTCCTGTCACAAAAGCCAGCGCCATGACTGTCAAGCCTGACATACCGCATCCAATAAGCACAGTGGGCGCATAAGTGACATCTCTGGACGATTCGTTAACAGAGTAGAACCAAACAGCGCCTCCGATTGTTGAAACCGAGAACACCAGGTATGTCCACTTTGTACATAGAGATATAGAAATTAATAATTACCTTATTTTAAAACCTGTCAAAACATAATTAAAACAGAAAAAAGGACGATATACACACATAGCTGTTCTGTTTCGTAAAATGTATATACATACAGTATATATATTGAGGCAACAATGTATGGCAATTATAATGCATATACCGAGTGAATTGTGGGATAATTCAGTTAAACTAACTCTCCTTCCTAAGACGAATAACATGGAGAAACATGAACTTATCTTTATTCCCCTCTTGAATTTTAAGAAAACTCCGGGTATTGGGATAAACTGACATTAAAATAATTGTTGGTGTTATAGTCTTAGTTACTAGAAATACGATAATCGCAGATATCCCCTCGCTCGATCTGTAGTGGGTTTTCGGAAAGCGGGTTTTTTCTTTTTCCGCTTGGAGATTATTTTAAAATCTTTTTTACAAACCACGGTTGTGTAGCGACGTCACAAGTCGGCCGATAAAAAAAAAAAATTGTCGCACGGCAGTCTGGTTTAGTTCAGACAACGTGCACAGTCTGCATTTTTCGTGGACACTGGCTGAACTCCAAAATTCGCTGAGACAACCTTTACACGCAACTATAGAATACTCCCGAGACTTGAAAGCCAAGAAATCGCAACTAGAATCGTGATTAGATCAGTTTTGCACAGTCAGCAAAGTCAATCTTCGACACCAAAATTTTTATGAATTTTAAGAAAAGCCGCGATTTATCCGGCCAACGCTGTATCCTAACCACATACGTGTATACTTGTTTTTTGTTTTTGTTTTTGTTTATTACTTTATCAATTTAATACGCTTCTTCGAGTGTAACAAATTTACAACTGTAAAAGCGAGAGTCGCTTGTTTACACGCTTTCGAAGTTTCGGAAATGCGTGAATTTTGGCAAGGATTCAATTTTGAACACAACAACTTTTCAAACCGCGTTTGACAAATTTAAAATCTTTGAGAGAAAAAAATATCAAGTCACACTAAATAGTACAAGGTCCGATTGTGTTGAGTGAGCAAATTCGGTCACCCATAGACAATAATATACTAGAAAAACGATAATCGCAGATACCCCCTCACTCTGTCATTGATGGGACTTTACTTTGGTAACTCCCAACAAGAGTAGCCTTTGTTTTACCGAAATGTTGACTCAATCTTTTCTTCGAACTCAAGTGCTACACGCAAAGGAAGGAGAAAAAGAATATGGTGTGTGTTATACTTTTGCGTTGAAAAAAGAATCGATTGCGTGACGAAGTACGTATTTCCCACGGTCGGCACGTCAAATCAATTCATACAGTCTGCCAAGCACGTTCTCAAAATTTAATACTCAAAGTTTGAAGTTGGTCGGCCGTCGTAGTACGGGAAAGAAGGAACACTGATTTTCCAATTTTGAATTCATAGGCAGTACAATTAAATAGGCTACCTTTGCGATTTTTCTTTTACTCTGACATGCATATTTAATGAACTCGAATTGTTCTGTATGTGAACAAAACAGCATGATTTCTCCCAGAATCAAAGCAAAACATGAACGGTTTACTTCAAATTATACACGGGCTTCAGACCTAGTCATACTTCAAAGGGCTTGTGAATGATTCTCGCTGCAATCACCGCGTGTCAGATTACACAGCATTTTAGTCTTGAAAGAAAAAATAAGACATCTAACTAAATCATTCAAGACTCTAAGTTCCGATTGCTCTGAGCGAATACGGTAGCCGAAACTGGCGACAGAAGAGTATTAAAACAATACTTCGAGGGGAAATGATCAGCATGCAGATTTTAATACATTCTTGAAGAGGGATAGAATATATTTGTCACGGTGATTGTTCGAGTTCCACTGACTGACCTTTGTTGCTTGTCCTTTCTGAATAACTATCTGAATTTAACACAAAACGGCGTCTGAATCTCCCGATTTGCTTTCAAGCGCTGTTCTCTTTGCGGAGTATTTTCTTCGGCCTGCTTTTGCTTCTGGCACGCTTCATGCTGTCGGTCATAACATGATTTTCTTCTTTTCTCTAGACGAACTTGGCGCTGTTTGATCGTTTCATGATTTTGCCTTGCTCGTGCCTGTTCCCTTCTCTTTTGAAAACGAGCTTCGCGAGACTGTTGTGTTTCAAGTTTTCCGGTTTTCAAGTTTTCCATTTTCGTGAACACAGCTACGATATACTGTAGTTGCTTCGTTCAATCTAATTTCTCTTATTGCGGGCCACACGTGATCGATCCGGCCTTTGTTATTGGTTCTGCAGCGACGCGATAGGAACTGGGGACGAGGTCGCACGACAGACTGACAGACTGACAGACTGACAGACGAACATTAGATTTCGAGATGGCGACCCGCTTGGAGTCTCCGATAAGGCGATAATACTACTGCATTAGCGTCGTGAGTATTTCCCTCACTTCGTTCGGGGACAATAGACTGTAATTGTTTAATTTGGAAAGCAGTGGCCCCTGGCCGGGTATTTTCTACTTTAATAGCCTTCAGAAAGCAAGAGCACTTCAACCCGATTACATTTCATCCTTGAATACAGTGTGCCAACAAACACGGCGGGAAAACTTCACAGCATTTCCATGTGTCAGACTGTCAGCGAAATTATGCAAATATGTCAGGAACCGGATGACACAATCTTGCACGAAAGCACTCTGAAATAGCTTTGAAAACTAACGAAAAGATCACAATATAATTCTACTTGGCCTTCATCACAGTTCCCGGGGAATCAAACGACAAAATATACGGCAATTGTTGAAATACCGTAATGATAACACTACTTTAACATAGCATACGCGTGCTGTACGAATTGATGTAATTTTTCAAAACTCACCGGTTCCTGAAAGCCATAGCTTTAGCTCTTTTCCAGCAAAGAAAACAAAACCCAAAACACTATTGTTTACGTCTTCAATGATTTCAAGATACTCTATATAGAGCAGTCCTCATAAAATTCCACTTTCCATTGGGTGCGTCGTCATCTTGTGAAAACTTGGATTTTAAAAACTACAATCCTGTTATTGTAAAAGGTGAAATTTGCCACGGTGATTGCTCGATTTCCACCTACTGTATTTTGCAATTCATTTCTGAAGGAGTGTCTGCGTTTTAACACAATACTGGCGTCTGGGATTGTGTTCAGGTCGGCCAGTCGATGCCTTAAAGAATTCGTTTCACGGCTAGCAAGCTTGCCTCCCATACACTGGCAAAATATCCGGGCACTTTACAGCCGTCCGTCGAACTGCTTGGCCTTGTACCTGCATCTTGTTGTACAAAATCAATTCCGTTCGTACTCTATCGCATGTCACCAAAAAAAAAAAAAAAAAAAAAAAAAATGGCGGTTTACAGTTAAGCTGCCAAGGTAACCTCGCCTGCCGTGGTCGTACGCCAGACTGACTGACTGACAGACGAACATTAAATTTCGAGATGGCGACCCTCTTGGAGTCTCCAGATAAGGCGATACTACTGCATTAGCGTCGTGATTATTACCCTCGCTTACATTCGGGGGTAAATTTGTTCAAAAAGACAGAAATCAATATTTTAGTTCATGAAAACCAAAATGGACAGAGGTATGCTCCACATTTTGGTGTTTGAATTAACAATAGGAACAGCCTTGAAACGCCTGCTAACATCACTGTACCTTGTTCCCGATCGATTGGTTGACCCTTTCGGCAACAGCAGTTCCAATGACGGCACTGGTGAACAATGTAAGCGGGAAATAAGCGATAGCCTCCTACGGCGAAGAAAGAGGACTGGTGAGTTTACACCTGCATCACAAATATTAAGGAGATGCATCAAGTTTGCTTGTCTGTGTGATTTTATAATGTGATGGGCCTTTGGGAAGGCACTGTAAATACTTTTTTATAGAGCCGTTTTTCAGATTACGGTCGAAAGTAATCATGTAGTTGGTTTAATTGTGCGGTTGCAACGCTTTCGGTTTGGTCCAAACAAGTTTAGCAGTATTATTGGCGAATCAAGAACAAAAGCAAAACTTGATTGCGATTCACGCAAAAAGGCAAGTGGCGATGGCATTTCCTCGCACAGCTCATTGGTTTCTTCTTCTAAGAAAACCAAAAGCAGATTACTTTCGCTTCTGGTGAAAGTGTTTCTTACAGCCTCCGCGATTGGCGCTGTTCTCTTGCTTTGGTTTTAGTTTTCGACAGTCATCCGAAAACGGCTCTATAGTTACTGTTGGATTGCAGGGCATTTGTTTGTGTTTGTGAATTTATATTGCAATTGACTAGTAAAATAGCCAATAACGAAGCATCCTATACTTCATATTTCCTATAAAACGGAGCTACATGGAAGTCATGTCCACACGTATCTGTTTTAGTTTGAAAACGGATTGTATTTCTCCATTTTCAGAAATTTATCCGTTCGCACGATAGCGTTTTCGATTCCTATTTGTCCGTCCACACTAATCCGTTTTCGTTTGAAAACGCAGCTATTTATTCCCGTTTTCAAACATTTGCCCGTCCACATTATAGAAATTTCATGTGACGTGATCATCATGACGCCAACGTTCGGGCGTCTAAACGAATGTATGAAAACTGAAATTTTCACTTTGGACAGCGTTCACCGAGAAAATTCACCGTTTATGTGGTGGACGGAAGGCCGAACCGCAAGAAATTGCGTTTTCAATCGAAAACGAATACGGTGGACGCGGCCTAAATTACAATACAAAAACATGATTGTTGGGCCCTATTGTACCTTTGGATACTGAAGATAGTCCACGAGATATAGGGCGAGGTATGAATACGTAATGTTCTCAAGGAAACGCACGCTGATATATACGAAAGCAACCTGCGGATCAGACGAACAAATTCGGTAGAAATTGTGTCAGCTTTAAATCAGGTTTTTTTTTTCATATAAAATTAGATACCAAGGCAGATAGGCAAAAACACGCATGAGCTTATTCATTAATAAAACTCTCTCTTTCTTTCATACCTTGTAAAATGCTCGATATTTTAGCCACATTTTCCATGTCCTGATATATTTGGGTTTTTTTTTACGAAGCAAATCTCCAATCACTTTTTCCTTGTCAGGTGCTTCTGCATGAGCTGATGAATTGTCGAAGGACACCTTTTTTCCTGCTGTGTCATCAGTTACTTGGTCTCTCTCCATCTCTTCCTTATTACACTCTTTTTCTTTTCCTTCATCCTCTTCATATATACGATCCTCCATTATAGCGTCGAGGTTGGAATGGATTGTGGTTTTGTGTTCCCGTGAGGCCTTTCTACTGGAAGTGCGGGAATCTGTAGGTTTGAGTTGTCGGATTTATAACCCTTAGCAGATACTCGTTGATAGGTTTGTGGAATTGATCTTATTCAAAACTATTTGGCTGTTGTGTACTTAGCATAACAGTTGTCACATTTCTTTGTCATTCTTAGCATACTGTACTTAAGTATTATAAATAAACTTGAACTTGAACTAACTTAAAAATTCTTGCAAAGAGAAAAAAAGGATGACGTTTTCTAAGTTTCATATCTGTGGCATCATATGGTTAGCACAGCCAATATAAGAGAAATCACAAAACAAGGAGTATCTCTGCAAATTTGCCACTTTCAGAACCATGCCCAGTTTGTGATTCTGAGATATTTTGGCGGGCTACATGATAATAAAACTTGGCAAACAGAAAGAACTGTTTTATTGGTCATAAAGTAATCATTTACTCGCTGGTCACTCCTGGGCGTTTATAAGGCCAGCAAAAAGTATAATTTGCTACTGCGTATGATTTTAAAAGTGGATTTAGCATGTGCAAACATTGTAGAAACATTGCACATGCATGGCAAATAGGAAATACATATGATGTCGTCATTTCACGGATTTTTAAACAAGATTGATTTTAAGTTTTAGTAAAGCTATCTTTTCCAATTAATGTTTGACAATGAATACTGTGGTTCTGGATAGGTGTCACTTTAGCAGTGGTCTTGGCAAAAGTAACCCGAGTATCAGGCTAATTTTTCCCACGGCCTAAGAGACTAGGGAGAGAGAGAGGAGAGAAGTGAAAATTACGCCTCACACAAACCCATTCAATGAACTGTGTTGAACGTCCAGATTCTGGACGTTGCGCGGACGTTGATTGGTTAATAAACAAAAGACTTTGTACTACTTTGTGTGCCAGGTGCCGCTTGCGAAAATCAAAAACCAGAAGTCCTTTTGATTGGCCGAAGATTTGGGCACGCGTGAAGAGGTGAAAGGCTTTTTTTAATGGATTTGTGTCAGGCTTTTTTCTTCCCTCTCTCCTGCCCCTGTAACACATCTCCCCAGACAAAAGCCTGGAACTCAGGTTGTGAAAAACGGCGTGTGATATCCAGACCGTAAAATAACACAGTGTAGTAAAACGCATTTCACTTGCACGTACCTTCACCGCCCGATTCACACTCATAAATAACGCCCTGTGATTTTTTTCTTTCACTTGGAGGATTATTACCAGACTCTGGAAACAAAAATAAGGAATGTCAACTCTTCACTGCATACAAACGACATTTTACAAACTCTGTATTTTATCTCCCGTAAGTTGCTCAAGGTAGAAGCCTTTTCATCACCTCTATGATCGTCTTCATCAGTTACTTGGTCTCTTTCCATCTCTTCCTTATTACACTCTTTTTCTTTTCCTTCATCCTCTTCATATATACGATCCTCCATTATAGCGTCGAAGTTGGAATGGATTGTGGTTTTGTGTTCCCGTGAGGCCTTTCTACTGGAAGTGCGGGAATCTGTAGGTTTGAGTTGTCGGATTTATAACCCTTAGCAGATAATCGTTGATAGGTTTGTGGAATTGATCTTATTCAAAACTATTTGGCTGTCGTGTAAACGGTTGTCACATTTATTTGTCATTCTTAGCGTATTGTACGTAATTATTATAAATAAAGTTGAATTTGAACTAACTTAAAAATCCTTGCAAAGAGAGAAAAACGGGCGTTTCTAAGTTTCATATCTGTGGCATCATATGGTTAGCACAGCCAATATAAGAGAAATCACAAAACAAGGAGTATCTCTGCAAATTAGCCATATTCAGAACCATGCGTAGTTTGCGATTCTGAGGTATTTTGGCAAGCCACATGATAATAAAACTTGGCAAGTAGAAAGAACTGTTTTATCGGTCATAAAGTAATCATGCAGTAGAAACAAAACCAAGCTCAGATACATTTACTCGCTGGCCACTCCTGGGCGTTTATAAGGCCAGCAAAAAGTATAATTTGCTACTGCGTATGATTTTAAAAGTGGATTTAACATGTGCAAACATTGTAGAAACATTGCACATGCATGGCAAATAGGAAATACATATGATGTCGTCATTTCACGGATTTTTAAACAAGATTGATTTTAAGTTTTAGTAAAGCTATTTTTTCTAATTAAAGTACTGTGGTTCTGGATAGGTGTCACTTTGGCAGTGATCTTGGCAAACGTAACCTGAGTATCAGGCTAATTTTTCCCACAGCGTAAGAGACTGGAGAGAGAGAGGAGAGAAATGAAAATTACGCTTGGCACAAACCCATTCAATGAACTGTGTTGAACGTCAAGGTTCTGGACGTTACGCAGACGTTGATTGGTTAATAAACAAAAGACTTTGTACTAATTTGTGTGCCAGGAGCCGCTTGCGAAAATCAAAAACCAGAAGTCCTTTTGATTGGCCGAAGATATGAGGACGTGTGAAGGGGCGGAAGGCTTTTTTCAATGGATTTATGTTAGGCTTTTTTCCTCTCTCTCTCCCGCCCCTGTACCACATCTCCCCAGACAAAAGCCTGGAACTCAGGTTGTGGAAAACGGCATGTGATATCCAGACCGTAAAATAACAAAGTGTAGTAAAACGCATTTCACTTGCACGTACCTTCATCCCCCGATTCACACTCAGAGATACAGCCTTGTGGTCCAACGATTGATTCCGTGTCAAATGGCATTAAATAATCAGAGAATTTTCGCAGTCGGCTTTTTTTTCTTTCACTTGGAGGTTTATTACCAGACTCTGGAAAACAAAATAAGGAATGTCAACTGTTCATTGCATACAAACGACATTTTACAAACTCTGCATTTTATCTCCCGTAAGTTGCTCAAGGTAGAAGCCTTTCCATCACCTTCTTGATCGTCTTCATCCGACGTCTGGGATGACAAAAAAATACGCAGAGATTCTCCTTACTGCAGAAGGTTTTCTCGAAGTTGACTCTTTATGTCTCGATTCTACAAGATATGAAAGGCAATATCTCAGCCCGGATGATATGTTGTGTCTGCAAACACGCGATGTGTTGGTACAGTAAGACGCGAAGGGAAAGTGATTTTGCTTGTTACAACCACGATTAGTAACTGCGCTTATAACAGCCTAAAAGTGGGGAGTATCCAAACCTTTGCACCTTCTTTAAGATCAAGTTATACCCGAAATCGGCCAAATATAATACACCATTTCAGGCCAAAAATACAAAATCTATATCCTATTTTAGAATGAATTGCTTATAAAACTATATTCTTTGGGGACGGCACCTATATGGCTTATGTATGATTGACATTCTTTCGATAAAATATAAATTCATCACCTTTCCGTTCGGGTTCTTTAATCTCAAGACCCAGCACCATCATTACAGAAGAATGATTGAGACCCATAAGTACAGTGCTTACACGCTGTTGACAAAGCAGAGTAGCTAGCAACTTCCAAAATATTTGACTACCCTCAACGGGGGCATCAGATAACAAGACTTCAAATTCCAACAAAAGCGAAGAATTTTTGTTTCTCTCCTAATAGTTTAAAGAAAACAAAGCTAGGATACATGTTGGGCAAAGGAATAACCGTAAAACGTTAGCCGATCTGGTTACCTATTGCTTGCGGCTTTCGGCATAAGCAAATCCACCTGCTACGTTTTTTCCGGGCTATCATTGTAACTTCTTTTTAAAGTTAAAAGTTTTTAAACTTAAAAGTTGCTTCATAACTGCGAGGGTCACTTTCATTATCCACCTGTTACGGCTACAAAGGAACGCCAAAGGAGATTGAAATGTTATTCCAAGTCACATACCATTTAGCCTGCGAAAACAAACGGATTTTCCGCCAATCGTAATTTTATCGCTCAAAAATCAACAGACTATTCCTTCGTTATTTCTGATTAATTGATCTTGAGACAGCCTATGACGTCATGGAAGTCGTTTGTCGGCTCGGTTTTGCAGACAGTATGTTTTGGCCAAAAGGACAGGAGGAAAATCCGTTTGTTTTTGCAGGGCACATACCTGATAATTTAATGTAAACTTATACGTTTTAAAATATGAAAGATTCATTCTTATTGTGGTTATCATGTACAATACCTAACATGAAATAGCAATACAGCACACAAAAGAAAGAAGAAGTAAAGGCAATTTCAAATTACTATTTCGGACTGTTCGGTTGAAATGATTAACGTCTTACTTTTGTTCTTTCCTGCTTTTTTTCTTTTGTACCGATATGGAATAGTGCCGAAAAGAATAGACCAGTTGACACAAGAACGGCGGCTGTTATCTGCGGATGAGCAAGTTGTAATCAAATGTAAGCTCATGCTGTATACATGCATACACAACTATGGGCACAAACAGAGGAACAAAAGAAATATATGTAGACCACTGTGTAATGCCACAGTGCTGATAATTCCTTAATATTCACTAAAGTAATTACCAACACTATGAAGAATAAAATATGCAGCCGGGATTTTTGTTTGATGGTGACAACAAAACGCGAGAACCTCAGTATGAGGTATTTGAGATGCTTAAGATGATGTAATTTCTGGCAAAGTGAACGAATTAGACAGAAATTGATATTTCTGCGGCACGTACAAAGTGGGGTCTGGGTTCCAGTCGGAGTAGAGCATTATGGGTAGCCAAGTGGTTTTTAAGGTCGAGTATAGCACGTGTTGAGTCATTCTAGGTTGGTTCCAAAACTCCACGCTATTTTTTCCCTTACACGTATATACTATATGCAGGAAAATAGAAACGATCAGCATGTCGTTTTCCAAAAGAATTGTAAGACTGCTCGATGATTGCACTACGAGATGTCAACTGTGAAATGTGTAACAAATGTCAGATCGATATATTCATCGACTAGCATTGTAAAGTAAAAGTGTTTCATCCTCTAGGCCCCGGAGGAACGTAGTTCTGCATGGTTTGGGGAATACGTTTCCAGTTTTCCCACAGGGTTTTTTTTATGGTTTTTCGTATTCCGCAGTGACCACTAGCTTGGTTATGTGGAGTTTGTAAAAAGGGAATTTTATCCAGACTATGCCTTATTGTAATAAGTGCCTATTGTGGCTGATTTCCCGGCGTCTGGAGCCATACCGACCCCGGCAAAATAAACCTGATGGGATTATATTTTGTCTGCTGTGTAGTGGCGCTGAAATCTAATCTAGCCACACACTAACTGCAAATGAAATTTTATTGTATGGTACTACGTTCTGGCTATACAAAGTCCTACTGCGGGGGATTACTTTTGTCTTTTAGTTACCGAGAATTCCTTCCAGTTATTTGCAGATAGCTCCTTCTGGGAACTTTGACTCAATGTGGCCAAAGCCACGACATACGTCAGGATGCCTGCAACGAAGGAGAAGCCCGTCCTGGGAAGAATAATGAATGTGTGAAAGCAAGTCTTCAGTGTAAAAAAGGACACTCTGGGGAATTAAACATTTGTATATGTGCAATGGCCTTAACGTGCGTGATGTATGACCATAATAAAACATGATTTGTGAAACAACGTGTACATTGAACGAACATATAAAATGGTAAGTAGAAGATACATTTGAAACGTAAACAGCTGTACGACTTCTTGATGAAAAGTGCTGTAATAATGTGGTCAAATTCTTAGTAAACTCAAAACCATCAAAAACATCAGAGCAATGTCCGAGCGAGCCCTGAGAACAAGTTGTTGCCAATTTCGAGGAGGAAAAACCCTGTGCCGAGGTTGAGAAGTTGCACGGAACAGAGGTGGAGCTTACTGTGCGTTTTTCTTTTTTTTCGTTTCAGCGTACGTTTTGACGTATTTTAGAACGTCCAAAACAGGATGAAGCTGTTCCGAGTTTCGTGCATGCTTGGTACATGCTAGCCTTTAAATGTACAAAACGACTGCTTCTGAACTGAAAAGGAAAAACTCTGCTTGAGCCAAGGACGGCCTGCAGGGCTGACAACTTCCTCCGACAGAAACACGAAGCTACTGCAGGTAAGTCGGAATTTTAATTTTAATCCCCGAGCGAAGCGAAGCAAAGTGAGGGTAATAATCACGGCGCTAATGCATTAATATCGCCTAACTTGGGGACTCCAAGCCTGTCGCCATCTCGAAATTTAACGTTCGTCTGTCAGTCAGTCAGTCAGTCAGTCAGTCAGTCAGTCAGTCTGTCTGTCTGGCGTACGACTTTAGGCGCGGTTACCCTGCATAACCAATAACAAAGGCCGGATCGATCACTTGTGCACTGTAGTTTTACTCAGAATTTGAGCGAAGCAATTAGATTTGAACGATACAACAATATATCGTAGCTGCGTTCACGAAAATGGAAAGCTTGAAACACAACAGTCTTGCGAAGCTCGTCTTCAAATAAGAAGGGAACAGGCACAAGCAAGGCGAAATCGTGAAATGAGCGAACAGCGCTTAATTCGTCTCGAGAAAAGGCGACAATCCTATTATGATCGACAGCATCATAAACAGAAGCGTGCCGAAGAAACGGCTCCGCAAAGGGAACAGCGCTTGCAAGCAAATCGGGAGCTTCAGACGCCGTTTTGTGTTAAACTCAAATACTTATTTAGAAAGGACAAGCAACAAAGGTTAGTCAGTGAAAATCGAACAATCACCGTGGCAAATATATTCTATCTCGTATTCTAGCCTGTAACTCGATCACTTCAAGAATGTATTAAAATCTGTATGCTGATCATTTTCCCTCGAAGTATTGTTTTAATACGCTTCTGTCGCCAGTTTCGGCTACCGTATTCGCTCAGAGCAATCGGAACTTGGTGAATGATTTAGTCAGATGTCTTATTTTTCTGTAATCTGACACGCGGTGATTGCAGCGAGAATCGTTCACAAGCCTTTAGAAGTATGACTAGGTCTGAAGCCCGTGTATAATTTGAAGTAAACCGTTCATGTTTTGCTTTGATTCTTGGAGAAATCATGCTGTTTTGAGCGGGTTTACATACAAAACAATTCGAGCCTATTAAATATGCATTCCCGGGGTCTGGTGCATGCAGTCCAGAGTAAAAACAAATCGCACAGGAAGCCTATTTAATTGTACTGCCTATGAATTCAAAATTGGAAAATCAGTGTTCCTTTTTTCCCGTACTACGACGGCCGACCAACTTCAAAATTTAAGTATTAAATTTTGAGAACGTGCTTGGCAGACTGTATGAATTAATTTGACGTGCCGACCATGGGAAATACGTACTTCGTCACGCAATCGACTCTTTTTTCAACGCAAAAGTATAACACACACCATTCTTTTTCTCCGTCCTTTGCGTGTAGCACTTGACTTCGAAGAAAAGATTGAGTCAACATTTCGGCAAAACAAAGGCTACTCTTGTTGGGAGTACCAAAGTAAAAGTCCCATCAATGGCAGAGCGAGGGGGTATCTGCGATTATCGTATTTCTAGTATTACAATATCTCAAATAGTGCGGATCTCGCAGTTTGTTTGTCAAAAGGTTGAGCTGGGATTATTATAGCTTAATTAAGCTTTGAACAACGTTTACAGTGTCTGTGTGAAGGACTTAATTTCTCAGAAACACTACATAGCTGACACCAGAACAAACAAAAATAATTTTTATAGCATCCCAAACTAGCTATTGCTATTATTAGGCCCAAACATTAAACACCAACTTGATTGATTGTGTAGGCAAAGTTCTCAATAAAATTGATTTGATGTATACAATGATTGATGTCGTGGCCTTGCTGGTATTTGCTGGAATGTCCCAAACCAACCAATTCCAAAGGGATTGGTGTGTCAGGGACAATTTTCAAGTGCTCAGGACTCAATGGACGACCTTTGTAAGTACAAGTACAATACACGAGAAATATATACAGATTTAAGTGCTTTCAATTGTCTTCATGTGAGATGTACCGGTACTACTGCCTTATTCATTGTTTTTAACATGCCCTGAGATCAAGATTAATCTAAAATCTTATTCTTGGGTGATTCCTTAATACACATATTAAACTGAGAGAAACCTTTATAATATGTAGAAAAAGTTATTGGTAAGGAGCTCAAAGTTTGTTATTTATTCTTGTGACTTGTCTATTGAACTGGCTAGTTAATACTTGGGGTTTCTACCAGGCCACAGGCTCTATAATCCTTGAGCCAGGTATAGCCCCACGCAGCAGTAACCTCAGTTTAGCCATTATGAACACATAGGCAAATTAACATGAGTTTACGGACTGATAATGCGTGACCACCAAACAATTTAATTCTGTTCTCGGCCTTGACATTCACGCACTCGTATTTGTATTTTTACCACAACACACTAGTTTCTCGCTCTCTGATTGGTCGATTTACCGTGGTAAATAAGAGTCCAGACAACGATGCTGGCGCCAGCTGACGCCAGCATGTCACGTTTTGCAGCGAAATACAACGAAAGTTTCCTGTATATTTCTAAATGTTGTGGTAAAAAACTAATTTCCACTGGTTTGCCGTGGTGTGGACTCTTATTTATCACGATTAACGTCATCACATGGTCAAAATTAGTTGCGGACTCACTCGGTGAAGCGCCTCGTGAGTCCACAACATTTTGACCATGTGATGACGTAAATCGTGGTAAATAAGAGTCCACACCACGGCAAACCAGTGGAAATTTATTAAGTAGAGTAGGTTTTAAAATCATTTTACCACAACTCATTAGTTTCTCTCTCTCTGATTGATCGATTTACCGTGGTAAATAAGAGTCCAGACAACGATGCTGACGCCAGCATGTCACGCTTTGCAAGGAATTACGACGAAATTTTCTTCTATATTTCTAAATATCGGCGAAGCACCTCGTGAGACAACCACATTTTGACCATGTGATGACGTAAACCGTTGTAAATATGAGTCCACACCACGGCTGCTCTCTCGATCTTCTTTTCTTGAAAGATGTTGATTGACGCGTAACGTTTGTGAAAATCTGCATGTACATATACTACTAACAGTGTGCATAATGTATATGACACTTGTCCGTTGCGTATTTGGGTTAGAAGAACAAAGAAAGGGAAAAAACTAAACGACAAATATAAAATCGAGAAGAGTACAGATTCAACAAGAGACAGCAAAGCATGTGACATTTACCTTAACGAGTTGAGAATAATAGCTTCTTCCTGGCTTTCAGAGATAACCGATATGAGCGAGAGATGTGCCATTTCAGTTGCTCCGAACATGAAGGTCGCTCCACTGTACCCACAGATAAAATAGGCGAATGCTACCCACGTGGAGGAGGAATTTGAACAAGGGAAGCATCGGCTGAAAGCCATGAGCAAGAAGGGTGCCAGCAAGACGGTGCTGAACAAGTGCCACGTTTTCTTTCTTCCCAGTCTGCTAGACAAAAACGGCACGTCCACTTTGTCGCAAAGGTAGCCAAATGTTATTGTCGAAATCAGAGCAGTAACTTGTCCCACGGCAAGAATAAGACCCGCTTGGCTATTGGATAAACCGACGACCTTCGTGTAGAATACCAGGCCAAACGACAAGGCCATTTGTCGCCAACACTCGTTGAACAAGCTTCCCACTCCACATGACAGCCGCATCCATAGTCTTCCCATTTTTTTTTTCTATATAAACGAAGAAGACCACAGAACGTATAATAATTATGGCACTTGAAGAGTAAACTTATTACCCGCATCTGTCTGTGCTAAAGGACGTAACCTCGAGGCTTAAAAAGACACCTTAGATACTTTTGGATTCAAACGTTTTCAGTCGCCCGCTTTTACTCGGGAACAGTGTCCACTTTCTCCACAGTCCTTAGTTGGAGCTTTGAAATTAACATGTTTAAATGAGTGGACTATGACAAGAAGACAGGCATAACTTTAGTCAGGATTTGGGCAGCATTCCCAGAGACATTTTTAGAATGTATATGCGGAATGATTCCCAGAACCATGTATTTGCTTGATGTTGCTTCGAGTTATTTCTCTTGCGAATAGACTGACGCTTGAGAATAATGAAGTCTAATCGACATTGCTAATCGAACTTGTCGAAGTCGAATATCGTTCGCTAATAGCTTGAATACAGACAGCTGTTCAATCCCTAATTGTTATTAAGTTTTTTTATCGCCAAGAGCGAACTTGATCCCACCTGGGAAACAATCGGCTGTCACATTTTTAAATAGAACTTAGATGTGACTACTAAAATAAAAGCTCTCAATTAATACATGATCATAACGGCAGTGTTCACGTCGTTGTTGAACCGAGTTCTCGTTTTACCCGCTTAAGTATGGACAGAGAGAAGCCGTTGCAGGGGTTGGCTCCAGAGGTCCCTTTCGTCCATGTGACATAATTTTTATAACTGCGACATGCCATCACTGGCTCTTGTGGGCATGTTGTGCAAGTTTATCTGAGTTGCAGGGCATGGACATATTACACTTTGCGACAATGTGCAGTTATAATTTGGGACGTCAATTTTTTCAAAATCAAACATCTGAAAACAAAACATGGTATTATGATATCGCTACACAAGTGCTAAACCATGCAAATATCTAGCGAAACAAAATTGTACAATACCTACAGGGTGTTGGGAATGATGATCTTTTCTGTTTGGACTGTGTTACCAAGATGGACTGAGTCTTTCTATGGTGCGATATACCCAGACGTGTTTCTATATATCCGCGCATAATGATAATGATTGCTTATTTATATGCTAATGCTACTTTTTCTTGAATAAAGTTTGCACCAAAGTACATTAGTTAACAGTCGGGTCAACGCACATGAAAGCATTGTGAAAATGAAAAAAAAGTTCCGAATTTAGAAAGGTCACGCTACAATTTGGTATCTCACTGAAAATCGAGTACGAAAGTCCGCTGATATTTTCTCATTTGATAATTGCAGATAGAGTACGTTTCAACTGCTGGGTTTAGGGCAATATTAAAATTGATACGTGACTTTCCTCAACTTTCTGTGACTTTCTGGCAATTAACATATGCACGAACGTGCTTGGCTATTTCTTTACAAACACTCATAGTTTTAAAATAGCTTGAGAGAAATATGCCCAGAGGCATTCTTCTAGACTATTCTGTTTATTCCTATTCCGAAGTAGGAATAACATAATACCAGTTCCCACTAATAAAAAGACAGACAGAAATAACCACAGTAATTTATGAGTGGGAACACGACCAGATTTTCCACCGTACTAGATGTCACGGACACAGTACTAGACATCACGTACACAGTACTAGATATCACGGACAGTACCAGATACACGTACAGTACCATACTGATATCTTTCAAAGAATTACACTGCAGCCATATTTTTGTTGTATTACCACACTTCGGCGTTCACGCGAATTTCGGTCAGTAAAGCCTATTAAAATTGGCCCTGACGTTATAAGAAGCTGACCAATTTTAATTGCTACAAAAGTACGATTCTGTGTTAAATACTAGGTTTTTATTCCACTTATTTTAGGATTTTTTTTACAAATACAATGTTGCTGAGTTGATGATAAGTGGAGGTAGCATGCTACAGCCCATAATAGGTTACCAGACGCATGCTCCCTGATACAAAATTTATTTGCTATAGGCGTAGGCTACAAAGTGAATACATAATATTACAAACTATAGATAATAATATACATAGCACTTCTTTATCTGGGAAATAATTTGTGCTTAATTTTCATAAAAGCGTTTAAAGATTTTTAGCGAAGTACAGTTCTTAAACCTAATAGGAACAGAATTCCATACTTTCGAAGAAGCGTTTTTTTATGCCAAATTGCCTCGTGTAAACGAGCCCATAGTTTTCCCTTGATAGAAGCATGGAACAACTTTACCAAGCATTGCCGACCACTAACATTTGAGATATGAACTAAGTAACTCAGAACTTGAGTTCTACTAAAGGGTATCCAGTTTGCCGTTTTTGTTTGGAAGTTGTATTTCAGTGTCTTCTGGAGGATCTATGAATATAAAGACAAATAAGTGAGCAAAGGAGAATGCAGACAAAAAACAAACAAATAAAACGGTATGACTTGATTTTATTGGGGTGGGGGGTGGGGGGTGGGATGGGGTAGAGAATTAGATTGTCGAGAAAACCCGTGATCTTCATTCTCAATTTTCAATTGCAGTCGAAGTTTCACAATGGTGTACTGTCGTGACGAATAGGAGGCAGTTATGTGTACACTGGTTTAAAGGTCGCGACACACGATATCAATATCATATATTCATTCGACAATACGGTACTCCCCTTTCACAAAAAAGGTGCATGCTGAGTAATCAGGATCACGCGTGACAAGAAAACAGTGGGAATTTCGTTATTGTTGTTGCCGCAATCAGGCACCGCGATGTTTGCTCCTAAATTTTAATATTGGAGCGTACAGCAACAACAACAACGAAATTCTCACTGTTTTCTTGTCACGCGTGATCCTGACTACCCGGCATGCACCGTTTTAATGAAAGGTGTTACTGCATCTGTCTACCCAATTGCATGCAGCAGCACTGCGTGTTGAATGTTGCACCTCGTGTCCCGACCTTAAAGAGACCCTCTCACCGTAGATGCTTTGCGCGCCTATGTTTATATTTACATCTGAAGCTCGACTTTCCTGAGGCGCCCACGTTATGACTGATAGATCTGACTGTCGCTGTTTGCCGTATTCAATGCACTTTGATTTTGTGCTAATTTATTTCGCGATAAAACGTAGAAAAACACGAGAATCCGTCATTTTCGTATAATACGAAGATGGCCGCCGTCAGTCACTGGGCGCGCAAAGCATCTACGCTGAGAGGGTCTCTTTAAAAAAGCTTTGATAATGTGGACTAAGAACTGTCGCTTTTGAGAATTAGTTCACTTACCTCGTGGCACACAATGACATATCATGTCAGACTGCTGAAAGAATAACACCATCAAGGCAGGCAATAAGGCAACAATCCCAAGCGACACGGCAAACACGTGGCGTATGTAGGTTTTGCGACCCTCTCTGGAAACATCAATAAACAAACAAATAAATAAATAAATAAATAAATATAAGTTAATAAATAACTAACTAGGTGAGTAGGAGGTTCAGAATTGTCAACACAATTGAATGGGGAATGTTGCTGGTTTGTACGACCTTGTATAAACCTCTGTCCCTGTTTTGTTTGGATTTCTAGAATGGCATTTTTTGAAAGCTCATTGTGGTATAAGGTAGACACAACAAGACAATAAGTCGCAGTTGCTTACTTGTCAGACGGATACAGGTTCTGAGCAACCACTATGAAGACACCAGTTAGTAGTTTGAAGACAATCGACATCACAGCAAAGACGAAAGCAGATGATTCCTGGAAAAGAACATCGACCCGCATTACTCGATCGAGCAACCAAACAACCATATTGCCAAGCAACGAAACAGCTGAGCAGCCCTAATAAATTTTACAAACTGCAAATACAACAAACCATCAGGTAATTTACCACTCATACCTAACAAGTTATTATAGTACGTGTGACAGCTATAACAAAGTGATAAGGTAGCTAACCAACACAACCAACTTACAAACGGAATAAACTCTAACAGCATTGTTTACTAAGCCATGAAAATAACGGCATGACAGTAACTGGCATTACTAAAATACAGACTGGCAACATTTGTTCACAAATTCATGCATTCGGAAACGTCACTCAGCTATCTCTTCATCAAAAAGTATTTAGTATAGTCTTTGAGAGCAAGAAACATGTTAGACATCCGTACGGACATTGTCTGAAATTCAATCACGTATAGGGCGTCGGTACTGTGGAACTATCTAGATGAGTCTAGATGAGAATAATAATAATAATAATAATAATAATAATAATAATAATAATAATAATAATAATAATAATAATAATAATAATAATAATAATAATAATAATAATAATAATAATAATAATAATAATAATAATAATAATAATAATAACAAGTTTTGTCGCGTGACTAAACGCAACAGATGCTGGGATTCAAGTTTGGTGTGACAAGTGTCCGCACGCACCATAAGAATTTTTGAATAAGCAATCTCTGGACTAGAGCGAGACTCCCAAGAGTGATCAACTTCAATTTTTTCTTTCAATTTCTCACCCGAAAAAATATAAATAAATAAATAAATATAATAAATATAAATATACAGTATGGGGAACTTGGGTTTTGATTTGCTCAAATGAACCTGGTTAAACTATAAGTTATAATGTTACAACACTCGTACATTTGGTTCAAAAGGATGAGAGAATCTACATTTTGAGTTTGGGAGTAAATGCGTGACTTATCTCATTTTCATGCATAATTGTTTTGACAGTTTGACTTCGAACATTTGTTTCTAATCACAGGCCACGATTAATCTAGCCTGCGCTTCATTACTTACCTATTTTTCGTCTTCTAAATTGCGGTTCTTCTACCAAGCTTTCTAAATTCCAGTCGGCCTGTTTCATTTCTGAGCTATTATCACCGAGGTTTTGATGAATTCACGGTTGTTTGATGAGCGTATGTTAAAGCTGAAAAACCCAGCCGGGAGCCACTTCAGCTTGTCGAAATGGTATCGTTTGATTTCCTTCGCTTAGTTTTAACAAGCTGGACGAAGAAAAATGCGAAAATGAATATAATGAACAAAAACAGCAAGAGCGCAATTATACGGCAACAAAAATCTCACGTTACATACTTTGAAACTCAGCCAAGAAAATAAAGGCTTCCACGCCGCTTGCACGTGAACATTATCCAATCAAAATATAGTATTTTTGCTTACACGTCAATCAAAATTCAAAATCCTAGAGAGGGGACTTCTTTTACCTATGCTAATACCTACGCTGTGGTTTTCGGGTGAAAACAATTATATGCTGGGCCCTTAGGCCCAGCACAATAATAAATAAATAAATAAATAAATAAATAAATAAATAATGATAATAATAATAATAATAACAATAATAATAATAATAACAATAATAATAATAATAATAATAATAATAATAATAATAATAATAATAATAATAATAATAATAATTATTATTATTATTATTATTATTATTATTATGACGATAAATTTTCAAGATTCAAACCTTATATTTCCCGATCACTCCTGTCACAAAAGCCAGCGCCATGACTGTCAAGCCCGACATACCGCATCCAATGAGCACAGTGGGTGCATAAGTGACATCTCTGGACAATTCGTTAACAGAGTAGAACCAAACAGCACCTCCGATTGTTGAAACCGAGAACACCAGGTATGTCCACTTTGTACATAGAGATATATGAATCATTAATTACCTTATTTTAAAACCAGCCGAAACAAAATTGAAACAGAAAAGAAAGACGATATACACACATGGCTGTTCAGTTTCGTAAAATGTATATACCTGCAGTATATATATTGAGCCTACAATGTATGGTAATTATAATGAATATACGGAGTGAATTGTGGGGATGATTCAGTTAAACTCTAGACTAATAACATGGAGAAACATGAACTTATCTTTATTCCACCTGTGATAAATTTGATCAAAGAGACAGAAAACAATATTTTAGTTCATGAAAACCAAAATGGACAGAGGTAATAAAAATGCATTTTGGTGTTTGAATTAACAATAGGAGCAGCCGTGAAACTTCTGCTAACATCACTTGTACCTTCTTCCCGATCGATTGGCTGAGCCTTTTGGCAATAGCAGTTCCAATGACGGCGCTGGTGAACAATGTAAGCGGGAAATAAGCGATGGCCTCCTACGGCGAAGAAAGAGGACTGGTGAGTTTGCACGTGCATCACAAATATCTAGGTAATGCATCAAGTTTTTTTGTCTGTATGATTCTATTATGTGATGGGTCTTCGGGAAGGCACTGTAAGTACATTTTTGGTCCAAACAAGTTTAGCAGTATTATTGGCGAATCAAGAACAAAAGCAAAACTTGATTGCGATTCACGCAAAAAGGCAAGTGGCGATGGCATTTCCCCACACTGCTGATTGGTTTCTTCTTCTAAGAAAAAACAAAAGCAAATTACTTTTGCTTCTGATGAAAGTGTTTCTTACGCCCGCGATTAGCGGTATTCTCTTACTTTGGTTTTGGTTTTCGACAGTCATCAGAAATTGGCTCTATTACTGTTGGATTGCAGGGCACTTGTTTGTGTTTGTGAATTTATATTGCAATTGACTAGTAAAATAGCCAATAATGAAGCATCCTGTACTTCACATTTCCTTTAAAACGGAACTATATTGAAGCCTGATGTCCACATGTATCTGTTTTCGTTTGAAAACGAATTGTTTTCTCCGTTTTCCGTTTTCGTATTCCCGTTTCCAAAACTTTGCCAGTCCACATTTCTAGAAGTTTGATGTGATCATCGTGACGCCAACGTTCGGGTGTCTGAATGAGTGTATGAAAACTGAAATTTCTACTTTAGAGAGCGTTTTCGAAAATTTTTCGTTTTTACGTATGAACGGAAGCTGAACCGCAAGAAATTGTGTTTTCAATCGAAAACGGATACGGTGGACGCGGCTTAAACTTCAATACAAAAACATGATTGTTGAACCCTATTGTACCTTTGGATACTGAAGATAGTCCACGAGATATAGGGCGAGGTATGAATACGTAATGTTCTCAAGTAAACGCGCGGTGATATATACGAAAGCAACCTGCGAATCAGACGAACAAATTCGGTAAAAATTGTGTCAGCTATAAATCAGGTTTTTATATAAAATCAGATACCAAGGCAGATAAGCAAACACACGTATGAGTTTACTCATTAATAAAAATCTCTCTTTCTTTCATACCTTGTAAAATGCTCGATATTTTAGCCACATTTTCCATGTCCTGATATATTTGGGTTTTTCTTTACGAAACAAATCTCCAATTACTTTTTCCTTGTCAGGTGCTTCTGTATGAGCTGATGAGTTGTCAAAGGATACCCTTTTCCCCGCTGTGTCACCAGTTACTTGGTCTCTTTCCATCTCCTTATTACACTCTTTTTCTTTTCCTTCATCCTCTTCATATATACGATCCTCCATTATAGCGTCAAAGTTGGAATGGATTGTGGTTTTGTGTTCCCATGAGGCCTTTCTACTGGGAGTGCGGGAATCTGTAGGTTTGAGTTGTCGGATTTATAACCCTTAGCAGATAATCGTTGATAGGTTTGTGGACTTGATCTTATTTGAAACTATTTGGCTGTCGTGGCGCATAACGGTTGTCACATTTATTTGTCATTCTTAGCGTATTGTACGTAAGTATTATAAATAAACTTGAATTTGAACTAACTTAAAAATTCTTGCAAAGAGAGAAAAACTGGCGTTTCTAAGTTTCATATCTGTGGCATCATATTGTTAGCGCAGCCAATATAAGAGAAATCACAAAACAAGGAGTATCTCTGCAAATTAGCCATATTCAGAACCTAATTATTCCCACGGCCTAAGAGACTAGAGAGAGAGAGAGAGAGGAGAGAAATGAAAATTACGCCTGACACAAACCCATTCAATGAACTGTGTTAAACGTCCAGATTCTGGACGTTGCGCGGACGTTGATTGGTTAATAAACAAAAGACTTTGTACTACTTTGTGTGCCAGGTGCCGCTTGCGAAAATAAAAAACCAGAAGTCCTTTTGATTGGCCGAAGATATGGGGACGTGTGAAGAGGTGAAAGGCTTTTTTCAATGGATTTGTGTCAGGCTTCTTTCTTCCCTCTCTCCTGCCCCTGTAATACATCTCCCCAGGCAAAAGCCTGGAACTCAGGTTGTGGAAAACGGCGTGTGATGTCCAGACCGTAAAACAACACAGTGTAGTAAAACGCATTTCACTTGCACGTACCTTCACCGCCCGATTCACACTCATAAATACCGCCCTGTGATTTTTTTCTTTCACTTGGAGGTTTATTACCAGACCCTGGAAACAAAAATAAGGAATGTCAACTCTTCACTGCATACAAACGTCATTTTACAAACTCTGTATTTTATCTCCCGTAAGTTGCTCAAGGTAGAGGCCTTTTCATCACCTCTATGATCGTCTTCATTCGTTACTTGGTCTCTTTCCATCTCTTCCTTATTACACTCTTTTTCTTTTCCTTCATCCTCTTCATATATACGATCCTCCATTATAGCGTCGAGGTTGGAATGGACTGTGGTTTTGAGTTCCCGTGAGGCCTTTCTACTGGGAGTGCGGGAATCTGTAGGTTTGAGTTGTCGGATTTATAACCCTTAGCAGATAATCGTTGATAGGTTTGTGGACTTGATCTTATTTGAAACTATTTGGCTGTCGTGGCACATAACGGTTGTCACATTTATTTGTCATTCTTAGCGTATTGTACGTAAGTATTATAAATAAACTTGAACTCGAACTAACTTAAAAATTCTTGCAAAGAGAGAAAAACTGGCGTTTCTAAGTTTCATATCTGTGGCATCATATGGTTAGCACAGCCAATATAAGAGAAATCACAAGAAAAAGGAGCATCTCTGCAAATTAATTAGCCCTATTCATAACCATGCGCAGTTTGCGATTCTGAGATATTTTGGCGAGCCACATGACAATAAAACTTGGCAAGTAGAAAGAACTGTTTTATCGGTCATAACGTAATTATGTAGAAACAAAGCCAAGTTCAGATACAATTACTCGCTGGTCACTCCTGGGCGTTTATAAGGCCAGCAAAAAGTATAATTTGCTATTGCGTATAATTTTAAAAGTGGATTTAACATGTGCAAACATTATAGAAACATTGCACATGCATGGCAAATAGGAAATACATATGATGTCGTCATTTCACCGATTTTTAAACAAGATTGATTTTAAGTTTCAGTAAAGCTATGAATACTGTGGTTCTGGATAGGTGTCACTTTGGCAGTGGTCTTGGCAAACATAACCTGAGTATCAGGCTAATTTTTCCCACGGCCTAAGAGACTGAGGAGAGAGAGGAGAGAAATGAAAATTACATCTGACACAAACCCATTCAATGAAATGTGTTGAAGTCCAGATTCTGGACGTTGCACGGCCGTTGATTGGATAATATACAAAAGACTTTGTACTACTTTGTGTGCCAGGAGCCGCTTGCGAAAATCAAAAACCAGAAGTCCTTTTTATTGGCAGAAGATACGGGGACGTGTGAAGAGGCAGAAGGCTTTTTTCAATGGATTTGTGTCAGGCGTTTTTCCTCTCTCTCTCCCGCCACTGTACCACATCTCCCCAGACAAAAGCCTGGAACTCAGGCTGTGGAAAACGGCGTGTGATGTCCAGACCGTAAAATAACAAAGTGTAGTAAAACGTATTTGATTTGCACGTACCTTCATCCCCCGATTCACACTCATAGATACAGCCTTGTGGTCCAACGATTGATTCCGTGTCAAAGGGCATTAAATAATCAGAGAATTTTCGCAGTCGGCTTTTTTTTCTTTCATTTGGAGGTTTATTGCTAGACTCTGGAAAACAAAATAAGGAATGTCAAACTGTTCACTGCATACAAACGACATTTTACAAACTCTGTATTTTATCTCCCGTAAGTTGCTCAAGGTAGAAGCCTTTTCATCACCTCTATGATCGTCTTCATTCGTTACTTGGTCTCTTTCCATCTCTTCCTTATTACACTCTTTTTCTTTTCCTTCATCCTCTTCATATATACGATCCTCCATTATAGCGTCAAAGTTGGAATGGACTGTGGTTTTGAGTTCCCGTGAGGCCTTTCTACTGGGAGTGCGGGAATCTGTAGGTTTGAGTTGTCGGATTTATAACCCTTAGCAGATAATCGTTGATAGGTTTGTGGACTTGATCTTATTTGAAACTATTTGGCTGTCGTGGCACATAACGGTTGTCACATATATTTGTCATTCTTAGCGTATTGTACGTAAGTATTATAAATAAACTTGAACTCGAACTAACTTAAAAATTCTTGCAAAGAGAGAAAAACTGGCGTTTCTAAGTTTCATATCTGTGGCATCATATGGTTAGCACAGCCAATATAAGAGAAATCACAAAACAAGGAGCATCTCTGCAAATTAGCCATATTCATAACCATGCGCAGTTTGCGATTCTGAGATATTTTGGCGAGCCACATGACAATAAAACTTGGCAAGTAGAAAGAACTGTTTTATCGGTCATAACGTAATTATGTAGAAACAAAGCCAAGTTCAGATACAATTACTCGCTGGTCACTCCTGGGCGTTTATAAGGCCAGCAAAAAGTATAATTTGCTATTGCGTATAATTTTAAAAGTGGATTTAACATGTGCAAACATTATAGAAACATTGCACATGCATGGCAAATAGGAAATACATATGATGTCGTCATTTCACCGATTTTTAAACAAGATTGATTTTAAGTTTCAGTAAAGCTATGAATACTGTGGTTCTGGATAGGTGTCACTTTGTCAGTGGTCTTGGCAAACATAACCTGAGTATCAGGCTAATTTTTCCCACGGCCTAAGAGACTGAGGAGAGAGAGGAGAGAAATGAAAATTACGCCTGACACAAACCCATTCAATGAACTGCGTTGAACGTCCAGATTCTGGACGTTGCACGGCCGTTGATTGGATAATAAACAAAAGACTTTGTACTACTTTGTGTGCCAGGAGCCGCTTGCGAAAATCAAAAACCAGAAGTCCTTTTTATTGGCAGAAGATACGGGACGTGTGAAGAGGCAGAAGGCTTTTTTCAATGGATTTGTGTCAGGAGTTTTTCCTCTCTCTCTCCCGCTACTGTACCACATCTCCCCAGACAAAAGCCTGGAACTCAGGTTGTGGAAAAGGGCGTGTGATGTTCAGACCGTAAAATAACAAAGTGTAGTAAAACGCATTTCATTTGCACGTACCTTCATCCCCCGATTCACACTCATAGATACAGCCTTGTGGTCCAACGATTGATTCCGTGTCAAAGGGCATTAAATAATCAGAGAATTTTCGCAGTCGGCTTTTTTTTCTTTCATTTGGAGGTTTATTGCCAGACTCTGGAAAACAAAATAAGGAATGTCAAACTGTTCACTGCATACAAACGACATTTTACAAACTCTGTATTTTATCTCCCGTAAGTTGCTCAAGGTAGAAGCCTTTCCATCACCTTCTTGATTGTCTTCATCCGACGTCTGAGATGACAAAAAATACGCAGAGATTCTCCTTACTGCAGAAGGTTTCCTCGAAGTTGACTCTTTATGTCTCGATTCTACAAGATATGAAAGGCAATATCTCAGCCCGGATGATATGTTGTGCCTGCAAACACATGATGTGTTGGTACAATAGGACGTAAAGGAAAAGTGATTTTGCTTATTACAACCAACGATTAGTAATTGCGCTTATAGCAGCCTGAAGGCGGGGAGTATCCAAACCTTTGAGCCTTCTTTAAGATCAAGTTATATCCGAAATAAGCCAAATCTACTACTACATTTCAGACCAAAAATACAAAATCTATATCCTATTTTAGAATAAATTGTTTGTAAAACTATACTCTTTTGGGGCGGCACCTATATGGCTTATGTATGATTGACATTCTTTCGATAAAATATAAATTCATCACCTTTCCGTTCGGGTTCTTTAATCTCAAGACCCAACACCATCATTACAGAGGAATGATTGAGATCCATAAGTACAGTGCTTACACGCTGTTGACAAAGCAGAGTAGTTAGCAACTTCCAAAATATTTGACTACCCTCAACGAGGGCATCAGATAACAAGACTCCAAAATCCAACAAAAACGAAGAAATTTTGTTTCTCTCCTCATAGTTTAAAGAAAACAAAGCTAGGATGCATGTTGGACAAAGGAATAAGCGCTGAAACTTTAGCCGGTCTGGTTACCTATTGCTTGCGGCTTTCGGCATAAGCAAATCCACCTGCTACGTTTTGTCCGGGCTATCCTTGTAACTACTTTTTAAAGTTAAAAGTTTTCAAACTTAAAAGTTGCTTCATAACTGCGATGGTCACTTTCATTATCCACCTGTTATGGCTACAAAGGAACGCCAAAGGAGATTGAAATGTTATTCCAAGTCATATACCATTTAACCTGCGAAAAGACACGGGTTTTCCGCCAATCGTAATTTTCTTCAAATTTTCTTCGCAATCAAGAGACCATTCCTTCGTTATTTCTGATTAATCGATCTTGAGACAGCCTATGACGTCATGGAAGTCGTTTGTCGGCTCGTTTTTGCAGACAATATGTTTTGGCCAAAATGACAGGCGAAAAATCCGTCTGTTTTTTTTTTTTGCAGGGCACAACCTGAATATTTAATTTAAATTTATACATTTTAAAATATGAAAGATTCATTCTTATTGTGGTTATCACGTACAATACCTAAAATGAAATAGCAATACAGCACACAAAAGAAAGAAGAAGAAAAGGCAATTTTAAATTACTATTTCGGACTGTTCGGTTGAAATGATTAACGTCTTACTTTTGTTCTTTCCTGCTTCTTTTCTTTTGTACCGATGTGGAATAGTGCCGAAAAGAATAGACCAGTTACCACAAGAGTGGCGGCTGTTATCTGCGGGTGAGCAAGTTGTAATCTAATGTAAGCTCATGGTACATACATACATATACAACTATGGACATAAACAGAGGAACAAAAGAAATATATGTAGACCACAGTGTAATGTCACAGTGCTGAAAATTCCTCAATGTTCACTAAAGTAATCACCAACACTATGAAATCTTAAATATGCAGACGGGATTTTTGTTTGATGGTGACAACATAACGCGAGAACCCCAGAATGAGGTATTCGAGGTGTTCGAGAAACCAATCTAGCCACACGCTATAACTACACAGAACATTTTATCGTATGGTATTAACATCTGGTTATATAATGTTCTGCTGCATGGAATAATTTTTTTCTTTTAGTTACCAAGAATTCCTTCCAGTTATTTGCAGATAACTCCTTCTGGGAACTTTGACCCAATGTGGCCCAAGCCACGGCATACGTCAGGATACCTGCAACGAAGGAGAAGCCCGTCCTGGGAAGAATAGTAAACGTGTGAAAACAAGTCTTCAGTGTAAAATCAAAGGCTCCTGTGAGCCAACTCGTGAATAAGAAACGCTATAGATCTATCCTCTGTATATAGCATTGAAGCCATACAAGTACTGTGTTTTTAGCCAACGCTACGGTTGAAAGGTGCTAAAAGATCGATCGAACTGTAAAATCCAAGTGAAGACCGCAGTTCGGTCTTAATTTTCAAGAACATGTTCCTTGAGAATCAAAGGACTCCAAACGTGAAAGATCAGTTCATCGCTTTTGCGACTCTCAACCTCCTTTCGAACGTCGAGTATTCTTGGTCGCAAACTGGCCACCATTTTGTTTGCAAGGCCTGTGCCAGCATTATGCACTGGTCAGCGGAACCCGCTTCCGCCGGAAGTTTACACCCATGGAGCGAGCGAGCGAATGAAACTTCCCACCACTCACAATAACTCGTTCATTGCTTCGCATTCACATGTTAGAAAGGACACTTTGGGCAATTAGACATGCGCATATCTGGAATGGCCTTAACATGCATGATGTATTATCATACAAGCCTATTTGGAAAAACACGGTTTTGTGGAACATGATTTTGTGAAACAACGTGTACATGAACGAACATATAAAATAGTAATTTTACAATAGCATGTCAGTTTCTCGCTTTGTGATTGGCTAATTTTCACCATCAATATTAGGACAGACACAAAATCATTCGGCAATTAAAGGGATTGGTGTGTGGAAGTTCAGTTTCAAGTGCTCGGGCACGACTTATTGCAAGTACAAGTACAATACATGAAAAGTATATACAGAATTTAGTGCATTTAATCGGCTTTATAATCCTTAAAACAGTTATAGCCCCAGGCAGCAGTAACCTCAGTTTAGCCATTATGAACATATGCAAAATAACACGAAGTCACCAAACTATTCAATCCTGTTATCGGCCTTGACATTGATGCACTCGTATTTGTAATCCCCGAGCAAAGCGAGGGAAATATCACAACGCTAATGTAGTAGTATCGCCTCATTCGGAGACTCCAAGCGTGACGCCATCTCGAAATTTAATGTTCGTCTGTCAGTTAGTCAGTCAGTCAGTCTGTCTGGCGTACGACCTCGTCCCCAGTTCCTATCGCTGCTTAACCAATAACAAAGGCCGGATCGATCACGTGTGGCCCTGTAGTTTTACTCGCAATAAGAGAAAAATTAGATTGAACGAAGTAACTACAGTATATCGTAGCTGTGTTTACGAAAATGGAAAACTTGAAAACTGGAAAACTTGAAACACAACAGTCTCGCGAAGCTTGTCTTCTAAAGAGAAGGGAACAGGCACGGGCACGGGCAAGGTGAAATCGTGAAACGATCGAACAGCGCCAAATATACGTCTAGAGAAAAGACGACAATCATGTTATGACCGACAGCACGAAGCGTGCTGAAGAAACGACTCCGCAAAGAGAACAGCGCCTGAAAGCAAATCGGGAGCTGCAGAAGCAAAAGCGGGTCGAAGAAAATACTTCGCAAAGAGAACAGCGCCTGAAAGCAAATCGGCAGCTTCAGAAGCAAAAGCGGGCCGAGGAAAATACTCCGCAAAGAGGACAGTGCTTGAAAGCAAATCGAGAGCTTCAGACGCTGTTTTGTGTTAAATTCAGATAGTTATTCAGAAAGGACAAGCAACAAAGGTCAGTCAGTGAAATCGAGCAATCACCGTGACAAATATATTCTATCCTTTGTAACTCGATCACTTAACATATTAAAATCTGCATGCTGATCATTTTCCCTCAAAGTATTGTTTTAATACTCTTCTGTCGCCAGTTTCGGCTACCGTATTCGCTCAAAGCAATCGGAACTTGGAGTCTTGAATGATTTAGTCAGATGTCTTTTTTCTTTCAAGACTAAAACTGTAACAAATGCTGTAATCTGACACGCGGTGATTGCAGCGAGAATCGTTCACAAGCCCTTTGAAGTATGACTAGGTCTGAAGCCCGTGTATAATTTGAAGTAAACCGTTCAAGTTTTGCTTTGATTCTTGGAGAAATTATGCTGTTTTGAGCGGGATCACATACAAAACAATTCGAGCTTATTAAATATGCATGCCTAGTCTTGTGCATGCAGTCCAGAGTAAAAAAAAAAAAAAAAGAATCGCACAGGAAGCCTATTTAATTGTACTGCCTATGAATTCAAACTTGGAAAATCAGTGTTCCTTTTTTCCCGTACTACGGCGGTCGACTAACTTAATTCAAAATTTAAGTATTAAATTTTGAGAACTTTGCTTGGCAGACTGTATAAATTAATTTGACGTGCCGACCTTGGGAAATGCGTACGGCGTCACGCAATCGACACTTTTTTCAACGCAAAACTAACACACACCATTCTTTTTCTCCTTCCTTTGCGTGTAGCACTTGACTTCGAAGAAAAGATTAATGCATCAGCATTTCGGTAAAACAGAGGATGCTCTTGTTGAGCAGTACGAAAGTAAAAGTCCAATCAATGGCAGAGCGAGGGGGTTTTTGCGATTATCGTATTTCTAGTAGCATATGAATGTAGAGTAGGTTTCAAAATAATTTTCTACCACAACTCACTAGTTTCTCGCTCTCTGATTGGTCGATTTACTGTGATAGATAAGAGTCCAGACAACGTTGCTGACGCCAGCATGTCACGCTTTGCAACGAAATACAACCAAACATTCTTGTATAGTTCTAAGTATCGACGAAGCGCTTCGTGAGTCCACGACATTTTGCCTATGTGATGACGTAAATCGTTGTACATACGAGTCCACACCACGGCTGCTCTCTCGATCTTCTTTTCTTGAAAGATATTAATTGACGAGCAACGTTTGTGAGAATCTGCATGTAGATATGCTACTAACAGTGTGCATATTTTATCATTTATAAGACACTTGCCCATTGCGTATTTGAAACGAACAAGAAAGGAGAAACTAAACGTCAAGTAAAAATTATGAAGAGTACAGATTTAACAATATACAGCAAAGCATGTGCCATTTACCTTAACGAGTTGAGAATAATAGCTTCATCCTGGCTTTCAGAGATAACCGGTATGAGCGAGAGATGTGCCATTTCAGTTGCTCCGAACATGAAGGTCGCTCCACTGTACGCACAGATAAAATAGGCAAATGCTACCCACGTGGAGGAGGAATCTGAACAAGGGAAGCATCGGCCGCTGAAAGTCATGAGCAAGAAGGGTGCCAGCAAGACAGTGCTGAACAAGTGCCACGTTTTCTTTCTTCCCAGTCTGCTAGACAAGAACGGCACGTCCACTTTGTCGCAAAGGTAGCCAAATATTATCGTCGAAATCAGACAAATAACTTGTCCCACGGCAAGAATAAGACCCGCTTGGCTACTGGATAAACCGACAACCTTCGTATAGAACACCAGGCCAAACGACAAGGCCATTTGTCGCCAAAACTCGTTGAACAAGCTTCCCACTCCACATGACAGCCGCATCCATAGTCTTCCCATTTTTGTTTCCTGTATAAACGAAGAATACCACAGAACGTACAATAATTACGGCAAATGCAGAGTAAACGTATTACCCGCCTCTGTCTGTGCAAAATGACGTAACCTCGAGGCTTACAAAGAGACCTTAGATACTTTTGGATCAGTCGCCCGCTTTTACTATACTCGGGAACAGTGTCCACTTTCTACACAGTCCTTAGATGGAGTTTTTAAATTAACATGTCTAAATAAGTGGACTATGACAATAAGACAGGAATTGCTTTAGTCAGGATTCGGGCAACATTCCTAGAGACATTTCTGAACAGGTAATTTTAGCTTAACTTTTATATTGCAAAGTAATAATCAACGGTGTAGTTAATCAGTGATATTTCGTGAGTATGTCTACGTCTATCATTACTGAGGACGTAGTTTAGCATTTTATCAATCAAAATAAAGCAGACAAGCAGAATTGATCACGCCTGAAACAAAACCAGACCGTAAACAACGACCTATTGATTGTGTCAACCAAATGCACCTATTTTAAATGCACTTGTGAAGTGCGTAGGCTGCAAACTCGTTAATCCAAAGAAAGAGTGTTGCTCGATGCCGGTTGCTTCAAGTTATTTCTCTACTATATTGGTCTACTCGCACGTTAGTCGTCACTTTGCCGATACTTCACATAACGCTTGAGAATAATGTCCAATCGACATCGCTAGTCGAATTTGTCGAAGTCGAATATCATCTAATTGTTATTAAGTTTTTTCATCGTCAAGGGCGAACTTGATTCCACCTGGGAAACAACCAACTGTCAAATTGTCAAATAAAACTTAGATGTGACTACTAAAATGAAAGCTCTCAATTTTAATACATCCTAATGGCAGTGTCACGTTGTTGTTGAACCAAGCCGTTTTCGTTTTTCCCGCTTTTAAGTATGGACAGAGAGAAACCGTTGCAGGGGTTGGCTCCAGAGGTCCCTTTTGTCCGTGTGACATAATTTTTATAACTACGACATGCCATCCCAACTGCTCGTCAATGATACATGTCAATAATACTTGAACTTATCATTATTGTGAACTGTCTTATTGTATGTGAAGTGGCTCTTGTTGTGCAAGTTTCTCTGTTGCAGGACATGGACTTATTACACTTTGTGACAATGTGCAGTTATAATTTGGAACGTCAATTTTTTCAAAATTCGTAGTATTCAACGTAGTAGATAGCAACCTTTGGTAACTCAAACATCTAAACAACAAAACACGGTATTATGATATCGCTACGCAAGTGCTAAGCCATCCAAATATCTAGCGAAACAAAACTGTACAATACCTACAAGGTGTTGCGAATGACGATCTTTTCTGTTTGAACTGTGTTACCAGGATGGACTGAGTCTTTGTACGGTGCGATATACCCTGGCGTGTTTCTATATATCCGCGCATGAATGATAATGATTGCTTATTTTATATGCTAATGTGAAAATGAATAAAAATTCCGAATTTACAAAGGTCAAGCCACAATTTGGTATTTCACTGAAAATCGAGTACGAAAGTTCGCTGATATTTCTCACATATTTGATAATTGTAGATTGAGTACGTTTCAATTGCTGGCGTTTAGGGCAGTGTTAAAATTGATACGTGACTTAGTTTCCTCAACTTCCTTTGACTTTCTGGTAATTAGCATATGCACAAACGTGCTTGGCTATTTGTTTACGAACACTCCTAGTTTTAAAATAGCTGGAGAGAAATAAGCCCGGAGGCATTTTTTTTTAGACTATTCTGTTTATTCCTATTCCGAAACAGGAATAATTTTAACATAATACCAGTTCCCACTAATAAAAAAAACCATAGTAATTCATGAGTGGGAACAAGTGCAGATTCTCCATTAGAACTTTCAAGAAAAACACAGTATTAGATGTCACGGACACAGTACTAGATAACACGTACACAGTACTAGATATCACGGACAGCACTAAATATCACGGACAGTACCAGATATCACGGACACAGTACTAGATAACACGTACACAGTACTAGATATCACGGACAGCACTAAATATCACGGACAGTACCAGATATCACGGACACAGTACTAGATAACACGTACACAGTACTAGATATCACGGACACAGTACTAGATATTATGGACAGTATTAAATATCACGGACAGTACCAGATACCACGGATCCACAGTACTAGATATCACGGGTAGTACTGGATATCACGGACAGTACTGGATATCACGGACAGTACTGGATATCACGGACAGTACTAGATATCACGGACAGTACTGGATATCACGGGTAGTACTGGATATCACGGGTAGTACTGGATATCACGGGTAGTACTGGATATCACGGGTAGTACTAGATATCACGGGTAGTTAACAATTATTCGCCAAAGTGGAGGTGAATAGCGGTGGATATTTGCCGAGCCGTTTCGGCGAGGTAAATATCCACCGCTATTCACCGAAACTGAGGCGAATAATTGTTTTAGTATATACCACACAAGTTTAATAGCCAACTCCCAAATAGCTATTTTATTTCCGACAAAAGTGGGCAAAAACTGGGTTCGCGCGCCATTTTGTTTTACCGGAAGCCGCCGGGAGGTGAATAGTACTTGATATTCCGAGATTAAGGAGCCAATCAGAGCGCGCGAAAAGCACTATTCACTTGTGTGGTATATACTAATACTGGATATCACGGACAGTACTAGATATCACGGACAGTACTGGATATCACGGACAGTACTGGATATCACGGGTAGTACTGGATATCACGGGTAGCACTGGATATCACGGGTAGTACTGGATATCACGGACAGTACTGGATATCACGGGTAGTACTGGATATCACGGGTAGTACTGGATATCACGGGTAGTACTGGATATCACGGGAAGTACTGGATATCACGGGAAGTACTGGATATCACGGGTAGTACTGGATATCACGGGAAGTACTGGATATCACGGGTAGTACTGGATATCACGGGTAGTACTGGATATCACGGGTAGTACTGGATATCACGGGTAGTACTGGATATCACGGACAGTACTGGATATCACGGGTAGTACTGGATATCACGGGTAGTACTGGATATCACGGGTAGTACTGGATATCACGGGTAGTACTGGATATCACGGGTAGTACTGGATATCACGGACAGTACTAGATATCACAGGTAGTACTGCATATCACGGACAGTACTGGGTATCACGGGTAGTACTGGATATCACGGACAGTACTGGATATCACGGGTAGTATTGGATATCACGGGTAGTACTGGATATCACGGGTAATACTAGATATCACGGGTAGTACTGGATATCACGGACAGTACTAGATATCACGGACAGTACTGGATATCACGGACAGTACTGGATATCACGGACAGTACTGGATATCACGGGTAGTACTGGATATCACGGGTAGTACTGGATATCACGGGTAGTACTGGATATCACGGGTAGTACTGGACATCACGGACAGTACTGGATATCACGGGTAGTACTGGATATCACGGGTAGTACTGGATATCACGGGTAGTACTGGATATCACGGGTAGTACTAGATATCACGGGTAATACTGGATATCACGGACAGTAATAGATATCACGGACAGTACTGGATATCACGGACAGTACTGGATATCACGGACAGTACTGGATATCACGGGTAGTACTGGATATCACGGGTAGTACTGGATATCACGGGTAGTACTGGATATCACGGGTAGTACTGGATATCACGGGTAGTACTGGATATCACGGGTAGTACTGGATATCACGGACAGTACTGGATATCACGGGTAGTACTGGATATCACGGGTAGTACTGGATATCACGGGTAGTACTGGATATCACGGACAGTACTAGATATCACAGATAGTACTGGATATCACGGACAGTACTGGGTATCACGGGTAGTACTGGATATCACGGACAGTACTGGATATCACGGGTAGTATTGGATATCACGGGTAGTACTGGATATCACGGGTAGTACTAGATATCACGGGTAGTACTGGATATCACGGACAGTACTGGATATCACGGACAGTACTGGATATCACGGACAGTACTGGATATCACGGACAGTACTGGATATCACGGGTAGTACTGGATATCACGGGTAGTACTGGATATCACGGGTAGTACTGGATATCACGGACAGTACTGGATATCACGGGTAGTACTGGATATCACGGGTAGTACTGGATATCACGGACAGTACCAGATATCACGGACAGTACTGGATATCACGGACAGTACTGGATATCACGGACAGTACTGGATATCACGGGTAGTACTGGATATCACGGGTAGTACTGGATGTCACGGGTAGTACTGGATATCACGGGTAGTACTGGATATCACGGACAGTACTGGATATCACGGACAGTACTGGATATCACGGACAGTACTGGATATCACGGACAGTACTGGATATCACGGGTAGTACTGGATATCACGGGTAGTACTGGATATCACGGGTAGTACTGGATATCACGGGTAGTACTGGATATCACGGGTAGTACTGGATATCACGGGTAGTACTGGATATCACGGACAGTACTGGATATCACGGGTAGTGTTGGATATCACGGGTAGTACTGGATATCACGGGTAGTACTGGAAATCACGGGTAGTACTGGATATCCCGGGTAGTACTGGATATCACGGACAGTACTGGATATCACGGGTAGTACTGGATATCACGGACAGTACTGGATATCACGGGTAGTACTGGATATCACGGGTAGTACTGGATATCACGGACAGTACTAGATATCACGGGTAGTACTGGATATCACGGACAGTACTGGATATCACGGACAGTACTACATATTGTTCTAAAGGAATTGGCCTGCAACACTCAAATCCGATGTCATCTTTTTCATGTATTTCAAGGTAGAAAGCGACTTTAAAATATAATTGACTGTTTCGGAAACGGGAAACAAAACTTTTCTCAATGTCATTAAAAGATCCGCCATAATATCTATTTCGATACTCAATTAAGTAAATTAAGACACCGTTTCAGCGATTTTCAATGTTTGTTTTCGTTCTTGTTTTATTGAACAGCTTATATAACTAAAAAACCCGCAGTCCCGAAATGTTTCATCCACTTTAGAAGAACGAAATCCTTAAAACAAAACGGATCAAAAATCGCTGATATAGATTTTAGTTCACTTAATAAGAAACTTTAACAATCATACGCAGTTCGCGAAGCACAGCTGGACTAATGTTCTGGCGGGCCACCAGACGATAATAATTCAGTGGCGGGCAGAGCACTCGTCATAATATATTCGATGATTACAAATCAATTAATAATAGACACAAAACAAAGTTCAGCAGAGAGATTTACTTGACAGACACTCGTTTATGTGGGCAGTAAAAGTGCTATTTGCTTCTGCGCATGATTGTGAAAGTGGCTAATTGAGGGTATCCGAATAGTTGATTTAGGATTTTTGAAAAGATGCTCGATAATACAAGATAAAAGCCTCAGTTGTTGACACACATTCAGTGCATCACGCTGTTAATTTCTATAGCCGCAATTGAATAGCAGATGCCGGGTTTGTTTCTTGTTCCAGCTTGTTCTCTGATGGGAAATTTGAATATGCAATGGGACATTGAAACATGTAAAAGTTCTACAAATGACAATTAGCAAGCTGACAAGAGCGAAAGGTTCTCGCTTTTTCTGTTTCTTTTCTTTTTCCAAATTGTATTTTATGATATTATTATAGATATTAGAGCCGTTTTCGCATGATTGTCGAAAGTAATCGTGTGATTGCTTTGGTTTTGCGTTTGCTACGCTTTCCGATTGGTCCTATCAACTTTAGCAACATGCTTGGCCAATCAAGGGACAAAGCAAAACGGTTGCGATATTCTCACGCAAGAAAGCAAGTCGCGACGTAGTGTTCTCGTATTGCTGATTGGTTTTTAAAACTAATCGCAATTACTTGGTTTTGGTTTTTTCAATTACTTTGTTATTGCTTTGGTTTCAATTTTTGACAGTCATCCGAAAAGCGCTCTATTTTAATATTGAAATGGTTTGATTTCCAGACGCATCGCCGCTAAGTGGATCCGTCCAATATCTATTTCCATTTGCCAGACTTAAAACGATGAAGGCAGAGGCGGGTCAAAAGTACACACCAAGAAGAGAACTGTTTTCGTGTGGAGTGGGAGGGTTTTATAATGATCTCATTAGTAAGGTGACGCTGTCCTTTGGTTTAGTTTTCTACTCGAAGGTGGCCAATCTCTCCAGCAAACAAACCGGACTTCTTCTTGTCGTTGGCCAGGCCGTTCTCTTTGCCAGCAATTTTCTTTTTGGTTACAGTTGCGACCATGTCGATATTCCACTTGTGGCTCGTCTGTACGGAAGAAGAAAGAGCTGGCATCTAGTCGGAACCATTTTCAGTGTATCCTTCTTTGTGTTCGCATTTAGTCGGTGTCTCTTGTGCTCTGAGCCTGTGACACACTCGTGGTTTGGGTTTGGTTATTTTACTATTGCATATGGCATGGTCTGCTTGTCGTGGGTATCTGTGAACGTGGCTCATCTTTCGCTCATACCTGAAACCGCGAAAACACAGGATGAAGTTATCATTGTCAATTCAATCAGGTGAGCCGATATTATGCAATAGTAAAATACATGCTTTAGGCATCATACTTACTACTAGAAATACGAGATTCGATATTCACAGATGATGTTCCCGGCTCAAGGGGAGATGAATATGATTACTTGATTGCAATAAATGCTGGAGATTTTTCTGTATACAGACACGCGCTTTCAATCGCTACATTTATTGTGGTAAAACACGCTTCCTAACTTTAGAGAGATGATTGAGTGAGCTCTTTTATGTCTCTGTTGCTTACTTCAAAACATTACATCATGTTTCATTGTCACTTTTCTTCTGTCACAATGCCTTCATGTGGAATCGATACTTTGCGCTAGGTTTAAACTAAGTTCATCAATACGGTGGGTTGTTTTAAGTTCGACAGTTACGCTTACGTTAACCGGCGTCGTCTTTAGAATTTTACAACAGGCCGATTCAAATGTTATATATATGTGGCATGTAAGCTGCGAAATATGTTAACAGTTAACGAAAGAATATGACTTGAAAAATGTCCGATATCTCATACAAAACAGTACCTTTTTGTTTTAATGCAGTCTATAATGCTAGTCAAACATGTTTGTCACAATGAAACGTAAATAATAATCAAGAAACCTCTTGATATATCACTGTTGAAAATTTAGACATAAACGTTAATGAGAGAACAGCGACAAGACACGTGTTCTAATAATACATGCATCGAAAAAATTTTAACCAACAGAAACATAAATCCTTGTTTTTGATAGTACGTACAACGACGAATTCGTGATTTACTTGTAATTTTGTGTTCTGCTCTTCCTTCGGGCTCCTTACACAGAGTGGCATTTTCGTACCTGGGAGGAATCTGTACCTATGGTGTGGCGTGGATTTTCTTGGGTCGAAGCAGTGACGCACATTTTTCACCTGCTAATTCGACTGATTTTACGGTAATAAAGTAATTATTTCAATGTTATGATGTACATTCCAGCTTAAAGGAACAATGTCCCGATCCCGCGCATGTACAAATACAAAGCTTCATGAACAATGGCTTATGCAAATCTGAGTCGGGGAAACTAACGATCAAATTTTTTAACAAATGAAATAGTGAGATTTCGCACGATAAATTGCATACGTCGCGCCAAAGGAGCCTTTGGCGTGCTTTCCGTGAAAACAACAGCACATTTTATTTTTACTGAGAGATCTCATTTCTCTGCCAAAAGATACTCATAAACGGTAACAGGGAAGTACGGAATCTGAAAACGATTTATCAACAAAAAATACTTCTCAGGCTTACTTTGTTGCCAATACTTTAGCGACAGCAGGTAGACAGCAATCCGACAAACAAATCCGCGTTCTTTAGAAGTTTCGGCACAACGTACATATACATCAATATTCTGTTTGATAAATCAGCTAAAGGATGATTTCGTTTATAGTTCCAATGTCGTTTGACTCGATTTTTGCGCGCTGGCTATTTTTGTTGGAATTAAATACTTCCTCTTGTAGTTTACCAATTAATTCGCATATTATTTGCATTCACTAGCAATCGTTCTTCTTATCCCCATCCCGGAGGAATTTGAACTAGAGTCTGGGTCCCGGGTAGTGAGGACGTTTGGACTTTTATGAGCAGGACGGCACTCGTGGCGGCCATCTGATTTGACCCATGGGGAATTTAACCAAAATCTTTCCTCCCCCATTGGGCTTAAAATTGACAGGTGCATCAGTAGTATATGATACACGCATAAAGCTGTTGCTGTTGTTCTTATCTTGATGTCAACAGAAAATTACAGGTATAATGAGTGCAATAGGCCTCTTATTTGTACTCATATTTCACGTTGGGTCCTCCGAGACGAAACAAAAGAATGAAAAACCGAGGGTAGGCTTTTACGTTAAATGTTTTTTTTTTTTTCTTTTTTCACTGTATAGTTTCTTATACCACTATTAGCTTTTCTATAACCTAATGTCGGTTTCAGAAGCACGCATGGAGAGTTAAAAGTTGAAACATTATTGCCATTTCTATTATTCTTATTCTGTTTCAGCTCGAACGGTTACTTAATTGCCTTCTTGGTGTAGCGTTATCCCCGAGCGAAGCGAGGGTAATAATCACGACGCTAATGCAGAATCGCCCTATTTGAAGACCCAAGCGGGTCGCCATCTCGAAATTAGTTTGTTCGTGTGCCTGTTTGTCCGTTTGTCTGTCAGTCTGGCGTACGACCTCGGCCATCCGCGTTAAGCAACGACAAAGGATCGATCACGTGTCCCGCTGTAGTTTTACTGATACTCTGAATAAGATTGAACGAAGCAACAATATCGTAAATGAATTTGAAAGCTTAAAAACTTGAAACACAAAAGTTTCGTGAAACTCGTCTTTAAAAGAGAAGGGAACAAGCCCAGCAAGGCGGAATCCGTCTCGACAAAAGACGACAATCCTGTTATGACCGAAAGCATCATGAACAGAAGCGTGCTAAAGAAACGACTGCGCAAAGGAATCAGCGCTTGAAAGCAAATCGGGAGGTTCAGACGCCGTTTTGATCAGATACTTTCAGAAAGGACAAGCAACAAAGGTCAGTCAGTGCAAATCAAACAATCACCGTGACAAATATATTCTATCCCGTATCTTGTAACTCTATCACTTCAAGAATGTAATAAAATCTGTATGCTGATCATTTTCCCTCGAAGTTTTGTTTTAATACGCTTCTGTCGCCAGTTTCGACACCGTATTCGCTCAGAGCAATCGGAACTTGGAGTCTTGAATGATTTAGTCAGATGTCTTATTTTTTTCTTTCAAGACTAACTGTGACAAATGCTGTAATCTGACGCACGGTGATTGCAGCGAGAATCGTTCACAAGCCCTGTGAAGTATGACTAGGCCTGAAACCCGTGTATAATTTGAAGTAAACCGTTCAAGTTTTGCTTTGATTTTGGGAGATATCATGCTGTTTTGAGCGGGTTCACATACAAACCAATTCGAGCTCATTAAATATGCATGCCTGAGTCTGGTGCACGGAGTCCAGAGTAAAAAAAAATCGCACAGGAAGCCTATTTAATTGTACTGCCTCTGAATTCAAAAATGTAAAATCAGTGTTCCTTTTCCCGTACTACGGGCCGACCAACTTTTAGTATTAAATTTTGAGAACGTTGCTTGGCAGACTGTATGAATTAATTTGACGTGCCGACCGTGTGAAATACGTACTTCGTCACGCAATCGACTCTTTTTTTCAACGCAAAAGTATAACACACCATTCTTTTTCTCCTTCCTTCGCGTATAGCACTTGACTTCGAAGAAAAGATTGAGTCAACATTTTGGTAAAACAAAGGCTGCTCTTGTTGAGCATTACCAAAGTAGAAGTCTAATCAATGGCAGAGCGAGGGGTATCTGCGATTATCGTATTTCTAGTATATTCTGAAAGTTGTTTAGTTGACATTATTGTTTATTTCTGCATTGTATCTCAAAATCCATTCAGCGAAAAAGCACCACAATTCACGCACCTGGAGTGTATTCCGTCCCAGTGGCCCTGTATGATCTGGAACAAGAATGTGAAAACGGTACGTCACAAACGTTTTAATAACCCCTTCACTCCCAAACTCAAACCCCAGATTCTACCAACTTAACTTCGTTAAGAAGAAAATGTTATGTAATTTAGTAAAATCGGCTTTTATCTTAGCCTGGAGTGCGGCGCTGGCTACTTTCATCTGGGCAATAGATCAAAAAAGCCAAGTTCTTATATCTCAATACTGCGCATTTTATTCCTGGTAAGAAACTGAGAGAAAATTGAAGTTGATCACGTTTTGCTCTGGCCTTTATGAGGCGATTTTTCTTACATCATTTCGAAGATTAACGTGAATTCTTTAGCAACCACTGCAGCTTCGAACAAAACTTGGTCATTAAATATCATTCCTCAAATAAGAATATCATGTCAGCATTGTAAGATTTTGTTTTCAGTTTACTTAGAGTGATAACTAAGAGTAAATACCATTTGTATCCTTCGTGCGTTTCCACACTTTCCTATAGTTCCCGAGGGAGGCAATGTTGAAAGAAAGAAAAGTGCAGTGACGTCCGTATTACGGAAAGCATCGACGTACATCGCTCCATTCGGTGCTGAAATGTCGCAGGCTGGTAAGAAACCCACCCCAGATATGGTTTGTATGAAATATTATGGCATGAGTTGACTGTAAATGCGCATGTACGTACCACAAATATCTTTAACGAAAAAGTGTATGTTTGCTTATGAAATGAAATTTTGTACAGACAATAAACAAGGTGATAGATAGATAGATAGATAGATAGATAGATGGATGATAGTTAAACAAAATAATAACTACAAATTACGATTATAAACAACACAGCCATGACAAAATATAGACCTCTTGCTGCATTCTAACGTGGCCGTGGGAAGAGTCGACATTTTAGCTAAGATGGCGACTCTGTCTGGTTATCCAGGGGTGAGATCGTGATTAGGGTGCCTTTATGGATTCTCATGCGCCTATTCCTAAAGTTCTCTTTTTACGCCCAAGAATCATCACACTGAAGATTTGCCAGAAATGTGCTTTAGTCATATACTTCTTGGATGTTCTACAATTAAAAGAAAGAAAAAGTTGTTTGTGCTATATAAATATATTATGTGGTAATTTGTATAACTTCAATGTTTTGCGTAGCTTTTCATTGAGATATAACGGTCACGTACATAAAGGAAATTGAGATGCTTTAAGTATGTTAACCTTTAAAGGCCCCGTTTACACTTGAAAACTATTTTGGATACAAAGTTCCCACTTTTGATTCTGGATTCGTTTTCTCCCCGGATTCACTAAAAATGACACCGGATTCACAAAAGCTAGTGTAAACATTTTCACGAATTCGGATAAATTTGCTTTAGTGTAAACGAGGCCTAAGTTAGTTTGTTCATATCTACATTGCATTTTAGGCGCAGGATCTAGAAAAATTTCGACGAATTTCAGACAACGAGAATCCACAATGTGTAATCTAGAGATACTTCAAGAAGAAGAACGACAAGGAGAAATCCAAAAAGCTAATCGTGTCAGGAAAAAAGTTGTGCACAAAAGACCTCGTGACCTCGAGAACCTCAATGCATTCCCAAATGGTCTAAATCTGGAAGATATAGATGAGTTGCAGGCCATACAAACTGTAAGCACAATTCGAGAAAGCACGAAGCCAGATAAAAGAAATGATTTATTTGAAATGTCCAAGGAAGCTAGTCCTGAGGAAAATCACAATCCCAGGAATAGCCCCAAAGAGATTGCGGAAACCATCCATGTTTCACGGCTTGGAACAGAAGACAGAAAATTTGTAGTCAAAAGCGCAAAGAAGTGGCTTAAAGATCCTCAGCTTTACAAGGTATGAATTTGCGATTTTTAATTAAGTTTAGCGGATAGCCTGTTGCATTTTCTACGAGTTCCATTTTGGAGTTCAGCGGGGATCCATGGCGTCATTAAATAGGGCGTCGTCCGCAAAAAGTCCGTAAATGTAAACGCGCTTGATGTTTGTGCTATAGGGAGGGAAAATGTTACTAAAAGGTGAACAGCAATATTAAGTGACAAATACTGCATACTTTAGTTTGTTTTCCTCATTATTAATTACAGTGTTTTTCAATGTCAAGATACCAACTCCAGGGGTAATTCTTAAAGAGTAATCAGCTACTGAAGAAGTAAGGCTTCACAATGCTCAAGTAGGAAATAACTTTAAATTTGTTATGTACTAAAAGTATGACAGAAAATGAATCCCCTTACTTCAGGTCTTTCTAATTTTTGCTTGTCTCTTTAAATAACAGGCGACTGCTATTTTCACAAGCGCCTACAACCTGGAGAACTTAATGTTCTCGTACTTGTCCTTGTACCTCATAGATCACCTTCATTTTGAAAAGGTACAATCACATTAGTTTAAGGTGACTTCGTATTTTCTGATGTAGAAGTATATTTCCAAGTTTGAAAAGATGAAAAATAGTAACGTTAAAGATGCTTCCCGTATTTTACGGGATCCAGCTAGTTTGATTATATTGCCCGGAATGATCAGTACATTGTTGTTGCTGTTTTTGATAATTGTTTTTCTTTTAAATTAACGTTACTCATTTATTACTGCCCATTGTCGTTAACCATTTTCTTGCAGTATTATTTTCTCATCTGTATCTTTAACCTTAATCACAGATTTGCAATAACTAAATGCCATCTTACAATTATTTGCAGGAAGCCACAGCATATTTTTTAATCGTATTTCTTGTCAGCGGTGTTTTTGGATGCGTGATCTTTGAAAAGATACGAAAAATGATTGGAAGAGAGGTAGTAGAGTAAACTTCGTGAGTACTCCTATGATTACAGTTTTGTTCATGAAACAAAATATGACGGTACTCGTCCTGCAATGATAATGGTTGTCAAATGAGCGGAAACTAAGCAGACTGATTCATTGAACTTCCTGTTAATATATTTTATTATACGACTCCCTTAGCAACGTGCAAATACAGTATAGTAACGTACAAATAACCCCATAGTAACGTACAAAATATACAGCCGTATTGGACGTTGCTAAGGAAAACCTGTTTTCTTGATTCGCTGCCGTTAATTCTTTTCTTTCGCTTTTCGTATAACAGTCACCTTGTACACAGCTGGTATTTAAAGCCCTTCCAGAGATTATAAGCAAAGAAAGAAGCATAGAATTTAAACTGATCTTGCGTACTTTCCGTCCTGCAAAATCGAGTACGGAGATCAGCTTCTTCGTCAGAAAAACAGCTGAATTTGCCGCAACATAACTATTTTTCCGTTCCACAAAATGTCAGATCACACATCACAGTTCGGTTATCAGGCCATTGTGTTTCCAGCCAGATCAAGATTTCTGAGAGAAGTTCAAGAACCCCTGTTAATCTCGAAACGATATCTTGTCGGCATTCAACACGGCAGCCGTTGGATTTGCCTTAGCGTGTACTTAAATTCGAGTCCAAGATCTACCACGACTTACAACAGGCAATGATTACCTCTGTCGAGAAACAGTTTGCATGGGAAAAGATAATAAACAACTTATTAAACATTTGAGCGTGTAGTACGGTGTATGTTTTTACTCGTCGTTTGTATTTTGGCTCGCCGAAGCGGCTCGCCAAAATACTGCACGACGACTCGTAAAAATATCCAGCCGTACTACACGCTAAAATGTTCAATAATATATATGTATTAAGCCTCGGACGTACAACCGACGTACAACCGTAAATGGTCGAGAAATGTTGTTATACTGATGTATTTTGAAGTCATTTCACCTTCATTACGTAAATTTGGGGTAAATTCTACAAGATTGTTTTGGCGGTTGTTTTGGCAATTGTGACCCATTAGGGTCTCTGCTCGGGGTCGATGACGTCATCCAAGATGACGTCAACCAAAATTGCGTCTATGTTCAGACCTACAAATGGGGAACGCTACAGGATCACAGTCTTTAAAACAACAAAATAAATTGCTTCAAGGAGTAAATCTTTGCTTCCATCTGATTGCAGTGGACTTTCTGTGGTGTCGCTGTTTTGGCCATGGGTACAGCCACGTGGTTGTACTTTATCACGGAGTCCACAAAACAAACGGTTTACGCTCCCATCGTGCTACTCGGTTGCTGTGTTTCGTCAATGATTGTGATGAGCCTATCTTACCTTGGGGACGTTGTGGCCGAAAATAAGGTGCTTGATTAAATTATAATTCACAGTTTGGTGGCCATCATCTAGCGCTTCTTTGTAAGACTGTTGTTTTCATAACAGAATATGTGCCACCGTATTTGGTACTTCACGGAGTCTAAGTACGCGGGTATGACTTCGTATGGTTTTCGTTGTAAATTTGTTAGAAATGCTTGATTGGTGGCGCTTTTCAAGGAGTATAACTAGATTCTGAGGTGAGAACTGATACCTTGCACTGCCAATTGCCAAGTGATTAACCGCTCAATTATTCAATCGTTGTATAGTGCATATAGACAGACAGACAGACAGTTCTTTATTTGTACCTTGGTATATAATAGTATATATTGACATGTAGGTAATGGGTACAGGCATTAAGGTACCGACTATCTGGAATAGTCATTAAGGCTAATCGAGCCAGATAGCCATATAAATCCATTGGAAACAGCCATCGGTATAATAATTTATCCACTAGTTAGAAGTAGAATCGCATTTGTTGCTACTTTTACAACAACAAATCTAGGACGCGTTATTTTTGGAAATTAAAATTAATTTTTCATATTTTGCAATACTTCGTTTTCTCTCCAGGAATCAGCAGGTTTTGTGTTCTCGTTTGCAACTGCCACACAAAAAGCCACTACTGGAGCGCTACTACTGCTCATTCAATCATTTTACCCTTCGAGCAGGTAAGTTATAATACGTAGAGTTGATGCTGTTATTGTGGAGATCTGTCATCATTTATCGTAAGTGAGGGGGGGGGGGGGGGGGGGGGGAGGGGGGAGGGTTTAGGAGAAATGCGTATGGAAACAATTCCATTATGTCTGAATACCCTAAAGAACTGTACATTTTCACGCTACCCTCCTCCAATTCGCTGGACAAAAAGTTATAATGGAACACCCCTTCTCCATTATTTACATAAAAAAATATGAAATTGAAAGTTTCTTGCTGCCCCAACTGGAACCAGCTAATTGGTACGGCGTAGGTTTATGGAACCAATTCCAAATCAGCCAGAACAATGTCATCAATCTCATCGTGTCCTTTGGATTCGTAAGATACTTAAATCGTTCAAATCTAATTGTTATCCTGACATGCCCCAATGGACGAAGACATATGAGTACTTTTGTCAGTAATCTTCGAGTGACAAAAGCGCGAGGTTCTAGGCTTTGAGAAAAATGTCATTTCCCGCCCTCTCGAGTATAAAAATTGATTCGGGTTAGAACATCCGAATGATAAAAATATTCGTTTTATGCCTTATTGCAACCATTACCCCTATATTTACCTGATATTTCATCGTAAATACAGCATTCAGCAAATATTCTTCACAGCTTTCAATCCTGGGGCGGATGCGGATAGAAAGGTTGAACTTTGAAGGCACGAAGCGGTCCACCGGTAATTTTTTTTAAATCTAGGGTCCATAAAGTGACATTTCTGCTTTTTCAGGGTTACTTGTGAGAAAATTTAAACACAATAAACCTTTTCGAAGTATTTCTTTTAGCAGCGGACAGTCTAAAGCAAAACGGTGATCGTAAAAGATGAACGATCCTGCGTCTTTAATTCGTCGTCTCATACTTGCCCGTCTCCCAGTTCAATATTTCGTATGGAAAAGTGGAAAGAACGGCTGCACATAAGTGGATGATCCCCTCTTCTCTCATCCCAAAATCACGTGGACCTCCTACCCCCCCCCCCCCCCCCCCTCAAAAAAAAAAAAAGAATCCCCAAGTTCCCAGTTGCCCTCTCTCTCTCACAATAAATAATGACAGGTCTCGCAAAGTTTTCTACTTTTTCACTCAGTGCAGATTGTCAAGACTGTGGTAATTACGTGCGAGTTGTTTACCCCCTTATTCTTGGCTTCCTGCCTTTCACTGGTTTGTTGGTCGTGCTCTTCTCTGAGTTTCTAACATACTCTGATAAGCAAACAGGTAAGGACTACGTTTTGCTGCTCTGTGCAACTTGAAAAAATAACTAGAAATAACTATGAGTGTCACACAAAGTGGCGGTATCATATAATAAAAATATTTGTTATATAGACACGAGTGTTTTACTGGAAAATATACCGTGCGTAAAATCCATACGAAACTACATCCGGGACCCGAGTGGCGTATTTTCCATATCCTCACTAGTGAGGATATCGTTGGCATCATTTCCCTCTTTTGCACCGTTGTTTGTGCAATTTTTCGTAAAACACTCGTGTCTAATATAATAAAAAGAAAATTACACGGCGGCTTGAAGATATGGATTTTATTTTCTCGTGGTAAAAACAATATTTTACCACTCGAAAATAAAATTCATATCTTCGCGCCGCCGTGTAATATCCTCTATATATACACCTGCTTCCATGAATTTCATGTTAAATCCACATACAAAAGAAATTAATAAGTAATCTTTAATTAAACGTCCTCCAACATGGCCGCCATGACGCCATTTGCAATCCAAGAATAGCATCTTGCTGCTGTCAATCAGCTTGTGTATTTTTTATATACAACAAACTTAAATTGGGAGGACGATCATAGTTTTTAAACCGATAGCAGATTTCATTATACTGTACATTGATCATGCCGTCGGTTTTGTAACACTTTGAATTTATACCTCAGGTCAGGAATTTGAAGCGACGGTCATTACAAACCCTGGAGCGGTGCGCAATGCTTCCCCGTCTCCTGACGAAACCGAAGTCACCGAATGGAACACAAGACTGTAGTTAGTCGGATTTTATGTGACTATTTTGATAAGTTTATCATCAGGAGAGCTTTGATCGGTTATTTGACGTTTAGTTTGCGTTTCAAGCGTAAACCAAATTTCTCAGGTTAAAGAACAAAATACCGCACCAAACTGAAGAAAGTAAAGTCTTTCAAGAGATTGGACGTAGAACATACTTCGTTCATATTCTTGGGTTGCAACCAATCTCTAGAGATTCAGAGAACAAAGACATCGCGGCAATGTTGGCTTCGAGTACAATAGAAGCCAATGAGCAATCTTTTGTTAAAGTTCAACCAACAAGGCTGCCATTAAGTCACAGCAACCCAATATTGCATCCGTCTTTGATGGACGCCACGGAACTCTTGACACGGCTTCCGTTGATCAGATTTCATCGCATTACTTTCTATCTTTTTCTATTATAATTACAGACTTGGGTCGAGCTTTGCACGCCGTTTTTAATGTTGATACTTCTATTTCTGGGGGCCGAGAATCAGCACAAGCTGATTGCTTGTTAGCACCCCCGCACTCACATTTCTGTTGGTTTACCGCTCCCACCGCTTTCCTGAAAGTTTCATGCGATCTGAAATTAGGCCAAAAATGGCCGATTTATGAAAAAAATGGCAAGGCCATAGCCCGTGCTCTTTGCTAAAACAGCAAATTTTTCTCTCTTGAAATTCACTTCAGGAACTCTTTCTGGGACTATAACGAGACCTTTCGCAATACATTTGTTCTGTTTTTCTTCAGCTGTTGACGAGATGTAGAAAGAAAACTACGCATAATTAATTGTATGTCGGCTTTTGTTTGAAAAGGGTAAAGTGTTAGGCGTTTGTTTGTATTAGTCGCACTCGTTCTGTAAAATATCACAAATTTCCCATCAAAACCTTTGCTATGCTCCCAAAAACATTTCATGAAAGTTGCATGCGATTTTGAGATTAGGCCAAAAATGGCCGATTTTTGAAAAATTGTAAGGCTATAGCCTATGCTTTTTGTCAAAAAATGGCCAATTTTGAGGAAAAATTTAAATGGACCACAGAATGCGGTTGGATCCTACGCTTTAGTAGCAAATTGGAGTCGCAGTAAAAGAAATGAGGTATTTTAGTTAATATGTTGACTTGCTTATTAGACAGAAAAGATCAATTCAATTGCACTTTAACAACCCAATAGAGAGGCCACAAAACAGTAAACGTTTTCTTTGCGTACGCGAAACAAAAACCTACATTTGCAATGATGTATATTATTGTGCAGGAGCCAAGGTACATGAAAACAATTTGTCACTGGACTTTCTTGCCTTGGGGGCCCGGTCACACAAGACTGGATAATCAAGAATTTGTAAGCATCCAGCGCAAAACGACAGCTCCTTCAAAGTTTGATAGCAGAGTGTCGACATATTTGTAAGCGTCGCTTGCACTTGAAAGGTAAGCTTTAAATGTCAATATTATTTTTGTTAAAGCCAGTCACAAGTTTGAACGGGACGTCATTCAAAAATTAAACGAGATACCAAATTAAATACAGCCTAAGAAAGTAACGTTCCTTGATTTTAATTGGAAAACATCCGCAACTGTTTAGTCTTTAAAAAAGTATGGGTTGAATTATAATTAAACCATTGCGACTAAACATATATATTTTAGAATACCAATGTCTACGCTTTGTCATCATCGAAAAGCAAAATAGTCACCATTTCGGACGTGATATAAACAACGTCTTATTGTTCAAGCTTACGCAAGAAGTTACTATATTTAGCATATAAAATGTAAAAAAGAGCAATCATTATTCATTATGCAGGCGTACTCAAACCGTTCGTGGCTTGTTGTGCGTGTTTCTTTCTTGTAAACATAGTTTAGAAAGGGCAATCTTTTGGATTTGTGACCTGAACCAACTTCACCACTCGCAGAAGAATATAATGTAGGTATACTTCGAGAAGTTTAACATACGTTTACTACTAGTAACTATGCTTCGTTAAACAAACAGCTATGATTACAAGCCAGCTTTACATGGCTCACATACTTACATGGCAATAAAATAATAGAACTTTGTGTCCTCTTGATTCGGCCGTAAGAGAGCCATTGGCTTTCGTCGGAGAGAGTCTTAGTAGTTTAGTTTCTTTAAATATCTACGTGGCTTTGAATATTAACCTTTGGCTTGCCTTATTGTGAGCTGCTTTGTTCTCATACTTTGCAAGACGACATGATGGTCATGCACCAGTAAATGCTTATGTACTAAGCAATAACTTGGTATCACTGTTCTGACTATTGAAAGACGTAAATCAGCCCTTATATTTGCAGGGTGAAATTTTGCATTGGCTAAGTGGTCGCCATTGTTGTTATCCCAGCACTAAATTTGTCTGCGTCTACTTACGATTGCTGTTAACTTTATGGCAGCTTGTCTGAGTACTTATACTTGTAATACCAAGTTATCTGAAGGGTTTGAATCCTACGCAAGTGACGTCAAAGCCAGAAATGCCGGCTGTTGGTATAAGTGTTTTATTACGACCTCTGGCTTATATATAGAATATAAAAATATATAAAGCGCTGATATATATTTAATTAGAATATATCTTAACTTTAAAAATGCTTTTACAGAAGCTACAAAATGATCAAGAATGCAAAGGGCCAGACAGTTACACCAAGGAGACGACTTGTTTCGTGTGGTGTGGGAAGCTTTTGCAACGATCTTATCTCTAAAGTCATGTTCTCCTTTAGCTTGGTCTTCTATGTGAAGGTTGCCAATCTTACAAGCAAACAAGCCGGGTTTATTGTTGTTACTGGACAGGCCACTAACTTTGTTGCCAGTTTTCTTTTTGGTTATTGTTGCGACCAAGTGGATGTTCCGTTCCTGTCCCGTGTTTACGGAAGAAGGAAGAGCTGGCATTTAATTGGAACCATTTTCACTGTTTCCTTCTTTGTACTGTCCTTCACTCGCTGTCTCTTGTGCTCTGAGCCGCCGTCGACACACTCCTGGCTTGGATTTGGTTACTTTGCTATTACATATGGCATGGCCAGTTTCTGGTGGGGAGCTGTGGACGTGGCTCATCTGTCAATCATACCTGAAATCTCCAAAACCGAGGATGAAATTGTTATTTTCAATTCAATCAGGTAAGTCAGTAATAGAATCTGATGAGTCTGCAGTACAAGCAATGACAGTAATGGAGGGGCGATAGTATACAGTTAAAGCTCTCTCTCGTAAGCCGACAGCTCTACTTACGGACGCCTTCACAAAACCCCGTTTGAACTGTCACTCAACTCTGTATTATTCCCGTAAGCGGACGCGGACACTATTGTTAGGTGAGATTTTTAATTGTCTTTTGCTTTTAAGCTTCCGTAAGCGGACACCCTGGCGGAAAAATCCATTGATTGTTTCCCGCTTCAAGAACTCTCTGACAAACAATGCCATTCTCAAAGGCATAGAATATGGCCAAGTACTTCGTCATGCTTGTTCACGGTGTTAGAATGTCGTTGAATACCTTTCTCTTTAGCTAAACATGTTTCCTGATACGTTGGGTCAAGTGTAAGCGTCCACCTATCCCTATAACTGCAAGTTCAGTTTTAAACTGCAAGGACAGTTCCAGTTACGGACACTTTTTTCGCTTCCCGAGGGTATCCGCTTACGGGAGCTTTGACTGTAGTACACTACGCTTTTGTTGCTGTATAGTGTACGCAATTATTAGCGATGCTTCCGAAACTTTAAGACATTTATTTATTCATTCATTAAACTTGTCTGGATGATAGAGAGTAACTACATATTTGCAAATACCGTCGTTTATCTTGCCCTTGACAATACTCTATCAAACTAGTTAGTACTTTATCGCACACAGCAAGGTGCAGAAAATATTCACCACAGAGGATCTCAATATTACTCTCGAAACATAACTGCAAGTTCCATCAATTTCGGCCTGTACGACTTATTATCAGGACTATTCCTAGTGTTACTAATCCACATAAACTTTACAGAACTGCAACCTATTATATCAAATTGCTATTAGAATATGTTTCTTCAAGAGCTTATTGTTCATCACGTAAAATTCCGGTATTTGGACGTTGAAATCCGACTGTTGCTATTTTTTATGTCTTACTAGTATCCTTCCTATCTCTTCGTAGGGCCGCATTTTCTTACCTTGGAGGTATCTGTACGTATGGTGTGGCGTGGCTTTTCTTGGGCCAAAGCAATGAAACAAATTTGTCACCAAATAATTCAATGGCTTTTACGGTAATAAATATAATGCTGAAGTTTCTGTGCCACATATACACTGTTTAATTTGGTTTGGAGGCAGATTATTTTATTAAACAGCAATACAAAATTGTTTTACTCCACGTGTTTAATTTCATTTTCCTGCACTGCACAATATGAATAATAGGAAACGGGCTTATAAATATGCGTTATGCTAATATATATATGAAGCTTCACGTGCATTGCCAGCATGGCAACTGTTTCTCCAAAAGTCGTGCATGTTATCCAAACCTAAGACCAGTAGTTTAGTGAATGAATTGTATATGCATTCCCTAGTTTACACGACGTTTAAATATCCTCATCAACCTTGTTAGAACAGTCAGTAGTGACGCTGGATTTCTTTTTAATGCTGCATGACCTGGCTTCTTGGGGCAATATACTAGCTTTTATCTTTCATCTTATGACACCCAACTTAGCTATTATAAAGCACGCCTAATTGATCCACACAACTGAATACGTTTATATCAACAGAAAATAACATCTACAATGAGCGCAATTGGACTCTTATTTGTGGTAATATTTCACGTTGGATGTCCCGAGATAAGGCAAATCAGTGAAAAGTCGAGGGTAGGTTAATATTTGACAATTATTTGCCGAAGTGGAGGTGAATAGTACTTGATATTCCGAGATTGAGGAGCCAATCAGAGCGCGCGAAAAGCACTATTCACTTGTGTGGTATATACTAAATGTCCATAGCTTTTTCTTTGCTACTTCCTCGTTTCATACTTTATTTCTAATATATTTCTGTATTATTTTAAATAAATGTGCAGCATCCTTTACTTAATTATTATTTACAAAAAGTATATCATGTATCAAACGTACACGACTTAAGGTCGTTTGTACTACAGGGTACCTTTCCCATGCAGTTGTGGATTGCGTTTATGTATTTTTCTTTCTTTCTTGCATATCTGATATTTAGCGGAAGAGCAGCTCATTGCATTCATCTGGCGTGTATTCGGTCTCAATCGTGTATGGTCTGGAACACGAGGGGAATGGTGCGTCAAAAATTCCATGAAGAAAAGAGTTATGCTTGGCGCATTTTGCTGTTTAGAACTTGACAGATAATGTAGAGAGAACAAATATTTATATATACAATGCAGAAATTATACAATTTCCCATATTTTTAGACAAGTAAAATATTATTTATGTCCAAAATGTACTAATATTTATTTCAATCTACCTGATAACAATATTTCGATGTAATGCTCCAAATAAGTAGCAGGCAACGCAAACTTGTTCGCAAATAATCTTTGCTGCAGTGCCATGCACGAAAACTAGATGTTACATGTGTTTGATGATGAAGAGTCTGAAACCTTTGAAAATAAATTTTGCTTGGTAATTCCAACAATATGCAATAATATATTGCTCTGTTTCATCAGCATCATGTTTCGTGCGTAAAATTCAATTTCACATCCATGAATTTAGTATCTTGCAAGGACCATATTTAATACTTACTGGTCATAACGAGGCCCTCCACAAACACCAGTTTCAGTTAAAAGTTTTTCTTCTGGCCAATTAAAGTGAAGAAGCACGTGGGATCTTCATATTTTAAGTTGAAGAATAATCTCTGATGATATGGCTATAGCTGTGACATATGCAAATGTTCTATTTACCGTTCATATATTATCGTCATATTCTGACCAGATCCCGATGGAGACAATATTGGAAGAAAGAAAAGTTCAGTGACGTCTGTGTTACGGAAAGTATCGACGTACATCGTTCCATTCGATTCTGAAATGTCACAGGATGATGGAAATCCCTCTCTCAAATATGGTTTGTAAAACTTAGTTTTTTTTTGGCAGAAAAGCTTCTTCAAAATGGTTTCTGAATTCGCAAATTTTGAAGAGGAAATTTTCTTCAGTTGCAGAAAAAAGATGTTTGTGTACAAAAATGGTTCAATGGCTATTTAAGTTGTTCTACAATTAGATTTTTAGTACGCTAATAAAACTAAGTGCGCCATGAAGTTATTATTGAGTTAGAACTTCATGTTACTGCATAGTTTCCGTACTGTGGGTGATTACGTTGCATGTACACTGATTGAGATGCTTAAAAATACTTCAACTAAGCAGAGCTCACATGTATTTTGTTATCTTACAGGGTTTAGAAAATCAACGACGATCAATGGAATCAATGAAAAATCCACAATAGATAATTATAGAAACCTTACTTGAAATGTAAACTTTCGCAGGTTTTTTAGAAGACAAGATTGGAACAAACGGCCATGTACGAGAAACATCTGCTCACAAAACTCCGCCTCAAGCAACCATGGACCCGGATACAATTGTAATTAATTCAATTGCGGACGATATTCAAGAATTGCAAGAAACACAAAAAAACATCAAAACTCCAGAAAACATTGAGAAAGTCGGTAGATCTTCAGCTAGAAGTGTGAAAGAGTTGCTGAAAAACCCGTTGCTTTACAAGGTACTAACCTAGAATAATAATTCTGGAAATATATGCACATGTTTATTTTTACTGATATTCTATTGAGTGCGCAGGCACTATAATGCTTCTACACTAGGGGGTTTTGCTTTATCTGTCTAATACCCAAAATCTATAAAAGACCAAACAAACAATTTCATAAGGATCAAACAAAACAAAAATCAATATAAATTTTATGGCCAGTTTCACTACCGCCCAGAGGCCGGACCGAGCATTATGCACCTTGTTTGACTATTGTTCATTTTAAACGTGTTGAGCAGTGTGTTTCTCTTAAAAAATATATCTTATAAGTGTATTATTTTTGTGCGTTGTGATGAAACAACGACAGGAAGAAATTGCGTTGCAGGCAGTGCCTCTCGATAGCAACAAGACATAGCCATTTGCTACCGTGAGGAATTTTAGAACAGTATTTTCAAGTTTTCTTTTTCACAATGTATTACATCCATTCCAGTTTAATTTTGTTGACATGTATTTTTATGTAGTTTTTCTTTTTGAAATAACAGGTGACTGTTATTTTTACGAGTGTCTACAGTCTGGAGGAACTGACGTTCTCTTACTTAGCCTTGTATCTTATGGATCACCTTCATTTTAATAAGGTAGTAATAATTTAATAGTTTATTATTCTATTGTTGTTGGCATGTTATGTTATTCTGATGTGAAATCAGGATAAAAATGTTTTAATACAGACAACAATAAACTGGGACGTACTATAGTAAAACATCTCCACTTATAGATTTACTAATACTGTGGCCATTTACTTGTGTTGATGTATGGCCAGTGTCCATACATACCTTCAAGATATTTTACAATATCATTCAAACATATTAATAATTCATATGTGTAAAATTAATCAGTTAAACACACAAGACTGGTTGTAATGTACAGTAGAATCAAGACCAGAAAGAAATCACCGGGTTAAAAGTAAAATGAAAGTAGGGACGCGCGGGGTCCCGGTCGAGGAATGTTTGTCGGGCGTCATGCGCAAACTCGAGACATTTAGTAGCAGACTCAGTTTTTGCACATGGCGGATCCAGCAGCTCTCTATATTTTCCTTGACCTCTTTTCTTCTAATTTCGGTGAACTGAACTTTCATGAAAAAGTATTTATCGAGAGAAAAAGATCGAAAGCCCCAGTGGGAATTGAAATGTCGCCTCTTGATTAATCATCATACGAACTCTGTATAATAATAATAATTTTTTCGGTCATTTTAGCCGAGGTCCAATACCTTTTCAACCTGGTATATTTCAAGTCGCATACCGTAGCACTACAGAAACTTTGGTCGAGACCAATTCAAAGGCTTTAGAGCTGTTTGCGATAAGATTTCGTATTGGTATCAATTTAAACACTCACTGCGCACTGTGGAGTCTTGGTGGCCGCAAGAATGGATTAGTTTCGTTTTTTTCTGAACAGAAACCGATATATTTTCGGAGAGAAAAACTAACAAAACAGCTGCAGTATATAAGAGGCAACAGATGTCATATACAAACATGTGTAAGGCAAAATCGTCATTATATCCACTAAGCATTTGTTTACGGTTATTCATAGCTTTAGGTGGCCATGCCAAAGTCGTTTACGCTTGTTTTAGCCGATGTACGATGGCCTAGTATCTTCCTCACGTATTTCGTGTCGCCACAGAAACCTCATAACGAGGCTTTAGTACTTAACCATCAATAGAGGACAGAAGTATTTTATTTGCGAGCAAATATTCCTTATACTTTACTTTACACAGGAAGCTACCGCCTATTTTTCGATTATATTTCTTGTCAGTGGAATTTTCGGATGTGCTGTGTCCAAAAAGCTGGACAAAGTGATTGGAAGAAGGGTATGTAATTCATATTTCTCAATAAAATTTCGTGAACTAAACATACCTGGCTAAACATACCATAAATTTAGTAACTGTGCAGGGCCAGTGCAACAGCTGAGGCTTCACGTGTTGTATAAGTAAACGATTGCATATCGTACCTTTTATTTACATCAAGGTATAAGAATTATTTATTTCGTCTTTTTATTTCACAACAGTGGACTTTTTGTGGAATTGCTGTTTTGGCCATCGTAACAGCCACGTGGTTTTACTTTGTCAATGAATCCATAAAACAAACAGTTTACGCTCCCATCGTCCTTTTTGGTTGCTGTGTCTCTTCGATGATTGTGCTGGGCCTATCTTACATTGGAGACTTCGTGGGCGAAAATAAGGTGCGTGACTATGTCCTAATGGATGGCGAAAGCTTTTGTTATTTAGCAATAGAAGTCCTTCCATAACACCGCGGGAAAAAAAGACGTGAAAAGGTTTAGCCAAGAAACACAACACTGGCACTCGATACTCAACTATTGGTTAGTTCTATGCATTTCATATAACATAGCTTATGCAGAAGAAAAAATGAGACTTGCATACGAGGTGAATTTTATCTCGACTTAGACAATGAGAGTAATGGCAATGAATGCTGATTAACAGAAGTGGCGTCCAAAACATATGGCCGCGGTGTCTCCACCAATTGGGATCAGTGTCTGGGGATTTAATCAAGAATTTGAAACAATGTACATGTCTGTTTCAAGTTACCACATTAAATTAGTTATATTATGAACATGGCCTTTTATGAGGCTACTATACAATCAAACATAAAACTATCCTGTTTCGTTTCTTGCAGGAATCAGCAGGCTTTGTGTTCGCGTTAGCAACTGCCGCAAAAACTGCTACAACTGGAGGGATGTTTATGCTTATTCAATTATTTTATCCTTCAGACAGGTAAGTGACAGTAAATCATAAGGGAACCGGTAAATGTAAAGATACAATAGTTTCAATAATACATCACTAAAGTTACTTACGTACACACACTCCTGTACTTGATGGTCTACAGGGACTTGACATGGTTTCAAAGCGTTATCCAAGTCTCAACAATTTAAATAATGTTTTCCTGTAGGCCTCTATAATGTTTACCAAACAATGAAAATAATCCTGAAGTCTTATTACACCAAAGGCTAGTACAGATTATAGCTTTGCTATTATACTGATATAAGGGCCACAAAATTGGGCAAAGAGCTGTAATAAATCTATTGTTGAATATATAATAATGTAACCAACACGTGAGCTTTAGGTAAAGTATTCCTACTGGCTCATACAGTTTCTTGTGTCTGAACACAGAACATATATCTTTTTAATAGTGACGGTTGCCAGGACTGTGGTAATTACGTGCGAGTTGTTTATCCTCTTGTTCTTGGCTTCCTGCCCCTGATTGGTTTGTTGGTCGTGCTCTTCTCTGAATTATTCACACTTAAATGTTGTGATAACAAGAAAGGTAAGTTGCTGAAAGCCCTTGAGATAATTAGCGTGTATAAATGCGAGACAAGGCATTTTTAGTAAGAGCCATGATTCAATCCCAATCATTCCTAACATTATCACAAAGCGTGAAGCACTAACAAATCTATTCAAACTAAATGTTTGTTCTCGTGCAAAGTTGGCCATGCAACCCTTCAGTTTTACGGCAACGCAGTGTTGGCTACATGAATAGATATACTAAGCTAGATCGAAAAGAGAGTTAAAGTGTTCTCAGAGATCACTGGTAAGATACCGTGGGTTCATAACTTTGAATTTTATTTCACAAGGTCAACCGTCTGAATCAAATGTTGTTACAAATCTCTCAGCCGAGGATACAGGAGTGCCCTTTCCTTCTGGTAAAACTGATATCACTGAATGGAATACAAAGCTATGATTTAACTGACGCGGTTAGACGACGTGTTCAGCGCCAATTTTTTAGAGTCTCCTTTTAGCAGAATGCTCTAAATATCAGCTGCTCTAATTCCATTCTGGTGACGACATAACCCCTCGGGGGGGGGGGGGGGCACTCCCTTAAATTTAGTATGGGGGTGTGCCGCTGAGTCCCTGTGACCCTGAACCTGACCCTGACCCTGAAAGCTAGGCAATTTTGCGACCCTGTTCCAGACAAAATGGTGAAAATAGATACCCTGTTCCAGATTAGAGGCGACTCCACAAATCAGAAATGGCGTGCTTGAATAAACATGTGGCGTTGCGTGATTTAAAGCAATGGTTCAGGGCTGTTTTGCAGCAACCGACTTGACTATAAATCATCAAGCATTCTGGCAGAAAGAAATATCGATCTTGCTCCAGAGCCAGACTGAACGAATGTACCCTGCTCCAGAGGGAAACGGTGATTTGTATACCCTGTTCCAGAGTCGGAGAGGCGAAAGGTATACCCTGTTGAGCGGCACATCCCCGTATAGCCCATATATGGGAGTGCCCCCCTCCTCCCCCTCCCCCCCGGCATAACCCTAAGATACAGCTGATCAAAATGCATTTTCCTGCCATGTCAATCCGATATCGAACTTGTAGTTTGTACAATAAGCCACCCATGTATGTATACAAGGATAAACCAATATTTTTCAAAGCACAGTTATGAAATCAGGCAGTTTGAGTGGTGACGATGTATTTAATTCAAAATGAGTGGACAGGCGTAATGTTGTTGAGAAGCTAAAAGAAAACAACCAATTAAAAATGACAAATACATCCCTATTCCTTTTTGTTTTCCTTTGTTGATACATTTTATTAGATTCCTAGAATATCTTTAAGAACTCTTTGTAATTCAAAAACATCCCAGGTAAATTATGACTCGGACTCCGATAAAATATCCAGTAAAAGTTGTACGGAGAGTTAGTGATTGAAAACAAATCAACTTTCGCGTAATGAATACCGTAATTTGTTTACGAAAAATCGGAGGGGGTGGCGCTTCAAACACTAAGCTAAATCAGGTATAGTACTGTGGCTACATTGCAAATCTTTGCTTCAGAGCATGTTACTCGGCCAAGTCCTAAATCTTCCTGCAGCTTTCTGGCCAAAGTTATTAACCCCTAAAGTGAGGGCATTTTACTGGATTTGCGACATACGACAACACAGCACAGCATTCGACACGGCTGATCGTGTAAACCACAAATTCAATCACAAAATGTATACATCGAATTTGACTCTGGGGACTTATGGAGGTATTGCATGAAATGCTTAACTCTTCGTTGATAACATCTCGGTTGCACATTTTTTCCAGAACTCGACGTTCGTCTATAAAATGCAACTTACCGAGTGCTACTGGCCACTTTTTTCGACTTTTTTCCCACTTCCCTATGTAATCCCTTATGGCATCGATCGAAACGGTTTTTTGCAATTTGTATACATCGAATTTTACCGGAGGAAAATAAGTTTTCCACTATTGTGAAAAGTAAGCTTTGCTCTTCGACAGGCCGGTTGCACATTTTTACAAACACGGTTCGATAAGGAGGAAACTACAATTTATTATCTGGTCCCATACATTTCTTTATAAATTATTGACGCGCGGCACGGCTTGGTCGTTTGCGTCAGCTTACATAAAGTATAAATCGGATGTCTGGAATTTCTGGCGATGATTTGGACCTTTATTGCTCGTGGGGCGTAGCCGGCCGACGAGCTAAGGATTGGAGACCGTGTCTTTTTATATTTATTTTTCTGGGTTACGAATCAGCACACGGTGATTGGTTCACATTATCACGTGATATGCTATGACGTAAGGTGACTTCGCGAACAACTTGAGATGTGGGCGCCGCGATTGAATTGTACGTTAATACAATTGCGTGTAAAGTTAGCTATATCCCATCCAAACTCAACACCGTTTGGCTCTGTGGAACATGCACAGGTAAACTGGATTTCAGGGAACGATTTTTGGCTGGCGTTTGTACGTTCATCGTCATAACCGTAAACAAATGTTTGATGGATTCGATTATGTTTAATGGGCATGGCTACGGGATTGCAAATAACTCTGTCGCCGCTAATTATTTAGCCCCGACGAACTTTCTGTGGCGACACGAAGTACCTCTGGGAAGATACCAGGCCAAAAATGGACACCAAAGCCATGACGAACTTTAGCCGTAAACATTGATGATAATTGTATACTAGAAATGAAAAATACACCGAAATAGTCCAAAGCATTGAGTTTGTTAGTTGCGAATGACTGAACACGCTGTGAACAAAACCGCAATAAAATTGTAAACAAGCCTAGTGTTACATTCCTCGTTTTCAATTTTATATTTGTTACGGAGCGGGAATACTCGAAAGCCTCCTAGAAGAAACGCATTCAGTAAAAAATGTCCACAAGTATTGAAGCGAAGGCTAGATTATCGTGGCCTCTAATTAAAAACATTGGTCCGCAAAGCGTACGTGAAGCTATTTGCTAGTTGATGATAGTCTATGATAGTGCATGGTAACTCGTGTTAAAACGGGGGAGAGAGTTCGAACTATCATCGAATATTATCACCGTTTGATCGGGGTTTTACACTATGTTCTACTATGCCACTATGCTTGACCAAACACAAATGCACAAACATGACAGTTTATTGTATATATTATTTTGAGCTGATCGACATAAAAGGAGCAAAGTATAGCTTGCCAAATATTTCATCTGCGAGGTAAGCCAGCTTTTGACTCGTTATAATAGTTTCGTATTAACGTAACACACTCCAGCCAAACAAACCTGTTTCTCGTGCTCTTCAAACGGTGGTGAAATAGATTCACAGTAAAATTTCCTGTCGACTTTTCAGTCGATCTTTCATTAGCGACAAAACCCGCTCGAGACAATTTTTATAAACACACAACTCAGACATACCACAGTCGATCTGGTCATGAAATCATGTGTCAACAAACATATCATGCGAGGTAAACCAGATTTTGACTCGTTATAATAGTTTCGTAACGTAACACACTCCAGCCGAACAAATCTGTTTCTCGTGCTATTCGAACGGTGGTGAAAAGGATTCACAGTAAAATTTCCTGTCGATTTTTCATTTAATAGCGACAGAATCCGCTCGAGACAATTTTATAAACAAACAACTCAGACATACCACAGTCGATCTGTATCTGCAATTATGGCATGAAATCATGTGTCAACAAACATATCAGTGAACGCAAAAAAACTCGGAATAAGCTTTTACCTTTGCCAAACATATGTCATGGTCACACCATACAGCTGTGTTCCTTCTTTTATGAGCGGAGCGTATATTCGCAAATGTGTCCAGAAATGTCGCTTCCTGCCAGATGCTACGGATATGTCAGCCAGGGGTTGAGGGGATTTCCACATACAACCAAAGAATCGGCAACACTCACAGCTGCCATTAAATAGTGCCTTGATTCTCCACGTGCGAGAGAGCCAATTATATTTAGAAAACCCCTCCCTGGAGAGGTAATTTAGCTTCTGACATTCTGTCGCCAAGTTATAACGTTAGCACGGAAACCCTTTACTAAAAATCTCTCTGTGCATTCTTTGTGTTACTAGATAACAAAAGATAAACTTTCTTACAGGACCTGTACCACGGCGGCTTTTATATGGATAACACTTCATGCCCCTCCCCCCTCAGTAGTTTTTGCCACCTAGAGGGGGAACATTTTATTGACCTAATGAGATGGGCCGAACGGCTGTTAGTCCAAACCGCCGACATAGAAGCTATTTACATATATGCAAATAGCTTCAAAAAGAGCCGGTTGGAAGAATCGACAAGATAAGTCACGCATTACTCTTTTCTGGCTGGTTGACCTTTCACTCCTTAGATCCAAATGCTAGTCGTTCATCAACCTCTAAGAAGCAAGTGGAAGCAAGTGTAGTGTTGTAATGATAGTTTATATTAGTTTCATTTGAGCAAGGTGTCAAAAGTCAAATTTTCTAAACTGTATGACGTTTTTCTGGTGAGAAACTGCAACTCTTTCTCGGGAGTCTCGCTCTTGTCCCTGCCATTTTAGTTTCTTCTGGTCTCGACCCAACCCACGCCACGAGCTCACTGGCAACCAGTCTTGTTCCATCTATGGTCTGACAACTGGATTAAACCTTATAGACTATCGAAAAGCGTTTGATCTTGCATTGTCGAACATGGCATATTTGTGAAAAAGTTATCTACTACGGGCCAACCACTCCTTCACACTTTTGGCATGTCCACAAGCTTTTGTTTCTGCTTGAGAGATGGCGTCAGTATTTTTGCGGCATTGAAGTCATAATCTTCCTCGACAGTGCTTATTCTTCAGTCGTTATCACCTTTACTTCTTTCGTCATATTGCTTTTCCTGGAACTCGTCCGATTGAGGTCTTTCATAGACACTGGGAATTCATTTTGCAACAACTACGACGACTTGTTGTTTTTGAATTGCGTTATTACGACACGCCTTGTTAACGCGACCTTGATCATGACCAAATTTGGAAAACCGCAACTGCTCTATTTGGAAATCCACTGTTGACAACAGAGGGAACATGGAATTATGGAAGGGAAAGTGACTACAATACCTCGCAAATCAATTCTCGATTCGCGAGCTAAAAAACCGATCAGAGTGCAAGTAAATTTGTCTTGCGGGCCGGGAATGGAAATTTTTTTGTTTCTGAACTCAACAATGCAAGCCAAAATCGTTTCTCAAAACCCGGCTTGTCCATGCATCAGCCTACTTTAGACAACTTTTAATCGCCCGCATCTTCAGTTGCTTTCGAGTACACGTTAACCCTTTCACTCCCAAGTGTTCAACTTTACAGTTTTCTCCTTCAGTTTCTCACCAGAGATATATCATACAGTAAGGAGAACTTAACTTTTGATACCATACTTTGATGAAAACTGATTAAACTATCAATTCTCAATACATCGCTCATACAGTTCCTTCTTAAAAAGCTACGAGAATCTGTATTTTGAGCATGATATGGGAGTGAAACGGTTAAGCGTGACCACAAATCACTTAATTGACAACAACCAATCACCGTGTGCGGATTCTCAACCCCAAAGTAAAGGCCGAAACAGAGTGTAATCTTAAGCTCGTGCGCATGCGTCACGAGCAATAATACATGGAGTCTTGGAGATGAAATTTATCTTCTCATGTTCATCTCCATCGTTCGCTCCGCTCACTCGTGAGATACCGAGATGAACACTCGAAAATAAATGTTATATCTCCTTGCGCCCATGTAATATTCTCTCTATATAAAACAGAATGGACATTTTAAATTGCAAAATATTCTGAAAATCAGTCGTAGTTCACACAGCACTCACGTATCCGCTTTCAAAGTGCGGATAATAGTTATGTCGGCCGTATTCATACAGTGATTATAGCCTTGTATTCCACGCAGTATCTTCAGTTGTACCGGAGGGAGAGAGAACACCACCAACTTCGGCTATCGATTCAGACAGCTGAACTGTGGAATAAGAATCAAAGTAAAAGAGTATAAATGGACCGTTTCAATCAGAATACTAGTCCTCTAGCTAAATGCATGTATGCTTGTTATGTAGCACTACATCTTGTGGAAAAATTATATTTTATTCTGGAGGAAAATATTTCACGTTTAGTTTAATCATGTATAACATACAAGTACATGGTAAGAATGGGCAGGACAAACGTACCCTGTCAATAATATTGAACTCGAGGGGTCAGTATAGTAATATATTATGCTAAACTATAATATAGATGGTCGAGATGACTGGACACAGAATGGAGCGTGATTTCAAAACAGACCACCATGCTGAATCTGTTGTGCTGAATCGGCGACTTGTAATCTTAAGTGTTTCTGTAAATCCGTAAATTTAGCTGATACAGCCGAGGCTGTTTATTTTGGCGGTCACCTGACGATAAAACTTGGCTGGCAGAGTGGAGAAAATGAACGCTTCTCGATCTAGTCATAATAAAACTATATGTAGAAACAAAACCAAGTTCAATATTGACATTTACTCGACATGTACTTATTTACACGGGAAGTTAAAAACTACTATTTGCTGAAGGCAACAAAATCGTGCAACTTGACGCGCAACATTGTAGCAGTGCAATATTATCTGGTTGCTTATTTCTGAGTCACGTCGAGAGAGCATTAGCTATGTTTGACATTGAGGATTTTATTGATAGGGAAATGTAGCTGAGCAAAGCCATACCCTTACCATTATTTTTAGCACAGCATGAGGAGGTTGCGAACTCAGAGAAGAGCACGACCAACAAACCAGTGAGAGGCAGGAATCCAACGGCAAGGGGAAAAACAACTCGCACGTAATCGCCACAGTCTTGACAGCCGTCACTTAATAAAAAAGAGAGCATAATTTATGTGGATTATGTGGTTTTCACGAAGAACAAGAGCTACCATGCTTTGTGGTCTGTTTATTCCCATAATACATTGCAAACCCAGAATCTGCTCACTGCATAAATTAAGCATGGCTGATGCGCGACGTTGCACATTTACATTGGGCTGCTGCCAGACTCTAGATTTTATTTATTTTTTTAATATTAGAGATGGGTTAGAACCACAGATGGCCAATGCAGTTTCCTGCATTTATTTTTTCATGACTTTTGGAGACTAACGTATCTGACTGAAGGATAAAATGACTGAATGAGCATCAGTGGCAAACCAGTGGTAACGTTTTGTGTTGCATTTGCAAACGAGAATACAAAACCGGCTGTTTCCTGTGAACACAAAACAGTTCTAGTTACAAAACTAGTTGAATAATTATGATGTTGTTTAATTTCCTAAAGGTAGATATATGCACACCTAATTTTGTAACTTGAAGGCAAACACAAGTACGCATCGTTATTTCTTGATTTGGACAATCAATACTTGTTAGTCATTGGCACTCGCCAAGATCAGTAAACAAATGGCTACGATTCTATGACAAGCATTAGATGCCCCAAATGTTCTACCGATGTTTAACCAGCCCCATAACATGCTGCTCTTAGCTTTTGTCTAAATTTTGTTCGTTCTCGAAAAGCCCTTGAATTTGAGTGCTGGTCTCAAAATGTCCTTGATATCGATTGTGCGATTTGTTGAAAAGACACTGAATTTGGACAACCGATCGACACGCCGGGAAAAATTGCTCAAATGCAGTCATTTGAGGAGAAACTTAAAGGAAAACTGAAAATCTTCAAATAATGTCAAGCATTTTACTCCGATCGAAAGGTAAATTTTAAGTCCTTGAAAAAATGAAAATTGACCTCTTGAGAAGTCCTTGAATTTTGATTTGAAAAGGCTGTACAAACCCTCGCCCGCTATTTATTTTACTCTGCTTCCCTAATGCTGTCTTTGTCTTGTCCCAACCACTGGGCCCACAATAATTGGCAAATTAAAGCTGCTGTTGTGATCCTGTCGCTTATAATTATCATTATCTTCCCTTTTGCTGTTTATAAATTGTTTCTTCTTATTTGTTCTTTATTTGCCCCATTTAGCGGTGAAGCGTAATAAAAAAAGTTTCACGTACCAGTTTTGACGGAATCTAAATATTCACGCACCTTATTCTCACCTACGAGGTATCCGACATAGGATAGGGCCATCACATTCAATACAGAAACACAGCAACCAAAAAGCACGATGGGCGCGTAAACCATGTGTTTTGTAGACTCCGTGACAAAATAAAACCACGTAGCTGTCACACTTGCTAAACCAGCAACACAGCAGAAAGTGAACTGTAATAACAGCAAAGAAAAATGGAATTATAATGCGAAGAAAATGAAGTTTTCACAATTGCTTTAATCATGTCGATCCAATTTATTCCACACGTACACACGCACACAATCTAGCTTATTCACCCGGAATATTTCTTTAAACGTGTCATTCTCAAGAGTGATCAACTTCGATTTTCTCTTTCAATTTCTCACCAGAAATATATCATATAGTAAGGAGAACTTGGCTTTTGATACCTTGCTCAGATGAAAGCTGATTATAAACCTCGTTACATCACTCGTACTTTTCTTCTGTATTTTGAACTTGGAATTGAAAGAAGTGTAAGTAAGGTCTATACTACTATTTACTAAACTATACTATTCTAATAAAACACGTGTTAAAACACGCTTATCGAGCGATATTATTCTGAGTTGGTTTCCATAGTAATCATGCTAGAGACATTTTCACATACCCTTCTTCCAATGACCTTTTTGACCTGTTTGGAGACAGCAGATCCGAAGACCCCGCTGACAAGAAACACAAGTGAGAAATAGGCAGTGGCTTCCTGTGAAAAGAAAAAGGAATTAGTGGGCTAGATTAGCCTTATATTATTTCTGCTCCATCTGTTTGGAAGCATCCAATTTGAGGATTAATTAATAACTACGGGGCGGTAGCCTGCGAAAACAGACGGATTTGAGAGGCCAAAAAATACCGTCTGCGAAACAGAGCCGACAAACAACTTCCATGACGTCATAGGCTTAGTCCAGTCCAGTTTAGCTTTCAAAAATCAAGAAGTAAGACAAATGAAAGACATTTTTTTTCATTTCTGATTGGTCGCTCTTGAGACAGCCTATGACGTCATGGAAGTCGTTTGTCAGTTCGGTTTCGCAGACGGTATATTTTGGCCTCGCAAAGCAACAGGCGGAAAATCCGTCTGTTTTCGCAGACTACGGGGCAAGGATGGTTTGACTTGGAAATATTTGGAAATATTTACGACTCCACAAGGTGAATGGCATATCCAAGAAAAGTTGCTCCTGTATGTGAAAGTGACTGACACATACCAGGCACAATTAAAGAAGAGCGTTTGTCCTTCTTATAATAAGGAAGCGTTATTATTAGGTATAAGAATTCCAAAAGAACAGTGGGTTGCATACGAGACCAAAATTTGTACTTTCTTTCGCTCCTGAGTGGCCGCCATCTTGGATATTTTTATAAGGAGGCCTGGGAAAGAGCGTTACAGACACAAGGACTAAGCGTATTATTATATAGACTAGCGGGACCCCGTAAAATACGGTGGTCGGATGTTTTTCCTTTTTTTCTTTCTTTCTTTTCTTCCTTTTTGAAGCCCATTTTGAGCATCTTGAATGCAGTTTACAGTGTCAAAGTATAAACTTCTCTGTAGTGTGTGTACCACTCAACCATACCACTAGACAAATTGCCGATCGATCGACATAAAAATCTCCCCGTTTTTCGAACATGTGGCAGTATCAGCCCAACATCCAGTCACCTAACAGCACAAATTCTCTTTTTAAACTCATTTCCGATTTCTAAAAGAACTGTGGTCAGCATACCGGGCCATACTTGTACTTAGTTTCACTCGATGTGGCGGCCATCTTGAATTTCTTTATGATGAGGAGGCCTGGGAAAGAGCTTTACGGACGGACGAACGGACGGACAAACGGACGGAAGTGAGTTAGCGTATTATTATATAGATAATAATACATAGGCAGGTAAGCTCCGCTCACCGAAGTGATTTTCAGGGAGGTCCTGCGAACTGGTGTTTAGCATACCTTTTCAAAGTGAAGATGATCCATAAGGTACAGTGCTAAGTAAGCGAATGTCAAGCTCACAGTGCTGAAGGAGCAGCCGTAAATAATCGCGACCTGTGATTTTATAGAAAGAGAAAGAGATCAGCTTCTAAGAATAAATAACAGCGGTCAAGTAATGTATTACTAGCCGACCCATAAGTCTCGTCAAATAACGGAAATATAACTGTTACAGCTGCTTTAACCTTTTCAATTCCAAGAGTGATAAACTTCAATAAGAATCTCTTTCAGTTTCTCACCAGAGACTATCATACATTATATGGTTAACTTGGCTTTTCATAGCTTGTTTAAATGACAGCTGATTGAACTATCAATTCTCATTACATCACTTGTTATATATATTCCTCTTGAATGGTTGGGAGAATCTGAATTATGAACTTGGGAGTGAAAGGGTTAACTGTGTCTCCCTCTGTAATTTATTACGTAACAACAGTTTTTTACTGAAAAAAATTTACTACGATTCTACAACCTAACATGAAAAGTTTTCCAACACAATTATACAAGATAGTTGTTGCGGGATTTACCTTGTAAAACTTTGGGTCTTTCAGCCAATCCTTCGCACATTTTGCATGTGTAGCATAATCTATTTTGTCTCTTGGGGCATTATTGGTATCTTGCTCGCAGACTCTCCCGTCCGTTCCGTGGGCTCGGAGAACCTGCCCATAGGCTACATTATTGGCTACAGGAATTGCTTGCTGCTTTGACCTGATATCAGAATCTTCCACTGGAGTATTAGTTTCGTTTGTAATTTGAGAATCATTCCCCATGTCTTGGTCGATGCTTCCTCGAATTTTGGTGGTGTGCTGTACTCGCAGTTCGTCCATATCTTCTGAAATTGAACCATTTTTTTTTTTTTTTTGGTAAACAGGATACTAAATTCTGTGTTCAAACGATTTGAGTGACATAAACACATCATGTGACTGGGCCGTTTAATGGTTTTTCCTCTTCTTTAAAAAAATCTTTAAATTCCTTAATATGTACGTAAGTGCATGACCAATACGCGTCCAAATGACAATAAACACCGCGTGGAATCATAAACAAATATATATCGAAATATATATCTAAATATGTTCGATACGTGTCCAAATGACCTTAAAAATCTAAATAAATATCTAAAGATATTGTAGAGGACGTTCTTTCCTTATAAAGAGCAATCTTTTCCCAATTCCAGTTAATACTAAAGCTTTCGGCTGGTAGGTGCGTTTATCAAATCTGTGAAAACTGAAAGTGTTCTCCTGAACACAACAATAGTCTGGGCTTTCTTCTTTATAGTTCTTTTTTTACCTCGTAATAGAAACAATAGCTCATACAAACCATAACAATCCTGAAACTCGAATGGAATGATGGCCGTCGAAACTTTCCTTACCACAGACATCACTGAGCTTTTCTTTTTTCCAATACTATCTTCTTTGGGAACTATAGAAAAGATATACAAACAACAACAACAACAACAACAACAACAACAACAGTAAGAGGGTGAGAACGAAGTGGTTCCATTTTGTTTCAAACCGGAAATCGCGGGGAGGTGAATAGAGTGTAGCTGTGGGTGGCCATGTAAGGACGCATCAACGGTATTTTTCCATGCAGGCAGTATAAATAACTGCATGAAAGTACTATAGGCTTGAATTGAAATTTAAAATCATGCATCAAACTAAAATTAGTGTGGATATGCCGTGGCTGACGTTTTGAATGTTAGTCTTTCGTCATACCCAGAGCCTCGACTAACGAACAAGAGTCAACTGTGCCATGCGATCGGTTTGGAGTCACAAAACTTTGTAATTGTTCCTTTGTGTATATGAGAATCGACATTATTATTTTGTACGATCTCATTCTTTTCACTGACCTCGTAAATGATAAATCGGAGTTGTTTGCAAAGAACGTACGACTAACCTTCTTCGCCTTTACGTTCCAGACAATACACTACTGACATGGAATGAACTCCAGTAGTGTGAAGAATGCTGCTCTTCCGCTTAATAAGAGAGATAAAAAAGACATATTGAAGAATGCAAAATGTTATCCGAGAAACAAAGTATGTTTAAGCCTTTCTGCTTGATTATCTGAAAGCCTTTTAGCAAGACTATTATAAGACATTCTATACAATAGTTATGATGGTACGCTCAACATGATTTGCTAAAAATACCATGTTAGATGAGAGTATATTACACGCTGACGTGATACGTGATGTATTTTATTATGACCATTCCAATACATATATAATGGAGTCGAGTGGTTTCCCTACAATACTCACTCGTGTTCTCCCAACTTCTCGCGTGTTTAGATGAGGTTATATTACACGGGAACGAGTTACTTATTTTGTTAAATATTTATCCTTTATCACTGGTGTTCAGAAATATAATTTGGCTGTATCAGGTGAATGGAAATGTATGGATAGTGTTATCTGACAATTATGGTTGTAATTTAAAATATATATGCTATACACGTGAAATCACCTCTGTTAATGATAAAGACTTACCCTGGACCTTTCATCCTTTCTCATTTTGGGAGTACCAATGTGAAAAATAACGACAAACAATAGTCCTATTGCACACACACTGATCGAAATTTTCTGTTGACATAAACAAAGATAGATTTGGATGAGCCTAAAACTTTGTATCACTCGAAACACGTTGCGTAGATCTTTCGTGGAGGATAAAAATTGCGACCAAACGCGTTCTCGCTGTTACGCGCAAGGTAATATATCCGCGGGGGACTGGTTACCTTCTAAATATCACTTTGGAAGGGATTACCTTGAAATAAGACCTATATGGGGGATTAGCTCTCTTACCTTTATACTCTCTTGATATAAAACATGGAAAGCGTGTTATATTGCTTAATCATTACCGTAAATTCCATCGAGTCATCTTTTGGCAAATTTCCGTCACTTTTTTGGCCCAAGATAATCCATGCCACACCATACGTACAGATTCCACCCAGGTAGGAAAATACAGTTCTGCAATGAAAAATAAACAAAAAACAAACAAAAAAAACGAGACATTGCCACATATTTCTTCTGTCCGAAGCTCGAAGAAGTATAAGCGTGAACCTGGGACTGTAGTTCTACATATAGTATTACAGTCACGAAACGAGAAAAAGCACCAACTCGGTGAATGTACCTGAGAACTTCATCGGCATCATCTTTTAACAATAAATGAACACAGTTATGGGACATGAACTGCCAACATTTGTGAAGTTTTCATTTTTTAGTTTTAATTAAACTATAACAAAAGTGGCAGATAATAACAGTTTCAACTCTTGGAGGTACCGTAGACACAAGGGATGGAAGCTAGTGTGAGTGCCTTTGGGTTTTCCTTGTGTTTTTTACATTTTTGTATATAGCCTGTTGTGTTTATAGCAATATAGGGCCACTTTGAGGTCTAGACCATTAAGAGCTCTTTGGGGCCGGGAATGAACTAGGAATTTCACAAGCTTATAAGATAGCTTTAAATGACAGTCACTCCATACTGATGTTACTACACATACTGATATTATCACACAGACTGTGTTGCTGGCTCACCTGATTGAATTGATAATAACAAGTTCATCCTGTGTTTGCGAAATTTCCGGTATGAACGAAAGATGAGCCACACTCACCGCTCCATACCAAAAACATGCCAGGCCGTACATAACAGAAAAGTAACCAGTTCTGAACCATGAATTTTCAGAAGGCTTCTGCGGACACAGGAGACAATGACTGAAGGACAACACAAGGAAGGGTACAGTAAAAATGGTTCCAATCGAATGCCAAGTCTTTCTCATTCCGTATGCTCGAGACAGGAGAGGAACATGGACATGATCGCAGCAGTAACCAAAAAGACAATTCCCAAGAAAGGTGGTGACCTGACCAACGACAAGAACCAGTCCGGCTTGCTTATTAGAAAGATTGGCCACCTTCGTATAAAAGACCAAACCAAAGGACATCACGACTTTACTGATGAGATCGTTACAAAAGCTCCCAACACCACACGAAAACAGCTGTCTCCTTGATGTGCCTCTCTGGTGTGCCTCTCCCATTGTAGGGCTGTAAACACATAATACGGATAAGATAATGAAATATATTAGTTAACTCACTATCATATAACACGTAAAGATACCGAAAAAGTTGTCACATCCAGAATATGTATTGACAAAAATATCTGTCGTGTGACCACACATAACGGTCGTGTCTTTAACTGGCAATACAACAGAATACTTTAGGTTTTTACTTCAAGTTATATAAACATCTTGATTCAATGTATTTTTGCCAGCAAGTAAAAAGGCGTTTCCGCTCAGAGAAGAACTCGGGGCTACTAGAACTATCCCAGAACAACACAATCGAAACTCCAAGTAAGTGACATAGTCACGTTTTGAAGTAAAATCCAATACCTGTTTTACCCACAAATTTATTTGAAACTTTTTCCAGCTGGACAGTTACTTGTGTCAGCACCTTTATATACAGCTAAATATATATACAGCCGAAAATAAAGTTTTGAGTTTCATTAATAATATAATAAATGTGATTTGTTCCCAATCCACCCTATCCAGTCAAGTTTGAAAAGAGTCATGGTATTTGTTGACAACGAAAAATTGTCTTGAATGTGATTACATTTCTTGAACGTAATCGTGCGCATTTGTTGAATGTGCTAAATTTATCCTGTTGAAGGGCATGTGATTGCGTTTGTTGAATGTGCAGGTAAAAATGACTGTCGCTAATACACATAAATTAACTGCAACGAGGACAATTCTTGTTAACTCTAAATGAACACACAACATGTACAGTGATCCAAAGCTGGAGGGATAGAGGTTGAGCAACATAATTATTTGACAAATTGGTTGTTACAAGAGGAATCAACCTTACATGTACATACATATATACATGTATTTAACAATTATTCGCCGAAGTGGAGGTGAATAGCGGTGGATATTTACCGAGCCGTTTCGGCAAGGTAAATATCCACCACTATTCACCGACACTGATGCGAATAATTGTTTTAGTATATACCACACAAGTTTAATTGCCAACTCCCAAATAGTTACTTTATTTCCGACAAAAGTGGACAAAAACTTGTTTTACCAGAAGCCGCTGGGAGGTGAATAGTACTTGATATTCCGATATTGAGGAGCCAATCAGAGCGCGCGAAAAGCACCATTCATTTGTGTGGTATATACTGTATATATATATATATATATATATATACCGTCATATATTCCGTATATATATATATATATATATATATATATATATATATATATATATATATATATATATATATATATATATATATATATATATATATATATATATATATATACAGTCGATTCAAAAAAGGTTGACCTTCAAAAATAGCAAATAGGCAAATACCACGACCTGAATAGCCGAGAATTTCCGGCAAATTTAAGAATTGGTTCATGCTTAGCGTGCGTTTATCGAGTTATGGATGCACGCGGGAAGTTGGGAGAGCACGAGAGAAGCGTAAGAGTTGCTCGAGGCGTAGCCTAGCTTCACGAGTGCTCTCCCAACTTCCCAAGTGCATCCATAACTCGATAGACGCACAGCTAAAAGCATGAACCAATTCTTTTATAACATAGGCACACAAAATTACGAGCGAAAAACAAGTTTTCATTTCTGATTGAATGCAAAATTCTCTTTCGACTCACAAAAGGAAAAACAAACTTTCTCATTGGATGATTGAAAACACGCCACAACTTACTAACATTTCTGTCATCTAAAAGTTTGATGATAGTCGATAAAAAAGATGTCGTTTAATCGACGAAAACACTGAAAGCGTTGTTAACCTGGCGTGGTGAAAGCCAGCAACCTGCGGTGACTTTAGAATTTGTAACAATGTAAATGCTTTGAACGGTACAATTGTTGAAGATTAACCCAAGAAATTCAAGTCGCCGCTTCAAAACAACGTGATTCGAGCTTGACTATCATTAAGCCCCATGCACACGAGCAAGTTTTCTATGACAAATTTTCTGTGACAAATGATTTGCCCGTGTATACGGTCGAGCAACTTTTTTTCAGAAGTTTTTTGACAAATTTTCGTTGTTTCTTTTCCTTCTGACTTTGACTTCCATAAACTATTCGCGTGATCTCAAAGCCTCCAGCAAGAGGCTAACTGCATTATTTGGCTAATTCAAAGACTTTGTTGTCAATGTTGTGCATGCCGCCATCTTGACAGTGCGAACACGCTTGCAAATGAAGACATGGGAACTAAAGTTTTCCTAAAAACTTTGACAAGTTTTCGTGTACACGATCAAATTTCACATGTGACAAGTTTTCCTTGTCATAAAAAAGCTAGCACGCCAGCTTTTCAGCAGATGCATTTGTCACAGAAAATTTGCCCAAATTTTCTCATGTACACGAGCAAAAAAATCTTGTCACAGAAAACTTGTCATAGAAAACTTGCTCGTGTGCATGGGGTTTAGATTCTTATCATTTTGTCTATTTCCCCAGTATCCCTTTCGGTCGTGGTATTTGCCTATTTGCTATTTTTTGAGGGTCAACCTTTTTTGAAACGACGTTTTAATCATTATAATTCTAATATCACGGCTCACTAATACCTTCGTTGGGTTCTTCTGCGGATGATGAAGTCGTTCCTCGCAATCCAAAAAAGCCCCTTCTCTGTCACATTTACCGGAGGTTATGGAGTTCGTTCGTGGAGGACGTTCGACTGGCCAGTACTGGGTAACACGATGATTAATAGTACGTTGGTTGTGATCGTGCGTTAGTCTCCAGGCAGACTGATTGTTAACTGACGTACTTCCCGAACGGAATTCATGCTGACTCTGAAGACTGCGAACTGCTCACGCTCACGAATAATGTTGTGGCTAATGTAGTTTCTTCTTTGTTTGCACTTGACGTCATGATGGACGCTGATTTGGATACTTATTCAGCGAATTTATTTATCATCATCCAGTTTTAAGACCGAGTAAAAGAAATGAAACTCAAGATGGCTTTTAACCAAATCTATTCAATAGCACTAAATACTCAGGCTTTAACATCATGCTTTCAAAGATGGAATGTTCATTTAGAAAAAAATTATTTAGAACAAACTTTGAAAACTCAATGAACCATTGCAAACTTTCAACCTGAGTAATTAACACATATTTGAGATACACGTATTTGGTTAAGGTGCAGCGTAGGCTGGATCAATCGGGACTTCTTATTGAAAAAAAAAAAAAAAGATCGTAGTTGAGCCACCATTCCAATTACGCTTTGCTGGCAAGACAGTCTCGCTATGACGGGATATATACAGTTGCGTGTAGAAAGTTGTCTCAGCAAATTTTGGAGCTTAGCTTGTGCATGGAAACTTGAAAACGCATCACTTTGTAACGTAGCCCGAACTAAACCAAACTGCACAACAAACTTTCAGTGGTCACGCTGCAAAATCTTTTAGCGGTTGACTGGTCACGCCGCGCACGTATACTCACTAAACCAGCATCTCCGTGCGGCTTGTAAGGGATTAATAATCTACTAGCGGAGAACGGACAAGAATCCCGAAAACTACTTACAGGGCGAGGAGATATCTGTGTTTGTTGTATTTCTAGTTAAAAAAATCATTATAAATTGCTTATGTGAGAACGAACTTTGGGTCATACCCTTTGCTAGAGAAATTAGCATATCCACATGCGCAATTGTTTAAACGTAGTCAAGAAGAAACCACATTAGCCATAACATTATTCATCGTGTTAACATGGGAAATGCTTTGAACCCAGGAGCCTGAGTAGTTCGCTGATTGTGATCGTCCGGGTTAGAGTTATGTTTCCAAGAAGACTGCGCGTTGTTGTTGACGGCCGTTTCGATTCCCTGAGCGGAAGTCACATTCATAGTTAAAATGACTTCCTCTCAGGAAGCACATCAGTAAAAAATAACAGTCTTCCTGGAGACCACTCTAGTGCGGACGATCACAACCCACGCACTATTATTCCTCGTGTACCCAGTACCGACCAGTCGAACGTCCGCAAAGTGTACTCGTACCTGCGTAATTGTGACTCAGAAGGGGCTTTTTGGATTGTGAGGAACGATTTGATCATCCGCAGAAGAACCCAACGTAGGTATTAGTGAGCCGTGAAATTAGAATTTGGGTATTAGAATGTTGTAATATATATGTATATATACATGTGAGGTTGATTTGTCTTGTAGCAACCAATTTGTCAAATATCTTGTTAAACCTCCACCATCCCAGCTCAGGATCACTCAGGAAATTGAATTGTGCTCCATTTTTCCTGAATCAAGTTTGAAATTTAAAGAACAATATCTACAAAGACATTTTGCTCGAAAGACAATTTGCATAAGTAAAGGATAAAAAGCACCTAGTGGGCTATGGATCCTTGTTTGGGGGATGGCGGGAGTGAGCTTGGTATTTTCAGTCTGCAAGGAACAAAAGTCAGGAGTATAAACACGTGCAAGCTTTTTTCCTTTTTGGACAATTCAAGCAGCCAATTTCCCTTAAAAGCAGTCAAAACAGTTGTAATAATTAAGTGACGCAAGTATTAGGTAATTAACATATGCACGAACGTGCTTGGCTATTTGTGTACGAACACTCCTAGTTTTAAAATAGCTCAAGAGAAATAGGCCCAGGGGCATTTTTTGAGACATCACTGGAAAATTCTAACCTCTTACATACTGTGTAAATAACGCAAAAAAGTTATGTAAATCATAGTTTACATACAATTCACGCTACGTGTAAACACATTTACACGTAGTGTAAAACATGTTTTACACATATTTTACATTTTATGTAAAATGCACAGCTGTAAAGTGTGTATAAATACTTATAAATAAGATGTTAATATGAAAGATTATTTTACATACTGTAAATAGATGAGAAAGTTATGTAAATCATTTAAATCACAATTACACACAGTGTAATTATAATGTACATACAATTTTACATTGTATGTAAACGAAATAGTAATTGTAAAATGTGTGTAGATTTGTTTTCATTATTTTATATACTGCGTAAATAGATCAGAAATTTGTGAAATCATAATTTACACAGTTCATACTGTGTGTAAAAATATTTACACATAAAGTAAAATATAATTATTATATTTTACATTTGATGTAAAACAGTTCTCAAGAATGTGTATAAATACTTATCTATTCTTTTACATACTATAGTACGTAAATAGAGCATGAAAGTTGTGTACATCATAATTTACATGCAGGTCACTGTGTAAACACAATTACACATAATGTAATTTATAATTTGGTGAACAAAAAGTTATGAAATCATAATTTACATACAATTCACGTTGTGTGTAAACACATACATACGTAGAGTAAATTATAATTTACACATTTTACAGGAGTCCCGCTCCGTCCGTGTGTCTGTAGAGCTCTTTGCCAGGCCTCCTCATAAAAGGTATCCAGTATGGCTGCAACGTGTGAGAGAAAGAAACGCGTTAAAATTTTCGGCATTTCCATCGACGAAGCGTTCTGATAGACGTCGGAAAGGTAGCGTGACGAGCTTAAATCCTGTTGGACATGTGGCAGAAGTGGCCGAGTGTTCGAAATCGTGTTTGAGTATCGATTCACTTGACCATTTAATAGTCCCACAAGTGGCGAGCAGGGAGCAAATCTCAGCGAAAGGGAAGTTGAAAGACCGCTAAAACTCAGTCCAAGAAATTACTAGGTACAAACACAGACTGGATTTCCAGTTCCTTTATGATGCAAGGTAACGTGTTCCGATCCGTGGTTTATGTTTGAACCGCGGTGACGGTATTTTAATATGCGATTGTAAACAGTAATGAAGGTGCAGGAATGATATTTTGAATTCTCGCTATTTAGCCGAATCGAAATGTCCTCGCTTTCTGAATTTCTGAACAGTGTTTATCGTCTAACATAAAGTAGCTTTTTCTTGGTTTGTATTTCAGTATTTTAGTTTGGTTTAGTCATGTCAGCATGACGTTTCCCAACTGAGAAATACCTGAATAAATTATAAATTGCAAAAACACTTACTTATATTTTACGGGGGTTCCGTTAGTTTACATAGACTTTACACAATATGTAAAACCTATTTTGGGGGAATTTACACAGCATGTAAATATGAATTTACAACCATGAAGTGCGGATATTTACATGCATTTTACACAGTATGAAAACCCTGTTTTGGGGACATTTACAACATATGTAAAAATATAACTCAAAACTATGAACGGTTATTTACATGAAATTTACACAGTATGTAAAATCTGTTTTAGGGGGAATTTATATAACATGTAAATTATGATTTACAAGCAAAAAGGGGTTGTTTACAGACTTTTTACACAGTGGGTAAGTGCGGATGGAATTAACTGTGATTTTTTGCATTTTACATGTAATCTACACACAATTTACACACAGTTTACAGAATGTGTAAATTTCGTTTTAAATTTACACATTATGTAAATGGATAGACAGCGTGTAAATTTCATTTTACAAGCAAGAAACGGGTTATTTACAGACATTTTACACAATATGTAAGAGGATAGAATTTTCCAGTGCATACTAATAATAGTACTAACCTTTTTAAGTGTCAGTGTATTTAGCTTTTTACAAACTAATTGGGGACACTGTAACTTGCTGGCAAAAGTAATTCGGGACTAAACATGTCGGATATAAAATAATCGGATTAGAACTTGGCGCTAACAATTACTTGGAGTGGAGTCTTTACATGGTTGGTGGTACACGTGATTGACGAACATTCGAAAACACTGTCTTGATTAGTCCCCGCAGAGCTCGCGCATAGATAAATGGTGGTCTGCTTCAACATAGAAAACGGAAGCCTTTGACAGTGAAATGTGAATCCTTGTTCTTTTATACTATTACAGAAGCACCGATGATCAAGGCAAAGGACCAGAACGGCACATCAAGGAGACAACTGCTATTGTGTGGTGTAGGAAGCTTTTGTAATGACCTCATCTGTAAAGTCGTGTTCACCTTTGGCTTGATCTTCTATACGAAGGTGGCTGATCTTTCCAATGAACAAGCTGGATTGGTTTTCGTCGTTGGTCAGGTCTCTAATTTTTTTGCCAACTTTGTTTTTGGTTACTGTTGCGACCATGTGGATGTTCCGTTTTTGTCTCGTTTTCACGGAAGAAGGAAGAGTTGGCATTTAATTGGAACCGTTTTCACTGTATCCTTCTTTGTACTGTCCTTCACGCGCTGTCTCTTGTGCCCTGAGCCGCCTTTGACACACTCATGGCTTGGTTTTGGTTACTTTTCTGCTGTATATGGCTCATTGTCCTTCTGGTGGGGCGCTGCAGATGTGGCACATCTGACGATAATACCCGAAACCGCCCAAACAGAGGATGAAATTGTTATTCTCAATTCAATCAGGTAAGCCAGTGAGCCTGTAATAGAATCGCATGAGCAATACACGTAGTGGGAAGGGGGTTGGTAAAGTAAACTCTATTGATCCAACTGTTGATCTCAGTCTGGCCTTTCCATTTAGAGAATGATATCCTGCTTAATTCGTCTCATCCGCTATTTCAGTTGCCTTTTCCTTACGTTTCTCATACTAATGTGAACCTATTGGTATCTTGTATTTTTTCCAGAGCCATGTTTTCGTACCTTGGAGGAGTCTGTTCTTATGGTGTGGCATGGATTTTCTTGGGTCGAAGCAACAACGCAAATTTGTCACCAGATAACTCTACGGATTTCATGGTAAATAAATCTGGTTAGTCATTGGCAGAAAAGAAGCACTCGTGCATGTATACTTATAACATGTTAGTTAATGTACAATTGAAACATAAGTGTCCTATTTTAATTTTTTCATACAGACTGTCATTTGTTAATGGTTTGTTGCGATAAATCATTTAGATCCATTTGTCAGATAGATCGCAAGGCCATCCAAACCATATTAAGCGTGTTATAGCATTATCTGGAGTGTCGTTTCTTCCCACCCTATGATACAGTAACGATACTTGATCGTAATTGTAAAACTACTCTTAAATGACCTTCTGGAATACCAAATTAGAATAATCTGTCCTTATTCTTTATATACTTTAAGTATAAAATGGGACCCTGTCAATCGAAGGTCTTTTATTATACGGATTAATTCTTGAATATTGATTCGAGATTGCAAGATAGTGTCATGATTAGTAGTCTCGTAGGCCAAAGGGAAAACAAGATCTTGCACCAGATCCCAAAGCTGAAAATATCCTATTGCGTTGCTTCCTTGATAATCTACGCAATGAGAAACGTACATGATCAAGGGGTCAAATAATACATCTTACAAAAAAGTATGAAAACATCCTATCACCTCCACTACTGAGGTGAGATGTGGACTTATTGCGAAACTTGAAAATTATTTACTTGCAATGAAAGTCTTGGGTAAACTCTAAATCCAAGTGATTCACAATTTTCTTTATAGAATACTACGCACATTTATTTGCACAGTCGAAACTTTGTCACGCTCTCAACATCAGCCACCATTCTTTACAAAGTTTACAATATCAAAATCTGTATCAAACTTTCTTTATTTTCAGCTGACATATTTTCATGACAGAATTAAAAAGCCATTTTGTGCATTACAATGCAAAAAACAAAAAACAAAACAAAACAAAAACAAAAACAAACAAAAAAAAAAACAAACAAATCAGTGCCAAAAAAAGTTAAACACAATAACAGAAAAAACGTCTGATATTACCCTAAATTTGATATGGACTGGCCAGTTTTGTCCGTCCACGTTCGGCACATTTATTAATATATATACATGTATGATATGCTAATAGCAATGATGTAATCTAAAACTATTTATATATTTTTTCAACAGAACATTACGGCTACGGGGAGTGCAATAGGACTTTTATTTGTGGTCATGTTCCACGTTGGAGCCCCCGAGATGAGAGCCATCGCAAAGCCCAGGGTATGTATTTACATGGCTCCTTCTCTGTTTACTGGGCCCAAATATTTACTTTTTATCTTGAAACACACGTTTAGTATTTGTATTTTAGTTCTTATTAAATATCAAGTTGTTCAAACACATTCAAACATTATATTTTCTCTGCAACGTTACGGTTTTATGTTTTAGTTGGAGGTGGGGGATAACATAACGACGTACTCGGTGCCTGCATAATTGCTAGTGAATGCGCTTTATGTTAGGCAGTCCTGCCGTTCCAGTAAATAGAGATTGATATGGAAATATTTCCTGAGCCAACACCTAAAGGGTCCAAAGGGACTACAGTGTTGGTTAAGTGTCATGCTTTTTAAAAGGGCCTGAAATAAGGCACATAGCTACCAGTTTATGCGGATCGACAGAATGTATTTCTTGTTCTTTTTGCATCTCTGCTATTCAGCGAAAGAGTTCCACACTTTACGCAGCTGGTATTTATTCCGCCTCAGTAGTGTATGATCTTGGACGTGGAGAGGAGAAAGGTGTGTCAAATGCTCTACCAAGAATAATCTTAATTTTATTCTTCAGGCAATTTGGTCTGATTTTGATGATTTAGACTGCATGAAAACTCGTAAAGTTTCATATGCGGGGCATAAGACATGACACGTAGCAATTGTATATGGCAAGTCCGTTGTTTTTCTTCGCAATATGTGTTGATAAATAGGATTAGTCAGTCTTAGCAATCTTTTATCGGGCACTTTATAGAACTCGTGTTAGTCTTTTTCTTAATATGCACAGCGTATACTGCATGTATCCAAGATGCTAGAAATGGACTTCGAAAAGGAGAAGAAAAAATATATATGTAGGAAAACTATATAGGAAAGGTACTTTACAGGAATCCCACTATGTAACTAATTCTTGTGCATTATTATTTCTTTTGTACAAAATTATGCCTTATCGAAAGCCACAAATCTTCAATACATCTCAATACAACAAAACCTCAACGAGAAGGGGGGGGGGGGGTAAACTCAGCTTTAACCCTTTCTTTTCAGTTTTATGTTGTTTTCTCCCCCTTAGTTTCCAAGGATGATGCTGTTGAAACAAAGAGATCATCAGTGATTAGGGTGTTACGGAAAGTATCGACGTACGTTGTTCCATTTGATGCTGAAATATCACAGGCTGGTAACATTCCCACTCTCAAACATGGTATGATTAAATTGTCGGACGGATTAGCAATAATGTTTTCTAAGAAATATTTAAAAATATGTCCCAGTAGAAGCGAGGACCTTTTCTTTCAAAATTGTATATATTATTGTTTAAGATCTTCCTTGGTCATTCCAATTAGGCAGGGTACACCTATGTTGCGTTTCCCTACAGGGACAATTGAAGAAATAGAACCCTCCTCAGATTCTGCTGAAGGCAACATTTGGAAAGCTCGTCAGATAGCAAAAACGCCTTGTGCCAATACCATAAAATTCCTTAAATATGCCTCAGGCTTTTATTTTTTTGTCTATTTTAGGTGAGACACTCAGAGAGGGAACGAGAGATAGAGAGAGAGGGAAAGAGAGGAGGAGGGGAGGCGTGAAGTGGGTTAATATGCTGGTTAGGTTCAGGATTTAAACGTCGACTAATTACAAACAATAAAATAACGTCCATTCCCTTGGGCTTATATTTAAGGAGAGGGAGGAGTTTTTGCGTTTACGATGTGGGGGATGTATTATTGTCGAATTTTTAGGTATATTTATGCGAGTCCAATTCCATGCAGAAGATGAGTTGCAAGAAATCGAAATAAGGAACGATACAAGAACTCAAGAAAGTATCAACCAAAACGGTAGTCGACTTGCAGTCAAGAGTATGAAACAGATGCTAAAAGATCCACGACTTTATAAGGTATTTAAAACATGTACATGAATTAAATTCGCTATAAGAGCATTTCACAATGTTTAAACGTCAAGAAATATTTAATCAAACGCGCATCGAGTGTATGGCTCATGAGAATGGCAATACTCTATAAGGTTAGGTGAGAAATAGAATATATTTCAAATGTCATAAGTTATCAATGTCTTATATTAAGTAAATACCTTTTCTAAAATTATAATACAGATATATTACCTCCTGTTCTAAACGACCCGCCCGACCGGGCTGAACTTTGGCTAATTTGCCCACACTAACTTGTATGAATAAGATAGCATTAAGCAAATAAGCCATTAATTTGTATTGTTGTTCTTTCTTCTTTCGCCATTCGCTAAACAGCTTACTCTTGTTTTACGGGGGACCCGCTAGTTGATTATGTTAGTGGACAGCTTAACGTCAGTGAATTACTGGTTTAAGTGATCATTTTTTACTTCAAATCGAAAGTTATCTTCTCAGTTAACTATGAAGAAACTTTTAAAATAAAACGGAGGAAATTAACACGGACTTCATTTTATTAACTGTTGGATACTGAACCGTTTGTGAAAAAGTGTAAAATGTTCGAAATGACTTCAAGCAAGCTCTTTCAACTTCTGGTTACTAATTTGTCCAACTATACTAATTTCTCTCTTTAAAATAACAGGTCACAACTATTTACGCGAGCGCCTTCAGCCTTGAAAACTTGACGTTCTCTTACTTGGCCTTGTATCTTATGGATCATCTTCATTTTGAAAAGGTATTACCCTGTGTCAAAACCAGAGCTTTCGGATACTCTGATCCGATGGCTCCAGACGTAAAACCGAGGACCTGTTTTGTTCACTGCGCATCGTTTACTACCGTGTGGCATTAAATTTTCGTGGAAGTTTTATTTTCGCGAATTTTGCGGATTGTCTGACGATTTGCGAAACTCTAATCCCGCGCAAAAAAAAAAAAAAAAAAGAGAAAGAAAGAAAAACGCAAAACTTTACTCCATTTACTTATTGCTTTCGTCCAGCACTATATGTTACGTGTTATTTAGGCCAACCACCTACCCTATACTGTAGCTCTGAGTTGTAATGGCCGACTTGTGACATTTCATAAATTAGAGATAAATAAACAAGATGTTAAGAAAAGGTAAAACCCCTTGTTGCTATGTACCAGTGCCGAACGTAAAATACCGGACATAAACTTGCATGAGATTCGCGAAAATTTGTTCCCAACAGTAAAATCTGACATCCAATATCGCGAAAATTTCTTCCCGCGAAACGTAAAAAGATCAGCAATCCACGAAACTAAACTCCCTCGAAAATTTCATGTCACACGGTATACATATATTTTAAATGCTGTTACTGATATTACAAGCTGTCTGATTCATTGAAAGACTGCAATTACGGTCCAATGTATTCTCATTTATGACGCTTCTCTCGAGTAGCTCGAAGATAAAAAGTGAAAACAAAAATCGTGCGGACAAATTATTTACTAGCAGTCTTTCAGTTTAATGGTAAACCTTCAATTCTCACTTCTGGATAGACCAAAATTAGATAAAAACTATTTTAATATTGTTACTAATTAAATTAATGTGTGCCGATTAATTCAACGCATACAAATTGTCATCGTCTAAATAATATTAGTACAGCCTATTTTACATAATGATGCCTTCTAAAGCACTGAATAATCTTATTATTTCTTTATTTCACGCAGGAAGCCACTGCCTATTTTTCAATTGCGTTTCTTGTCTCCGGTATTTTCGGATCTGCTCTATCAAAAATAGTCGACAAGGCGATTGGAAGAAAGGTACGCAATCTATATGGCAACAAATATTCGATAGTGCTCTTATTTATCTATATATTTTCAGAAATATATAGTACTTCTTGTCTAATCATATTATTTCGATTGTTGACTGAATGCTGTGGAAACCAAACCGGTTTTTTTCAATACATATATATCAAAATTCTGCAAACAAAATGTGTATGTCTCAAATATCTGATTGCAGTGGACTTTCTGTGGTGTTGCTACTTTGGCCATAGGAACAGCCACGTGGTTTTACTTTGTCACGGAGCCAACAAAACAAATGGTTTACGCTCCCATTGTGCTGTTTGGTTGCTGTTTATCTTCAATGAGTGTGATGGCTTTGTCTGACGTTGGAGACTTCGTGGGCAAAAATAAGGTGCTTATGTATTAGTTCTTTCTGGCTACGTTAAAACGCCAGGTTCGCGAGCATGAGTACAATATTCTTTGACGTATTAGCCTTGGTTGCTTGTCAATACTATGGCTTCGTGTTAGTCGTTCGAATATCTGGGTATTAGCTGATTGTAAAAGAGGAAGTGTTAACGATGCATATGCTTGTTTCGAATTAAAAATTGAAATTGTTTATTTCTGAAAGCACAGCGGCAAATATTAAACTTTATGATATCTTTGGGTAAAATAATGCATATGTAACAAAACTCAAATTTAACTTTATACATTTATATTTTTGTTTTCAGGAATCATCTGGTTTAGTATTTTCGCTTGCAAACGCTACGCAAAAGGTTATTACTGGAGGAATGTTAATGCTCATCCAATCATTTTATCCTTCCAGCAGGTAAGTGTTATTTAAAGACCTTCTACAAAATTTGAGAAAACACACCTACTAAGGTCCCCTCTCATGGAGAAAAATTGTTCCGGGCATCTGACTCACTCTCCTTCCCGAGTCACCCTGGGTGCGACAACTATCCATACATTTCTTTATAAATCAAAGTGAGCCGTTTACATGAAAAGGTATCCCCTTCCCAGGGTCATCCTGCCCCCCCCCCCCCCCCCCCCCCCTCCCCCAATGCAAGTTTTGCTTTCTCGTGTAAACGGCTTGCCTCGATTTATAAAGAAATGTGTGAATAGTTGGCGCGCGTAGGGTGACTCGCTGGGAGGAAGGTGACTTAGATCTACGGGGCAACTTTTCTCAATATAAACATACAGTAGAACCCCGCTATCTAGAACTCTCAAGGGAAGCGGCAATAGTTCGAGATAGTGGGAGATCGAGATAGCGGGGTTCTGCCAAACGAAATTTCTACCAAGTTCATTTCCAAGGGAAATCTGAGTCTGCTCGAGATAGCGGGGAGTTCGAGATAACCGAGTTCGAGATAACGGGGTTCTACTGTAGTCTTATTTTGTGATTTAGAGCGTAATGTGGGCTGATATTTTGCGGTAAATAGGCCATGTCACCAAATGGTTAAATTTAACCCACTGATTTAGACGTAAACACTTCCTTCTGTGAAAGAGCAGCGCGTACCTGTAAACCAAAAACATATTTGATTAAAATCAATGCCGACGACATATTTCGCCGACATTGCGCCACAATCACCGATATTATTCGATGTGTCATCTATTATATGAGTTTTTAATCAAAGCAGCCTCCATGTGGTTTTCAAGCAATTGGAGAAAAGACAAGCGAAAATCCTCCCACAGGGGAGGGGTATATGTGCGATTATCGTATTTCTTGTAGTGGCAAGTACAGCAAATAGTGCCTAGCTCTCGGAAAACATACAGTATTTATGAGCTTTTGTTCCTTGTGTCTGAACATAGAACGCATTTCTTTTTATTTTTCAACAGTGATGGTTGTCTGGGCTGTGGTAACTATGTACGTGTTGTTTATCCCCTTGCTCTTGGCTTCCTGCCACTGATTGGTCTGTCGGTCGTGCTAATCGCTGCGTCTTTCACACTCAGTTGTTGTGACAAACAAGGAGGTAGGGTCTTTAAGTAATACATACAATTTTACGCGTGTAATCAACGCACCATTTAAGCACAAACAGATATTTCACTTTTTCATCTGTTGCGTGTAATTGCACGCAGTTGTGGAGCTACGAGGCAGCGTGTAGTATTATCTGCTTTTCGTGGAGTGTGTTGATTATTACACGCGCGTCAATGAATACGCGTATTCGACGCGTGCAGTTTGCGTGCAGTTTGCATTAAATGCACACGGTGGACACGCACGCGTGTTGTGTTTATTGTCATGTACTAAACAATATTATAGAGTGATTTCAATAAACCCGTGAAACAGATACTAGACTATTTAGAGACTATTAGAGACACGTACACGCTCCAAGTAGATGTCAGACTATACGGCAATGGACTATGTTTATTGTCACCGAAAATTCTTCTCAAAAACCCCTACAAAAAAACTCACAGTAAACTAGACTCTTGCCCATCTAATGTTAGGAAACAATGTGGGCACTTGATTGGCCTGTTGAGCTGTGCGAGAGGAGCCTAGAATTGTCATTTTCCGCGTAATTTGCAAACTAATGAGCCTGCATGCACTACTGGCATTTGATCGGTGAAAGGACGAGAAATTGCCTTGAGTTGACGTCGACTCGCATGTTTTGAGTGACGTTCCGTAGATATGCCTTTAATATATTTGTATCGACGCGGACATTAACACTTGCTAGCTGTCGGATCGCGGCCACTTCGGATATTCAATATCGCGATATTTTGTTTCGAATCGAAGATATAGACAAATACTCTCTACTAGATACTAGTACACCCTCACTGATAAAATCTGTTTCACGAGTTTATTGAAATCACTCTATATGGAAACAAGAGTGCACTGTTTAGTCAAACGTGTAAGTGTTATCAGCCCTCATTGAAGTCTCAATTAGCCGGCTTGTGTTCAAATTGGTGCACACATGATCGGATTCTATGCTCTCTGTTCAAGTTGTTTCTTGTACTATATGCGCTACTCGCTCCGTGACGGACATTTCTGATTCACGAGATTGCTGCATTTCATTGTTTCTTAGTTTAAAATTGTAATTATAATTCTCATCATTTATTGTCAATCAGTCCGTTTCTGCAAAATGTTAATTTTTTCAAGTTCCGATTTGTCGTTTGATACTTATTATATATTTGCATGATTGTTTTCTTCCATCAGTCTGTCCCGCGACTGACTGACTGACGATATCTATAAAAACATTTTTAAAATCTCCTTTGAAAGGAGATATAATTGCTTGTGACGTCACAAGCTATAAAATGCAGCGATTTTTTTTTTTTTTTTTTTCTGGGTTAGAGATCTGCATGCGATGATTGGTTGATATTATCATGTGATTTGTGATGACGTTGCGATCACGTGACTTGTCGAGCAAGCAGTTTCGCCATTTTGAAGACAGCAAGATGTGGGAGGTGGACTTGTGTGTTGCTTGCCTTAGTTGGCTCTGTGGATTATTTTATGGACCGCTCATCTTACTTACAAACGCATACGCCAGCTGCGGTAGACCCATACTAAATTTCATTGAGCGGTTTTGGCTTGGGTCGGTCCGTTCAGCCTCAAAAGCCATATTGAAAGCCATGAAAGCAAATGCAATGAACTTATCAATGAACTGCATAACTATGCACAACTGTACAGAAATGTACGAAGAATCTGATATCCAGAACCTGGAGAACTTGAAGGAACAAGCTGAACGAAGGCGCTCGAGATACAAAGACGAGAACCTGTGTAAAGACGGCGATTCTTGACAAGCGCTTGATAGCGGATTATATGGAACTGTTTAGTATGAGGGTGAACTTGAAGGTACTTTGTATTCTTTTACTTTGTATTATTCTTGCTGATACAAGTAAAGCGTCAGAAAATCTGACTTTTGTTTGGAATCAAAATTTCACTCTGCGTGCATTTATGTTGTTGTTGCGACATTTTGGCTCGGTGCCATGAAGGTCAAACAATCAGTGGAACAGATGGCGTTATTATTTGAAAATTGGGAAATGGCTGAGGAAAAAGTGACCGTTGGTAGATCTTGCTTCGCTCAGTTTTATTGTATCCCCACAAATGTTTATGTGAAAGAAAACCGAAGTCCTCCAAGACGAAGTCGTGAGCCAAGCCACGTACCATTGAATTACCTTTCACGCATTTTGAACAAGAGTAGAAAAGCAGGCGACTAATACAAGAATACATTTCAAAGAATGTCCCAAAGTCGTCAAAAGTTCATGATTATACCCGAGCTTACGTACTTCACAATGCTAATGCGTTCCGTGAACGTGCATGTAAACAACATGGAAACAATAAAAAAGCCACAGATGGAAATGGAAAGAGAAAATTAGGATCACTAAACCATCGCTGCGAGAAAGCTAGAAGCTCAAAAAGAAGATTGCCAAAAGTAACCGAGGTGCTAAGATACGTTTGTATTTTAAAATGTGTTAAAACACAGGCATTGCAAGATCAGACGTATTCAGAGATCAAAATCACAGAACCAAGTACAATGGGTTTTCTCTGTCAAGGGATATAGAAAAAAATTCCGGTCCTTCAGTTGTTGATCCAAACAAAACGATCATCGCGGAAGCCATACTTTAAGAGCGATTTTGGCTTGCATTGTTTTTAAGCGTCGGAAGACTTGAAAATAGCCGTACACAAATGCTTGATGTGTTACCAGCGGGACCCCCGTAAAGTACGAAGGGTTGTGTTTTGCAAATGCTCGATTAAAGATACCGCTTCAACCAATGTATCTGTGTTCTGAGCAATATTTGTGTGAAAGAACATCGAATAAGTAGTAGAAGACGTGTCGAAACTTGATAGAACTTGAACTTTTTCCTGCGGGCAGAGCGTCTCCCTTTGTCGGAAACTCTGCGGCTTTGTGTAACGCGCGGCGTATACGAACAGTCGGCGTTTAACTTCGTTTTGCGTGCAGTAAAGGTTCTTTGTTTACTGTCTGAGGATATTGAATTACTAATAGGATTGAGGCAAATATCACGCGAGATTAAGATACAAGATCTGTCAATGAAATGTCACGAGCATAATATCATAGAACGGGGAATCACGAATCATCAGCTACTTAGCTTTCACTCACGCCGCTTTAACAAAAGCAGGAAAGACCGGCAGGCGATTACATCGAGAATATTTGTCACTGAATACCTCGAAGTCTTCAAGGTTGATATCCAACTATCCGAGCCGTAATTGTTCGCTCCACAAGCCCGTGATGCACGCCTTTGTTGTCACGGTATTCAAACGTCTGCAGCTTCCGATAGAGATTAATTTCGTATCGACCCAGAATTTTGCGTTAAAGCTTAATGCATAGCAGTCTTGAACATATTAGTGATCAGACTTGTACATGTAGGATGCGTAACGTCTGAGATGGCTTTTTCATACGAAGTAATTTCATCATGGGAAGTGTCATGTTTTAGGCCCCGTCCACACTACGCCGGATAAATTTGAAAACGCAACTTTATTCTTACGGTTAGGAAAACGCTCTTCAAAGTGGATAAATTTGAAAACGACGGCTTTGCGTTTTGGTGTGGACGAAAAACATTTTGAAAACGGAACTTTTCGAAAACCCTGACTCACGTGGTCACGTCAAGTGGTTTCAAAGATTGTCAGGGACGTTTGTAGAGCAATAACAATACATTTGGGCCCGGAAACATTTTATCCGTTTTCCAGTGTGGACGGAAAACATTTCTTGCGTTTTCAGAGTGAAAGTTGCGTTTTCAAATTTATCCGGCGTAGTGTGGACGGGGCCTTAATGTGCTACAGCTACTTGAACATGATGCACACGCTGGGAAGATGAGATAAGGCTATTACGCTGTCTTACAGCTACTTAAGATGTCGGGTATTCCCCAGTCAATCCCATTACAAAATGACAACACAGTTCCTCCACAAAACATGTCAGCTTGAAAATTCACTCAACAAGGTTGCCAGGTTGTATAGAAAGCGTCACACAAGTACTGTCACGTGCATCGGAAAGCAATGAAAACTGGGTTGTTGCAAACGAAGAATATTCCTACGGGGCCTTCGATAATTGTTTTCTCTCAATTATGATAATACACTTTTTCGTGAATATCTGTTTGACCGAAATTAGAAGAAAAGAGGGCAAGAAAAATAAAGGGAGCTCTTGGATCCGTCATTTGCAAAAACTGACTCGGCTATAATATCTTTTGCATATAAACGCACGACAAAAGTTCCTCTCCCGGGACCCCGCGTGTCTCTATTCATTGTACTAATGACGTCACAAGCGCACTGGCCACGGGCCTGTCTTGTTTACATAACATTACACGGACGAAAAACGCATTTCTGGGGCGTCGTGTTAAAGTGTGTCAAAAGGAGCTCAGGGATCATTGGGAAGATGCCGTAGGTTCATAACTTTGAATTTTATTTCACAGCAGAGCCGTCTGAATCAAATGTTGTTGCAAATCCCTTAACCGAAGATACAGGAGTGCCCTTTCCTTCTGGTAAAACTGATATCACTGAATGGAATACAAGGCTATGATCTGATGGCGTTAGACGACGTGTTCAGTGTCATTTTTAGAGTCTCTATTTTAGCAGAATACTCTCAGTAACAACTGCTGTATTTCAATCTCGATAATAACATATCCCTCAATTTAAAGCTGGCCAAATGCGCTTTATAACCACATCGACCCGATACTTATCGAAGCAGCTAGCTGTGTAATAGTACGTGCTCATTAGCAATTTGTACATTAGCCAAGCACTTTGTTTGAAATGTTTGTATGCATGGTATTAAATCTTAAAAGAGGGTATTCACTATAATTTCTAGTATTACAAATCTCGAAGATAATTAATTTTACTTATAATTGTGGATTTTGTCACCCTATTATGAAAATGTCAGGTTTAAATCCGGAATCCTATCAAAGGCCGCTAGGGGCCATCATCAACATCAAGATTGTTTACAAAACTAAGGAGGCCAGTTTGTCACTTCAGAGAGATTAAAAGGAGTGCTTCCTAGCTCATTTGTGATTGACAGGGGCCGAGCAAGAGCTCATAGTCAGTAACTTGGTGGCCGAGCGGTTTGGGAGTGGTGGACCTGAATCCGTAATGAAGCTCCAAGCCAGGAGGTCGTGGGTTCAATTCCCACGGCCGGCAGTAGTAAGAAGGTTTTTCATCCGAGGGGGCAACTCCAACGGTTTTTCCCTTCTGAACCTGTCTTCTTTTTACAGGTATTCCACCGGTCGGACATTTAAAACATGAGCCTCTGGCTCGGGAGAATGGGCAACCACTCCCTAATGCTTCGACTTTAAATAAAACGATATTTTATTTATTTAAAAATTACTGAATTTGAACACTTTCTGATGCACGTGCAGCTGTTATTATGCGAACCGTGGTGACGGTAGTATGCAATCGTGAACTGTAATTAAGGTCACGTGGAAGTGGAATGATATTTTCTTGCTTTTTTGGTACACTGAAAACGGTAACGGAAGATAATATACGAGCGGATGTCCTCGCTTTATGGATTTGAAAACCAGTGTTTTTTTGTGCAACAAAAAAGGGCTTTCTCTTGGTTTGTATTTCGATATTTTCTCGGTTCAGCCGTGTCAGGATGACGTTTTCCAACTAAGAAAAACCAGCACAAATTCAGTAGACTAATTGCAGAAATACTTCCCCGTATTTTACGGGGTCCTGCTAGTATAGGTTATTAATATCATCAATTTTTCATGTTAGGAATGCCATTCACTTACAATAGCTGTATATTTTCATTTATGTATTCCCTTGGCATGGGTATTCTTTGGTAGCATGTAACACATGCAAGTGAGAACTACGCTGAGAAGTATATGCAAATGGTTTATTAGACAATCATTCTCTGAAATATTGACCGTATAATTTGTTGGTATTATGGAATAAATTACCGTATCGGTAAATGACTGTGAAATGAGCATGATATGATTTTGCCTTTGAAAGATGGCGTTACTTAACATTCAAGCACTAACTGTACTAATGTTGTCACATTTCCACCCAAAAACCCCATACAATAACTCTCTACTCTCTGTCTCTTTCAATCTCTCTTTACATGATACAAATGTATCACACAGTTTGAACTTTTTGGCGCATCTGTCTGGCATTACTTTAAAAATACTCATACAGCAATATTACATAACCGATTACTTGAGCGAGGGGCCATCTGCAAATATTGTATTTCTAGTTATTATTATTATTGTTGTTGTTTTTATTACTAGCTACAATCATGGAAAGGCTCAGGATCCTAAAAATATGCAAATTTAATGAGTGTATTTATTTTTTGTTCCAAATTTGTTTGGGCCATTTGTTTGATGGGTAGTGATATGCAAACAAATCACAAAACAAACCCACCTTTGAACTGCAACCCGGCATGTGTTCAAGAGTTTGCGAGGTTTTATGTTTGTTCTATTAAGATCAGTAACTGTAAGCAGAAATCCCCTCTCATCGAAAGCCACATACCCGTGAATGGAATGCGAACAACCTCCTTCGTACGGTGACTCGATCAAACCTTGAACTTTATTCTAAAGCCATCCAACGGTTTACACTCTTGGCCGAGGCAATCGTTCGAGCCTTGACTGTAACTTTCGATGAACGGACCGGTCATAGGCGAACATTTACACTCTTTGGAGATTGGTTGAACGGCCGCCATGAGTTGTCAGTTGGTCGAGAAAGACTGGGAATATCGTGTTGCAAGGACGACCGCGCAAGACTGAGTTCGAACCTGAAGAGCTTCGCAAGTTTCTCGCAATGAGTTCAGCTCGGTGAATCAAACGTTGAAGAAAGGGAACCTGTGAGACGAGCTCAAGGTGGCTAAAAATCAACTCAGGAATAGCGAGCTGATGACCAGCCTCAAGCACATGTACTGACCTTGTGGTCTAAAATACATTTTTTACAATAACACGTCAGTTTCTCACTTTGTGATTGGCTGATTTTCATAATCAATAAGAGGACAGACACATAAAATCGAGTGCTAACGACAATGATTTGGACGAAGAAGGTGAATTCAGCTTCAATTTTACCTCAGTTCTTGCAAAAGCGACATTTGGCACTCAGCGAAGCGCCTCGTGGATCCACAACATTTTGACAATGTTATGACGCGTTTCCTGATCAATAAGAGAACAGACACAAAAAACTGATGCCAATTTGTTAAATGGCAAATGAGCCAACAAATCCCTAGGAGTGACAACCCTCGGCTTGCGGATCCACAGCTTTTTGACAATGCTGTGACGCATTTCATCATCAATAAGAGGACAGACACAAAAATACTGACGTCAATCTGTTATTTTCGTAGTCAAAAATAGAACATATTCATATAACTGTCTTAAAACAAAAACGATAATTATTTATTATATGCAAGGTCTCTTGAAACAGTAAAAACTACTCGAGCTGCGTCAGTGGAGAAACGTGCCTATCCGGCCAAGAACGCAGTTTAAGACGGAATCTATAGCTGAACAGTGCCATCATCCGCAGAAGAACACGATGTATGTATACCGCGACATTGTGGCTATGCTTCGTTAAACAAACACTCATTCGTTCTTAAATTGCAATGCGCATCAAAGCTTTCCATGCGACCACTCTCGTAAGCGACCAGCTCCAATTACGACCACCACTGTGATACCCCCCGTTTGAACTGTTACTCAAACTCTGTGATCAAAAGCTCTCGTAAGCGACCGGGACCACTTTTTAGAATTACGACCTGGTCTTTTGCTTTGTTTTAAACTCTTGTAAGCGACCACGCACAGGGTCTGACTCGTATTAGTCAACATTTTACTGAAGGTGAACACTACTTGATCGCGTTTACAGTAATAATATGACACATTGTGCAAATGGTTCGTTTGATAAGATCTTGAATTAGAATTTCAAGGAGTTTTGGGTGGAGTATCTGTCCGGCTTTATGCTAAAAGCTCTTGTAAGCGACCAGTCTCTATTGTTTCAGCGTGTCGTTGCTTCCATTCTCGTAAGCGACCAGTTCTAGTTACAACCACGTTTTCGAATTCCCGAGGTGGCCGCCTACGAGAGCTTGGACTGTATCTAAAAAGCGGCTTTGATTCTTTGGCTTACCAGTGAGACCCATACGTTTATAAGACTGGCTGTTATTTTGTTGTGCCTCAATACTCCCGGACAATTATACGTTGCACTTTGCCTATTTGGATGACAATTCGTGTTCTTAGTACATGCAACGCGGCCTACAGCTTATCTTTGGACCTGTGTTGAATTCAAGTTTTAATCTTTTCCTGCTCACACACGTTCGACTTCCCTAATGTAGTGTTGTCAAAAATAATTACTATATATTAACCTCTGTCTCGGAAAGCAGCAGTAGATGTAAAGCATGTTGGACTCAGTTATATCTATTTAACCTTATTTAAACTATTTTTACAGACTGAAGCTGCAATGACAGAGACAGAGGGCCAGAGTAGCACAGGAAGGAAAGTCCTGTTTTCGTGTGGTGTGGGGAACTTTTGTTACGACCTCTACAGTAAACTCATGTTCTCCTTTGGTTTGATATTCTATGCGAAGGTGGCTAATCTTTCCAATGAACAAGCCGGACTGGTTCTTGTCTGTGGTCAAGCCACTAACTTTGCTGCCAATTTTATTTTTGGCTATCTCTGCGACCATGTCGATATTCCGCTACTTTCTCGGGTGCACGGAAGAAGAAAAACCTGGCATTTAATTGGAGCTATCCTGAGTGTATTCTTCGTTGTGTTAGCGTTCACTCGTTGCCTTTTATGTCCTGAGCCACCTTTGGCAAACTCATGGCTTGGATTTGGTAACTTTGCTGTTGCGTATGGCATGGGAAGCTTCTGGATGGCAGCCATAGAGGTGGCGCATCTTGCAATCATACCTGAAGTTGCCAAATCTCATGATGAAATTGTCATTCTCAATTCAATCAGGTGAGCCATTTATATACTAGAAATACGATAATTGCAGATACCCCCTCGCTCTGCCATTGATTGGACTTTTACTTTCGTACTGCTCAACAAGAGCAGCCTTTGTTTTACCAAAATGTTGACGCAATCTTTTCTTCGAAGTAAAGTGCTACACGCAAAGGAAGGAGAAAAAGAATGGTGTGTGTTAGACTTTTGCGTTGAAAAAAGTGTCGATTGCGTGACGCCGTACGTATTTCCCACGGTCGGCACGTCAAATTAATTCATACAGTCTGCCAAGCAAAGTTCTCAAAATTTAATACTTAAATTTTGAAGTTAGTCGACCGCCGTAGTACGGGAAAAAAGGAACACTGGTTTTCCAAGTTTGAATTCATAGGCAGTACAATTAAATAGGCTTCCTGTGCGATTTTTTTTTTTTTACTCTGGACTGCATGCACAAGACTCAGGCATGCATATTTAATGAGCTCGAATTGTTTTGTATGTGAATCCGCTCAAAATAGCATGATTTCTCCCAGAATCAAAGCAAAACTTGAACGGTTTACTTCAAATTATACACGGGCTTCAGACCTAGTCATACTTCAAAGGGCTTGTGAACGATTCTCGCTGTAATCACCGCGTGTCAGATTACAGTATTTGTTACAGTTTTAGTCTTGAAAGAAAAAAGACATCTAACTAAATCATTCAAGACTCTGAGTTCCGATTGCTCTGAGCAAATACGTTAGCCGAAACTGGCGACAGAAGAGTATTAAAACAATACTTCGAGAGAAAATGATCAGCATGCAGATTTTAATACGTTAAGTGATCGAGTTACAAAGGATAGAATATATTTGTCACGGTGATTGTTCGATTTCCACTGACTGACCTTTGTTGCTTGTCCTTTCTGAATAACTATCTGAATTTAACACAAAATGGTGTCTGAAGCTCCCGATTTGCTTCCAAGCGCTGTTCTCTTTGCGGAGTATTTTCTTCGGCCTGCTTTTGCTTCTGAAGCTGCCAATTTGCTTTCAGGCGCTGTTCTCTTTGTGGAGTATTTTCTTCGGCCCGCTTTTGCTTCTGCAGCTCCCGATTTGCTTTCAGGCGCTGTTCTCTTTCCGGAGTCGTTTCTTCGGCACGCTTCGTGCTGTCGGTCATAACACGATTGTCGTCTTTTCTATAGACGTATATTTGGTGCTTTTCGATCGTTTCACGATTTCGCCTTGCCCGTGCCCGTGCCTGTTCCCTTCTCTTTTGAAGACGAGCTTCGCGAGAATGTTGTGTTTCAAGTTTTCCATCTTCGTAAACACAGCTACGATATACTGTAGTTACTTCGTTCAATCTAATTTTTCTCTTATTGCGAGTAAAACTACAGGGCCACACGTAATCGATCCGGCCTTTGTTATTGGTTAAGCAGCGATAGGAACTGGGGACGAGGTCGTACGCCAGACAGACTGACTGACTGACGAAAATTAAATTTCGAGATGGCGTCACGCTTGGAGTCGGCGAATGAGGCGATACTACTGCATTAGCGTTGTGATTATTTCCCTCGCTTCGCTCGGGGACAATGAGATGAAATAATATCTGCAATGCATGATAATGCGGAGAATATGGGCTGTTTGGTGATGAGACTATTAATCTGTCTGCAAGTAGCAAAGATATCTAACTTTTAGTTCAAGCCAAAATCTACGAAAGTTTACTTAACAGCGGATAGGCCCTACAACTGAATTGTCGACTGCTTCTAGTGTCGTTTGCTGGATTCAGTTGTAGTTTAAAGTAGGGAAGCAACAACATTCACACCAATCGCCAAACCAATCTTTTATTACCTTCATTTTGTATTTCAAACACGAGTGGAAGTGTTTGATGAGGGTTCCAAACACCGAGAACAATGAAAGCACGAAGCCTCTTCGGCCGAGTGAATAACTACTGAGTTTGAGAATTAGAAATATGAACTGCGTCAGTGCAAATCACGTGACCACGACAGCCAATCAGAATGCAACGTTAATCGACCCAAAATTAGAAATAGACCGTGTTATTACACGACTTCACATTTTCGAGTGCCAATAAGGGCCAAAAATGAGAGCAAAGCTAGGAGCGTATTGCACTCGTCAGGAGCCAGATCAACTGTTTTATTAGCTTACGTGATCAATTTTCGGAAGCAAAGTTTACGAACGCGTCAATTTTTGTTCCATTTTGCTCGCGGCAAGAACGTTTGCCCCGCTTCGTTTGTCGTATAATAAAACATTTATTACACGAAAGGTTGTGCAAGACGGCTGTATTTTACTGGTCAGTTTTATTTTTTCTCGCCTGAAGCAGGCTCGAAAAAATTAAACCGACTCGTAAAAATACTCCGCCTTATTGCACTCCTTCCCATGTAATAACCTCTTTGTATTGTGTGTTGGTGGCCTCCCTTCGGTGATGAGGACATTAACAGCCCTTTTGACAGTCGGAAAGTTTGTAAAGTTTACTTTTATTTCTCGGCTTTAATCCTGTGGTATCTCTTTTGTAGGGCCATTTTTTCTTACATTGGAGGGATATGTACGTATGGTGTGGCGTGGATTTTTCTAGGCCAAAGCAGTGACACGTATTTGTCACCAGATAACTCGATGGACTTTACGGTAATATTGATACTTCTGTGCTATACGTTAGGAGTCATCTTATTTGTTATGTAAAAGAATCCACCTCTGAGATATAATAAGCAACCTCAAATGCTCCACACTGATATACAAGTCTATTGCTGTTTTAATAGTTTTCCCGTATATGGTGCTTTGGACGTTAATCATAGACTGCTCTTCCAGGCCACACTCTTTTAAAGATTTAAAGATCTTTAAAGATTTAGTGTCCACAATTAGCTGGGAAGCTAAACAATCTGACACTTTCAATAAAGTTATTATTATTATTAAGTTATGCCCGATTCAATACAAATTAGCTCAAACAATGGATTTCGCTCATTTTCATTGAGTTCGGCACGCAGAGGCGCGAGCTTTACATCTTGGAACTTATGTTGTCGAATGGCTGCCCAAAAGAGTTATTATTTTCTGGCAATATGGACAACCGTATTATGTCACAATATTTAAGGTCGCGCTATTTAAATCTATAATTTGATTCGTGGATAAAAATGGCCTGTGATCGCGCGTGCGCCGTACCTTGCACTGTTGTTTGCTTGTTGTATTACAGATTGCAGTGTCCCTCTTCGTGCCCTGATTTTGTTACATAATGATCAAGGCGAATATGTATTTTCCTATTGAATCCATTTCTTAAAGATATTTTTGCATTCAAATTGATTTAAAAAAACTGAAACTAGCAAAGTTTGTTCTGGTCAACATGTCCTTCATACGAGGTCCGCAATGATGTATGGGACTTAACCTTCTGGGCCCTAAATGACTAAGGAAAAGATTTCTGTTCATCTTTGTTGAGAGTAATTATATGATGCCTTAGTAAGTTTGTGGTTCATTAAACTACTTTAAAATTAAAATTATAAACCAAATTCCTGAATAACGAACTGTATTTTCGTTAAAATGCAGTCGCGCGTGCTGCAGTCTAAATATGTATAGGGCGTAATTATAATTATCTTTTCCATATATTTTTGTAAAAAAAAAAGAGAGAAAAAAAAGGAAAAACCAGATTACGATCTTCTCACGCAAGCAAGCAAGAGGCGATGGCTTTTCCTCACACTCTGTTGGTTGTTTTTCTGTTTTTAAGCAAAACCAAATGCGAATGGTTGGATGAAAGTGTCTTCTTTCATTCTCTCCAAATTTTGGTATTGCAATTACTTAGTGGTTTTAGTTTTCAAAGGCTTTTTTCAACTTTATCTTATGAAACCCAACATCATGAAAGGCTTTGAATTGATCCACAACTAAATAGTATTTTTATTTCTCAACAGAAAATTACGGCTGCAATTAGCGCATTGGGAGTCATATTTATGGTCATATTTCACGTTGGATCCCCCGAGAAGATGGTTGAGATGACAGCTAAGGAAAAAACCAGGGTAGCTTCTTATGTAGCCCTTTCTTTGCTGACGTTGATGCTAACACTAGTTATAAATATATATGTATTCCGCTATCAAAAATGTATTTTATCGCATTCCGTGCCGTATGCAAAACACAATGTCCCTTTGTTAATTTCTTTCAGCGAAAGAGTAGTGCAATTATTTCCTCTGGTGTCTATTCCGTCTCAGTAGTGTACGATATGGAACAAGAGGGGAAGAAAGGTGCGTCAAACTTGTTTGGAGAGTGACCGAGTGCACTTTACTCGTGTGATCTTAATTAAAAGGCTTTGAATTGATCCACAACTGCACGGATATGCATGATGTATGTAATTGCTCGCGGGGCCTGGGGCCCAACGCGAACTTAGGAAGGTAAGGTCTTTTTTTTTTATTATTATTTTTTTGTCGGTCGAGAATCAGCACACGGTGATTGGTTCAGATTATCACGTAATATGCAATGACGTAATTGCTTTCGTTAAACAACTCGAGTATGGCCATGAATTGCTCGGTACTTGTGTGTAAAAGTTAACTGCATTTAATCCCAACTCAACACGGTTTGGATTTGTGCCGGACACGCACTGATAAACTGGATGTTAGGGAACGATTTTGGCTTGCGTTCTTTAGTTCACCGCGGAAGCTTTGAGAATAGCCGTAAACAGATGTTTGATGGATACTGCTGGGGGATTGCAAATATCTCTGTCGCCGCTAAATATTTAGTCCCGACGAAACTTTCTGTGGCGACACGAAATACTTCTGGGAAGAAAACAGGCCGAAAACGGAAACCAAAGCTACGATGAGCTTTAGCCGCAAAACAATGGCGATTTATGCTTCACTCTGTACATGACATCTGTTGCCTCATAAAATTCTTCTGCTTATCGTACATTGCTTGTTGAACTGTGTTTCTCTTCGATCATGTAGCCTTTGTTTCGCAGTGGTCATTGTATACCAGAAATGAAAAATACACCGAAATAGTCCTGAATATTAAGTTTGCAGTCACAAATGGACTGAACACACTGTGAACAAAACCGCAATAATATTTTAAACATGTCTCGTGTTACATTCCTCGCTTTCAATTTTATATTTGTTACAAAGCACGAATACTCGAAAGCCTGATAGAAGAAACGTATTCAGTTAATACAAGAAAACACACAAGTATTGAAGCGAAGGCTGGATTGATCGTGGCCTCTGATTAGAAATAAGAGTCGAAGTCGATTGTGCATAAGAAGAGATGTCAGAATTTCGCCCCGAAATTTTTACCGGTTCCAGCGAGCGCAGAGGCTGACGTTCGGAGAGAGATAAGATAACGCGCAACTAAACATATTTAGCCAGCTTTTAAATTCAATCATTGCCGAAGACCGCCGTTCGGCGAACGACCAAAATCCTCATACATTTCTTTATAATTGCCAAAGGTCATGTTCTTTCGTAATAACAAAGGTATCACATATCACTGTGTGACAGACAGACAGACCCCCGGAGCCTGGGCTGCCCTGTGTGTATACTAGAAATGAAAAATACACCGAAGTAGTCCTGAGCATTGAGTTTGCAGTCACAAATGGACTGAACACGCTGTGAACAAAACCGCAATAATATTGTAAACAAGTCTCGTGTTGGGCTCGTGTTACATTCCTCGCTTTCAATTTTATATTTGTTACAAAGCACAAATACTCGAAAGCCTGATAGAAGTGAAACGCATTCAGTTAAAAAACAAGGCAGACTAGTATTGAAGCGAAGGCTGGATTAATCGTGGCCTCTGGTTAGATATAAGCGTTCAAAGTCAAACTGTCAAAATCGATTCATAAAAAGACAAGTCGCGCATTACTCAGATTTACTCGGTGGGTAACCGTTTCGCTTCTAAGCTCAAAATGCTGAGTCGCTCAACCTTTAAGAACCAAGTGTATGAGTGTTGTAATGATAAATTTATAGTTTAATCAGGTTTCATTTAAGCAAGGTGTCAAAAGCCAAGTTCTCTATACTGTGTGATATATTTCTGGTGAGAAACTGGAAGTCTCCCGGAAGTTCCGCTCTTGCCCTTGCTTTCCATTTTAGTTTATTCTGCTCTCGACCCAACTAACGCCGCGAGCTCACTGGCAACGCCAGTCTAGTTTAAATCTATTACATAAACATGACATACTATTTTCGAAATAAGCATATCATCATAGTTGTAAGTATATATTTGTTTTGCCACGTCGTTTATAAATAGATTATTACACGGGAAGGAGTGGAATACGACGGAGTATTTTTACGAGTCGGTTTTATTTTTTCGAACCTGCTTCAGGCGAGAAAAAAAAAACTGACGAGTAAAAATACAGCCTTATTTCACGACTTTTCGTGTGCAATAAAGGCGTGTTTATTATACGACAAACGAAGCAGGGAAAACGCTCTCGCCACGCGAAAAATGGAACAAAAAATGACGTATTCATAAACTTTGCTTGCGAAAATTGATCACGTAAGCTAAATAATTAAACCAGTTGATCTGGTTTCTGAGGAGCACAATACGCTTCCATCTTTGCACTCGTTTTGGCCTTTATTTGCACTCGAAAATGTAAAGTCGTATAATAAAAAGCGTTATATATAGCGTTTTGTAGTCTAGACATGATACTTTGCCCAGAGGTTTTACCAAAATAATGCAGGGGCTAAAGGATGTCATGTCTCCTTCTTTACTTTTTCTCGCAATTTAACTTATTGTTTTTACAGTTACCGAGGGAGGCAATGTTGGGAGAAAAAAAAGTTCGGTTACAACCGTATTACGGAAAGTATCGACATACATCGTTCCATTCAATGCTGAAATGTCACAAGATGATGAAAATCCCACCGTCAGCAATGGTTTGTACAAATTTTTATTATTTTATCGTTGTTACAAATAAAAAGACAGAAAGACAATAGTTTCTTCAAAAATGACTGTAAACATAGCATAACAAGATGGGGCATCAGAGTGTCTAAAAAAACGCGAGGCTGTAGGCATTAGCTTCTCGATTTTTACCTGCGCAGAGCTCGGGAATCAAAAGTATGACTGTTGTTAATAATGGTAATAGGACTGAGTGGAGTCCGATTCGGTCTGTAATCATACAAGTGATTACGAAATTGGAAGACCGCGCTTCGTGGGAGTCCGATTTCGTAATCACTCGTATGATTACAGACCGACATCGGACGACACGAAATCCTCTTACCAATTAATCATAAATATGACAATTTCTGAGGCTGGAATGATCATATAGCTTCAGCGTCTTATGCGTCAAACTGACGAGTAAAAATACAGCCTTATTTCACGACACTTTTCGTGTGCAATAAAGGCGTGTTTATTATACGACAAACGAAGCAGGGAAAACGTTCTCGCCACGCGAAAAATGGAACAAAAAATGACGTATTCATAAACTTTGCTTGCGAAAATTGATCACGTAAGCTAAATAAACCAGTTGATCTGGTTCCTGAGGAACACAATACGCTTCCATCTTTGCACTTGTTTTGGCCTTTATTTGCACTCAAAAATGTAAAGTCGTATAATAAAAAGCGTTATATATAGCGTTTTGTAGTCTAGACATGATACTTTGCCCAGAGGTTTTACCAAAATAATGCAGGGGCTAAAGGATGTCATGTCTCCTTCTTTACTTTTTCTCGCAATTTAACTTATTGTTTTTACAGTTACCGAGGCAGGCAATGTTGGGAGAAAAAAAAGTTCGGTTACAACCGTACTACGGAAAGTATCGACGTACATCGTTCCATTCAATGCTGAAATGTCACAAGATGATGAAAATCCCACCGTCAGCAATGGTTTGTACAAATTTTTGTTATTTTATCGTTGTTACAAATAAAAAGACAGAAAGACAATAGCTTCTTCAAAAATGACTGTAAACATAGCATAACAAGATGGGGCATCAGAGTGTCTAAAAAAACGCGAGGCTGTAGGCATTAGCTTCTCGATTTTTACCTGCGCAGAGCTCGGGAATCAAAAGTATGACTGTTGTTAATAATGGTAATAGGACTGAGTGGAGTCCGATTCGGTCTGTAATCATACAAGTGATTACGAAATTGGAAGACCGCGCTTCGTGGGAGTCTGATTTCGTAATCACTCGTATGATTACAGACCGACATCGGACGACACGAAATCCTCTTACCAATTAATCATAAATATGACAATTTCTGAGGCTGGAATGATCATATAGCTTCAGCGTCTTATGCTGTACTATAAATAAACATACAATAAACAAAACATCAAGAAATACTTCATCGCCGATCGACATATCAAACTCTTCCCATACAAATGGGAACATTTGTTATTTTCTAGTCCCAATCTCACGCGGCCGAAAGCGGCTAGGATAGATTTCAAAATGGCGGATAGATTCAAGAGGACTGAATAACCGAATTGGTTTGTTTAGAAGACAAAATCGGATAAAAATATCAGAAAACCTTGTGAGATTGAAGTAATTTATGTCGACAAGGTTCGCCAGCAGTTGGAGTTCCACTATAAAGACTGAACTTCGAAATTCGATGATTGGTGGCGGTTCGATGTGGAGGCTCTTCGGTGTTTCCCGTTCCAGCGCGTGCAAAAATGTTTGTCCTGAGCAGTGAGTCGTTTAATGATCAAGCAATATGATTCTTTGGTCAGACTTCCCGTGAAACTAAAATAAAGCTGTGGCCTACGACGCCATGTAGATTCAAACATGACATGCATGGCTGTTATCTGCATTTATCCTGATAATGTTTCCTCTCTGAATTTTACAAGGAGTTTATATTTAAAGAATGCTTTTCACGCTGGCTCGCAAACTGTCCACACAAAATGTGAGACACCTGATTTATTCTACCTATTTTCCCCTCCTTCCAATGTTTTAACTTGAATAACAATAAATTGCAAGCTGTTTGAAAACAGAAATGTATCACATCCTCCAATGTTTCACATTGCACATGGCTTCCATGTGCCATCCTATTCTATAATGTGGCCAGAGATTAAATGCTTTGCACATAAAAAAGTGGAAACTATTGACAGATATACAGTTTACCCATTTGTCAGCTGCTGCTTCAAGAAACTAAATTTCCTGTTTACAAAAAGCTGTTAGAAGACAATTAACTTCATTATGATTTATAGGTCTAAAGTGTGCTTCTAAACTGTTTATCTCAGCCAACAGTATTTTGAGAATAAATTGATGTGTACAAAGTCATTCCATTTTAAACTAGTGCTACCTGAAATCTGCACTCTGAGATTTTAACTGTTGGCTAAAACATCAGTATTTTAACTTTAAGTTTTTTTTATATCACCTGCACCATAATTAATACTATATTAACTAATATATATATATTTTTAGTATGTACAATTTATTAGTATAGCATTGCACCTGCACTTCAATCTTTTAGTATTAGTGTATTCACTAGTTGGAAGTATACTGTACATTCTAAGCTTAAGTTCAAAGTGTACACAGTTGTTGATATACAGAGCTATATCAATTTTTGACTGGAATATATGACAAGAAATACACTAAAATGTGAGTTGTGATTGTCCGAGTGACAATTTTCCTGAAGACTACTCTTACCCAGACAACCACAATCTACATGCTGTTCAAACTCTGGTTCAAACCATGCAAATACACTCAATCTTCTGATTTGTGATATATGCCTCATTCTAAAAATATACCCATCGAGACAGCTTTATATGTGTTCTTTTAGAGCCCTTTTCACACAAAATACAAAGAGGAACGAGTTTTCTATTTTTTAATGAACCAGCCATTTTCATATTTCATGTGCTTTACAAAACTATACATATGAGAAATCAAAGCTATAATGGTTCCCCGCGAAATATGCCGGCGAGAGCATTTTCGGCGTATAAATACTGTATTAAAAGTTACTGTTATCGTTCGAGACTCTCCGAATCACAAAACAGGAATACGAAATTCATTTACTTGCTTATTTTGTAGCCAAGTGACCAAAGTTGTGCTCCAAAGGGGCCTTCCGAACCTTGATAAATCCTCTTCAGCTGACCGTACACGACGCTGGCCGCTATCTCAACCAGCCATTGAGCCATTGTTATGGGCGTGGCAGTAGATACGTCATAAGACCTTTTGTTAAGAGTGAGTTTCATATGATTAACACTCACGTTTCACTCTTGCTTATGGTTGGTTAAGCCAACTGTCCGATTACAGAACAAAGAAGTATTCGATTACAGAACAATAAGTGTCCAATTAATGATTAATCGGGGAGGTTATGAACCAATCACATTCGAAGAAATTGTAATATTTATGATTAATGTCAGAATTTATATGTTATTTGTACAATGTTCACAAATTTGCTCAAGATTGCCAACAGAATTGCTTATCAGGTCCCTCTTGTTGAGAGAGTCGGATAACATTATCAACCGGATAAATCCTCTCCAGATGATAAAATACGCTTTAGGGTTCACTTACTCAATGGATAGCGATTTATCCAACGAACAGCGCTATCCACTCTTTCAACAACCGGACACAGCTGGTCATCATCAAATAAGATCAAGGTCAAGTGTCTAAATTTTTTTTTGAGCCCAGAAGTTAATGTGAATGAGCAATATCAATTTCCATTGCGTTTGTCTGACATTAAACGCGGGGACGCACTATAAAAGTGCTACATGGAGATCTTCCTAAGAAAGATTTTGATAAGGCTTCGATTAAACAAAATGATTCCGGTTATAAAACAATGATGCGCATAATCTTTGTGAGTTCTACGAGTAAAGAACATACATGATCAGAATTTACAATCGACCTAATCACGGAAAGAAAATTTCTCGCTGCGACAGAAGTTGCATGCAGTAAATGGGAAGGTTTCACATTTCAGCACATGGCAAGTCGGCACGCGAAATAAATTGGAAACGTAGGTGCAAAGCGTCCAGATAAAAGTAGGCATAATCTGGTCAAATAGCTTTGAGGTTTGTGTGAGAAAGCAAAGCTAAATGCAAATTAAAGATTTCTTTTTTCTTTCCAGGCGGATTTACAATAATTTTGCACTAATTTTGTACTGAGTTCAATGATGGATTGTTTACTTTTATATCAAGGTGACTTTGTAGCGCCAAACCTTGCTAAAACGGAGAAGTAGTGTTAGGCCGAGAAAGACAAAGACAAAATAACAGAGTTTTAAATCTCGAAACAATGTAAACAAAAGTTGACCCGGGTACCCGTGTTACCCTAGCTGTTTCAATTTACTTGTAAACCCACCATTAGCAAGTCAAACTTGCCTGGGCCAACTTTGACCCGGCTACCCGGGGCTACCCTAGTACTAGGGTAGCCCTATCTCATTGTAAACGGGCTCTAAGTTGACAGTTCTGTTCGTGCCGAGAAAAGCAAGAGGCTTTTTGTTTGCTTTCTTCATTCCGCCATTTTGTATTTAATTTTAAAAATCCTTTTATAGAGCGCCCCAGCGTAATGATCGCGTATTTGGGCGCAACATTTCTTGCGCACGATCGTGGTTTTACTAAGGTGCTATCATTTTTTTTTAGCTGTAAATGGCAAGCAATTGTTTTTATTCCTCACAACACTTTTACTGACAGAGCGTACAGCTTTCATAGGAGTAATTTATATGCCGCTTGATTCAACAGGGTTCTAATGACCGATATTTTGTTTACTTGCAGGGTCTGAAACATCGGTGACGAGTCAAACAGAGAGAAATTTCATTTTAAAAAATCTAGAAGCCATTGATGAAATAACCCATCCCTCAGAAATTGCTGAAGAAAACGTTCAAACAGCTCCCCGTATAAGAAAAGGGTTTGTATATGAAGAGCCATCTCACCTAGCAATCGCGGATGGCCAGACATTTACAACCAATCCAAGTTCAGAAGATGTGGAAGAATTGCAAGAAATACAAGATAACACCAAAACTCAAGAGGGTATTGAAGAAGACGGTAGACTGGCATCCAAAAGTGCGAAGGAGCTGCTAAAAGATCCACTGCTTTACAAGGTATTAGAGATGACTGTCGAATGTGATTCTGTGATGCCTTTGGTTTTGCGTTCTTTGCTACGCTTTCAGATTGGCCCAAACAAGTTTTGCAGCATTCTTGACCAATCAGGAGCAAATCCGATAACAATCTTCTTAAAGCAAGCAAGGGCGATGACGTTTCCCTGCATTTTTGATTGGTTTCTTCTTCATAGTAAGACCAAACGCGAATTATTTTGGCTTTGGATTGGTTGAAAACGTTTCTTTAAGCTACTGTGAATTGACGTTGTAATTGCTTTGGTTTTGGTTTCGACAGTCATAAGAATAATGTTAATTACTTTAATCATAATGTTAAATAACTGTAAAACAGATTATCCACTTGTCTTCCTGCCTACACTTATCACAAGTCAAAATCTAACATATACATAGTCGAACCTTTTCTTAGCGACCCTTAATTTACTGTGGATTGTCTCTCTATTAAACCCGGCAAGGGCGGACCCAGACTTTTTAAAATTTAGTTCTCAACCTCAGAAAATGGCGTTTTGGAGAGCTCGATCTCAAAACATTTTTGCTTTAGAAGCTCGCGCCTTTGGCGCTTGCATAATTTAGAAACCGGTGAGATTTTCTCTTGGATCCGCTTAACGGACACAGTCTGATAAGCGGCAGCGGTCACCTATGAGCGGTCCCAAGTGGCGCTTCGATCGTAGGTTAGGGTTAGGAGGAAATACGAAAGAGTGTATTAAACGGACAGTTTAAATTATCGCGGAGCAACTTTTTACCGCAAGAGAATCGAAACTAAGACTTGGACTAAAGACCAGTACTACTGTCCCTCTATTAAATGGCCACAAAGCTATTCTGCGGGCAAGGCCGCAAAAGGTTCGCGCGTGCCCCTCGGAAAAAGGTCGTTATGGCGTTGCTATATAAAGTACAGCACGTATTATATATCGTTGTAAAGATATTGGATGCGCTAGGGACTATCTTTATTATGCATTAAAGTAAAATGCTATTTAGGGTAAATGTAGAATTTGACGGTTTCGGAAACGGGAAATATAAGTTTTGTCGGATACTCAATCTTTAACAAAAGAGAAATCCCTTTAAAGTGTTGTCCACATGCTAGACATGCATATATGGAGCAAAATTACTACCAGCTCTAGTACTAAATATTTTTTCAATTTTGTCTTTTCAAATAACAGGTCACTGCCATTTTTGTCAGCGCCTACAGCCTGGAGAACTTAATGTTTTCTTACTTGGCCTTGTATCTTATGGATCATCTTCAATTTGAAAAGGTATATAATAACAAATGTAAAATAACTTACTTCTCACTTAGTCGCATTTTTGAATTGTACTGAATTTATATTATTTGAACGAGATATGCTGAAATTTAATAGCCAAAATAATAGCCCGAGAAAGTTTATAATAATTATGTTGATTACTCGCTTGATAATTAGTAGACGTGTTACGAAGCAGTTTTACGGAAAAGGAAGGGACTTTGAAACTTTTGAAATCTAGTTTTGCCAGCTGCTCAGATCTAGGTGTGAACACTGCTTGTGATGCAAAGTGAACAGAATATGAAATGAGTAGACAGACCCAGAGGTGTTAGAATTAATATCAGGTAAACTTTATTCTTTGTCCAGCCGGACTTGACTTGTCCAACTACTATTGGTTAAGAGCATTATTAGTATTCGCATCCTTTCCTTTGACGGGGAGTTTTGCCTGAGAGTCGGTTGGTGAAGGTTTTTGGACCGAAATAAACCACAAGGAGTCCTGACTGCTAGTCCTGATCTACTCAATATAAAAGATCCCGGACTGTGACAAGGCAGCAACAAGCTAATTCCTCCCTGCAAGGCCTTGTTACAGAGTAGCGTTTAGGTATCCAAATCGAACGAGTTTTTGGAGACTTTACTTTGCTTCTTGATGTGCTTGGTTCTCATTCTAGTCAGTATATTCGAATACAGCCTTTGTCTTTTTTTTAAATCTATATGTCTTCTACCTATTTTGCATAATCGTAAGCATTATATTGATTAAACAATCCAACTAAACAATATTTCTATTTAGGAAGCCACCGCATATTTCTCAATTGTATTTCTTGTCAGCGGTATTTGCGGAAGTGTTATTTGCAAAATACTCGACAAAAAGATTGGAAGAAAGGTATGTGGTATCGGTAAATGCTTCTTTCTGTGACTAACAACAAAATGCATAGCAATATATGTTTCTTACAATATTGTGTACGTAATGGTTCAAAATGCTTGAGGTTGTGTGGGGACTTGCGTCTGTAGAATTTATCATGTGATTACTTGTACATTGTTTTGTAGGTCAATAGTGATATTTTATTTTTATTTTCACATTTAATTATTTATCTACTTATTTTCTTACAAAAATATATCCACATAGTATCTCTTTTACTTTCTCAGTTTAGTGCAAACTACTTGTTGTAAGGCACGAGCACTCTTTGCAATGAAACAACATGATCATATGATATCAAGTGATTATTTGTTCTTTTTTTAATCTGTTTGTAGAATACTTACTGCGCCACTACTGTTTTGGCCATCATAACAGCCACGTGGTTCTACTTTGTCACGGAGTCCACAAAAAAAATGGTTTATGCTCCCATCGTGATCTTTGGTTGCTGTGTTTCTTCAATGATTGTGATAGGCTTGTCTTACCTTGGAGAGTTCGTGGGAAAGAATAAGGTGATTCATTACACTTCTTTAGTTTCGAGAAATGCCAGATTTTTTCGCCAGAAGTCTTTGGAGTAGTTGGGTTTGATTACTGTAAATGTTACTTCTAAAGTACCAAATTAAAATGATTTATAACACTGTATTCATTTTAGGAATCTGCAGGCTTTGTGTGCTCTTTTGCAAGTGCCTTACAAAAGGCGACAACTGGCGCAATGCTAATGCTTATTCAATCATTCTATCCTTCGGGCAGGTAGGTGAGAATGGTTGTGTCTAAGTAGTACCTTTAGTTTACAAAATTTGGTAAATCATAAATTGATAAGACGCTTACTGGCTATTCATACAGTTCCTTATATCTGAACATCCTTTTTTAATAGTGACGTTTGTCAGGACTGTGGTAATTACGTACGTATTGTTTACCCCCTTGCTCTTGGCTTCCTGCCTCTGGTTGGCTTGTTGGTCGTACTCTTCTCTGAGGTTCTAACACTCGATTGCTGTGATATAGAACAAGGTGAGGAGTATGCTTTACACAATGCACGAGTTTAAATGTTGTTTTGGTAAGGTATTGAGAAGTGGCGTGTACAGAAGACCATGCAGACACAATGATAAAAGCATACAGGTTAGAGTACTATAAGTATCAGACCATCGATTCAATGACTTGGTGTTTTCATTTCACAGATCAGCCGTCTGAGCCGACAATTGTTGTCAATTTGCCAGCCGAAGATGCCAGTGCTCGCTCGTCCGCTGGCACCAATGACGTTACTGCTTGGAATACAAGACTGTGATAATTTTAAGCCCATCACTGTGACGTTTAGAAATAGACTTAAATAACTTTTTATCAAGCCCTTAGCATGATGAGGGATAGCACAACTGAATTAGGCTCCATTTTAAGTGCGTCCTGTTTGCACTAAGGGTAGTAAAGGCCTTAGATTGGTATCCAAATTATCAGTTTTGTTTATCTGACTACTAACGTAGATATAATGTACAAACTATGAGAACATATATAACGATGTATTTCACCTCCTTCTTCCTATCCTTCTTGTAATATCCTGTATCAAAGAACGAGTTCACGTCACCAGATATTCTTGCTTCAGCTGTTGCCGTTTTGACTTTGCATTAGCTGCGCTAGATCCCAGACTCAGACGAACGATTGACACTGACGAGCGATGACAGCGACAGCGAACAATGGCCGAATCGAAGGATCGAACGTTTGAGTTGAAGGATCGAATTTCGAATTAAAAGATTGAGCGATTGAATGTTTGAATCCAAGGCTTGAACCTTGAATTGAATAATTGTTTGAATTGAAGGATTGAATGTTTAACTTTTGACACGAAAAACGCGCCATAGTAATTTTAGTATTACAAAATAAATTGCGATGTGACGATTGATGACTATGATTCATTTTTTTTCAAGAGAATGTATTGCAACCCGAATTGTCAGTTGGCCGAGGAAGGCTAGGAAATAACGTTACCGGAAGGACTGCCGCACAAGACTGAGCTAGAAACAGACAAGCTTCATTTGACAACATAAGTTCCAAGATGTAAAGCTCGTTTCAAACATAGAGCCACTGCGTGCCGAACTCAATGAAAATGAGCGAAATCCATTGTTTGAGCTAATTGGTATTGAATTGGGCATAACTTAATAATAATAATAACTTTATTGAAAGTGTCAGATTGCTTAGCTTCCCAGCTAATTGTGGACACCAAATCTTTAAAAATCTTTAAATCTTTAAAAGAGTGTGGCCTGGAAGAGCAGTCTATGATTAACGTCCAGAGCACCATATACGGGAAAACTATTAAAACAGCAATAGACTTGTATATCAATGTGGAGCATTTGAAGTTGCTTATTATATCTCAGTGGTGGATTCTTTTGCATAAAAAATAAGATATCTCCTAACGTATAGCACATAAGTATCAAATATTACCGTAAAGTCCATCGAGTTATCTGGTGACAAATACGTGTCACTGCTTTGGCCTAGAAAAATCCACGCCACACCATACGTACATATCCCTCCAATGTAAGAAAAAATGGCCCTACAAAAGAGATACCACAGGATTAAAGCCGAAAAATAAAAGTAAAATTACAAATTTTCCGACTGTATGCAAAAGGGCTGTTAATGTCATCATCATCGAAGGGAGGCCACCAACACACAATACAAAGAGGTTATTACATGGGAAGAAGTACAATACGGCGGAATATTTTTACGAGTCGGTTTTATTTTTTCGAGCCTGCTTCAGGCGAGAAAAAATAAAACTGACCAGTAAAATACAGCCGTCTTGCACGCCCTTTCGTGTAATAAATTGTTTATTTTACCACAACACGCTAGTTTCTCGCTCTCTGATTGGTCGATTTACCGTGGTAAATAAGAGTCCAGACAACGATGTTGACGCCAGTAAAATACAGCCGTCTTGCACGCCCTTTCGTGTAATAAATTGTTTATTATACGACAAACGAAGCAGGGCAAACGTTCTCGCTGCGCGCAAATTGGAACAAAAATTGACGCGTTCGTAAACTTTGCTTGCGAAAATTGATCACGTAAGCTAATAAAACAGTTGATCTGGCTCCAGACGAGTGCAATACGGTCCTAGCTTTGCACTCGTTTTTGGCCCTTATTGGCACTCGAAAATGTGAAGTCGTGTAATAACACGGTCTATTTCTAATTTTGGGTCGATTAAAGTTGCATTCTCATTGGCTGTCGTGGTCACGTGATTTGCACTGACGCAGTTCATATTTCTAATTCTCAAACGCAGTAGTTATTCACTCGGCCAAAGAGGCCTCGTGCTTTCATTGTTCTCGGTGTTTGGAACCCTCATCAAACACTTCCAGTCGTGTTTGAACTACAAAATGAAGGTAATAAAAGGTTGGTTTGGCGATCGGTGTGAATGTTGTTGCTTCCCTACTTTAAACTACAACTGAATCCAGCAAACGACACTAGAAGCAGTCGACAATTCAGTTGTGGGGCCTATCCGCTGTTAAGTAAACTTTCGTAGATTTTGGCTTGAACTAAAAGTTAGATATCTTTGCTACTTGCAGACAGATTAATAGTCTCATCACCAAACAGCCCATATTCTCCGCATTATCATGCATTGCAGATATTATTTCATCTCATTGTCCCCGAGCGAAGCGAGGGAAATAATCACAACGCTAATGCAGTAGTATCGCCTCATTCGCCGACTCCAAGCGTGACGCCATCTCAAAGTTTAATGTTCGTCTGTCAGTCAGTCTGTCTGGCGTACGACCTCGTTCCCAGTTCCTATCGCTGCTTAACCAATAACAAAGGCCGGATCGATTACGTGAATTGAGTTGAATTGAGAATGACAATTTCATCATGAGATTTGGCAATTTCAGGTATGATTGCAAGATGCGCCACCTCTATGGCTGCCATCCAGAAGCTTCCCATGCCATACGCAACAGCAAAGTTACCAAATCCAAGCCATGAGTTTGCCAAAGGTGGCTCAGGACATAAAAAGCAACGAGTGAACGCTAACACAACGAAGAATACACTCAGAATAGCTCCAATTAAATGCCAGGTTTTCCTTCTTCCGTGCACCCGAGAAAGTAGCGGAATATCGACATGGTCGCAGAGATAGCCACAGATAAAATTGGCAGCAAAGTTAGTGGCTTGACCACAGACAAGAACCAGTCCGGCTTGTTCATTGTAAAGATCATCCACCTTCGCATAGAATATCAAACCAAAGGAGAACATGAGTTTACTGTAGAGGTCGTAACAAAAGTTCCCCACACCACACGAAAACAGGACTTTCCTTTCTGTGCTACTCTGGCCCTCTGTCTCTGTCATTGCAGTTTCAGTCTGTAAAAATAGTTTAAATAAGGTTAAAGGGGTGCTTTGACCAAAATCGGACCACTTTGAAATACTATTTTAACCACTTTAAATGAAAGTGTATGGTATGAATAGCAAAATGTCCCAAAAACCTTGTTTTCAGATGTAACACTCCCGAGATATATTAATTCAAAGGAGGCTAAAACGCCTGTCCGCCATGTTGGCAGTGAATAAATATTTCGGGCCAGCGGTTTACCACTCTGACGTCATACCAACGAGACGCGGACTTCACACACATTTCTATGCAAATGTCTTCGAGTGAGAGCGAACTTTCATTGATAATTTCTTCGAATTCTTTTTTATCGACTCACGAGTCATTATTAGATGTTTCACATGTACATTCGAGTGTTGAAGGCAATACTTTTGCGTACGACGACAGTCTTTGAACCAGTTGCCACGGAAGAAGAACTACTGAGCGGTGTGCGTCGAGCAAGTCACAGTCGAAGAAGAACAAGAAGCCGAATTCAAGAAAAGATTCAGCCGAGAAGTAAATTTTGGAACGTGATAAGACCATTATTAATGTATCACGCTTGAGAACTCGGAAATTACGAAGACGGTAGCGCTCAAATTACTGCAAAATCAACATGAACTTTTCGATTCCATCAAAACATTTCAATTCTATTAAAACATCGAAGAACTAGCGGCGTACGTCGAGCAAGTCACGGTCAAAGAAGAAGCCGAATTCAAGAAAAGATTCAGCCGAGAAGTAAATTTTGGAACGTGATAAGACCATTATTAATGTATCACGCTTGAGAACTCGGAAATTTACGAAGACGGTAGCACTCAAACCCGGGGGGGGGGGGGGGGGGGGGGGTACTCAATAGGAATTTGGGTAGGGGTGTTCCGCTGACTCTATAAAACCCTGACCCTATTCAAGACACAAAAATGGAAATTTTGCTACCCTGTCTAAGACAAAGTGCTCTAATTTGATACCCTGTTCAAGACTAAGTTTAGATAAGTTAGCCTGCGTTGCACACGTTTCCACTGGAACATATGAAGAAATCGCGCGAAAATGACGAGAGCAAAAACGTGGTTTAGGGGGAGGGGAAGAGGAGAAAATCTTCAGAAAATAACCCTGTTTAAGACACGAAAATGTAAAATTTGATACCCTGTTTAAGACAGAAGACCCTGAAAATGATACCCTATCGGGCGGAACATACCTATATAGGAAATATATGGGAGTACCCCCCCCCCCCCCCCCCCGGGCGCTCAAATTACTGCAAAATCAACATGAACTTTTCGATTCCATCAAAACATTCCAATTCTATTAAAACATCGAAGAACTAGCGGCGTACGTCGAGCAAGTCACGGTCGAAGAAGAAGCCGAATTCAAGAAAAGATTCAGCCGAGAAGTAAATTTTGGAACGTGGTAAAACCATTATTAATTTTAACACACTTCAGAACTCGGAAATTTACGAAGTCTAGCACACAAACTACTGCAAAATCAACATGAACTTTTCGATTCTATCAAATTATTGAAGGTTCTAGTAAATGCATGGGTTTTAATGTAAAGTGAAATTCATAGATCGTATACAATGCCACTATTTTGAATAAATACAATTACGTTGATTTGACATGCCGACTGTTGTGTGATTCCGCCCGGCGTTGTGTCTATATGAAAAGCCGCCGTCTAGCTAACTTGACCGTTTTATTAAGCTACAACAATCACACTGAAACACCGCCTTTTTGTATTCACTAACGCTTGTAATAGTATGGCTTTTAGTTGCATCAGTCTGAAAAGTGCTTCAAATTTACTCGAATGGACTCATAACAAGTTGTCACGCCGCCACAGCGTGCGATGTGCGATGAAAACGAAAGTTCAGTTCTTGCAATTTCTGCTAAACGAAATATCTCAGAAAGCAGTTTGATGACAGTTTGTAAATTGTGGGACTCTTAAACTGCTCAAACTTTGAAAAAATTTCCTCGTCAAGACTTACGACGATCTCTTGCACTTTCGCCTCGATCTTTAGTTGCTCTCCAAATTGTGGGGACTGATCCTGATTAAAAGAAAAAACATCGCCAGAAATTCCGGACATTTTGCGTTCACGATTGCTTCCGGTCTTTCTCAGCGGCGTGTGGTATGAGCATGCGCCATTCATACATTCAACGTTGTTACGTATTGTGCCTCAGTGGAGTGGGGGAGGGATGAGTTTCTCCGGTTCAAAAAGAGACTGCTACGTTTAAGAGATGTGCCGCTGAACAACCTAGTTGAAATTAGCTTTCGTTTGGTGCAATTTTCATGCGATTTGGAGCTTCCTAGCCCAAAATATCAACGTCCGAAGTCAGCGTATTTCACGGGAGGTATTTGCCATGGCTGGCTGTGAACTGCAAGTTCAAACGCAAAAAGTACACATCGAATTTGCTCCAAGGGACTGACCGAGGCTTTACAAGAGATGTTCAATCCTTCGACAATCAGGTACGGGGTAAACATTTTGCGTTGTACCCGAGGTTCTTGTATTAAATGCAGCTTAAAAAGTGACAGTAGCCGGTTTTGAGCGTATTCTGCTATCAATCCATTCTTACGTCGACCGAAATTTTAAATTCAAAAAAGTACACATCGAATTTTACCGGAGATAAATATTTTTTGTACTGTTGTGTTTTGGAAGCTTTCCTCTTCCGAATGCTGCCCAAACATTTTTACGAACGTGCTTCAGCTAAGCGAAAAGCGCAATTTATTATCAGATCCCATACATTTCTTTGTTATTCCTTGAGCGGCTCTCAGCGTGAAACCTGATGCCTTTTCCATGATGGCGCAACCGGATGTCTGAAATTTCTGGCGATGGATTAAAACTTGAATTCAACACAGGTCCAAAGATAATCTGTAGGCCGCGTTGCATGTACTAAGAACACGAATTGTCATCTAAATAAGCAAAGTGCAACGTATAATTGTCCGGGAGTATTGAGGCACAACAAAATAACAGCCAGTCTTATAAACTTATGGGTCTCACTGGTAAGCCAAAGAATCAAAGCCGCTTTTTAGATACAGTCCAAGCTCTCGTAGGCGGCCACCTCGGGAATTCGAAAACGTGGTTGTAACTAGAGCTGGTCGCTTACGAGAATGGAAGCGACGACACGTTGAAACAATAGAGACTGGTCGCTTACAAGAGCTTTAAGCATAAAGCCGGACGGATACTCCACCCAAAACTCCTTGAAATTCTAATTCAAGATCTTATCAAACGAACCATTTGCACAATGTGTAATATTATTACTGTAAACGCGATCAAGTAGTGTTCACTTTCAGTAAAATGTTGACTAATACGAGTCAGACCCTGTGCGTGGTCGCATACAAGAGCTTAAAACAAAGCAAAAGACCAGTTCGTAATTCTAAAAAGTGGTCCCGGTCTCTTACGAGAGCTTTTGATCACAGAGTTTGAGTAACAGTTCAAACGGAGTATCACAGTGGTGGTCGTAATTGGAGCTGGTCGCTTACGAGAGTGGTCGCATGGAAAGCTTTGATGTGCATTGCAATTTAAGAACGAATGAGTGTTTGTTTAACGAAGCATAGCCACAATGTCGCGGTATACATACATCGTGTTCTTCTGCGGATGATGGCACTGTTCAGCTATAGATTCCGTCTTAAACTGCGTTCTTGGCCGGATAGGCATGTTTCTCCACTGACGTAGCTCGAGTAGTTTTTACTGTTTCAAGAGACCTTGCATATAATAAATAATTATCGTTTTTGTTTTATAATACAGTTATATGAATATGTTCTACTTTTGAAAAAACATTGACAAAACAATGTTTACAATATTTTCACCGTCTGCTGCTCAATGTTCATCTCGAGCTCAGCATGGATGATTGATATGCTATAGCTAATTTCGATGGGTTTTCGTCGTTGTTTTATGTTTAAATATGAATATAGGCTTTGGGCAATAATAATGCTAACTGCTCTGGCAAGGAGAAAAATTAGCACACAAATTTTCCTTACCCTTTATCCAAACCAACCTTCATTTGATACAATCATGGTCTCTTGATACAATGGACTGTCAAAAACATATGTTTTTTATGTCGAAGCAGACCACCATATATTTATGCCCGAGCCTTGCGGGTACTACGAAAATAACACATTGACGTCTGTATTTTTGTGTAGTATTTTTGAAACTAGACTGGCCTTGCCAGTGAGCTCGCGGCGTGAGTTGGGTCGAGACCAGAATATAAAATGGAAAGTAGGGGACAAGAGCGGAACTCCCAAGAGAGACTTCCAATTTCTCACCATAAAAATATCACACAGTATAGAGAACTTGGCTTTTGACACCTTGCTCTTTTGACACCTTGATTAAACTAAAAATTATTATTACAACACTCATACACTTGCTTCTTAAAGGTTGAGCAACCCTGCATCTTGAGAATGCGTGACATATCTTTTTATGCACAATCGATTATGACAGTTTGACCATGACTCTTCTTTCCAATCAGAGGCCACGATTAATCCAGCCTTCGCTTCACTACTTATGTGTTTCTTTTATTAACTCTATACGTTTCTTCTATCAGGCTTTCGAGTATTCGTGCTCTGTAACAAATATAAAATTGAAAGCGAGGAATGTCACACGAGAGATGTTTCATCGCCAGAAATTCCGGACATTTTGCGTCCACGATTGCTTCCGGTCTTTCCCAGCGGCGTGCGGTATGAGCATGCGCCATTCACACATTCAACATTGTTACGTACTTTGCCTCAGTGGGGTGGGGGAGGGATGGGTTTCTCCGGTTCAAAAAGAGACTGCTACGTTTAGGAAACGTGCCGCTGAACGACCTAGTTGAAATTAGCTTTCGTTTGGTGCAATTTTCATGCAATTTGGAGCTTCCTAGCCCAAAATATCAACGTCCGAAGTCAGCGTATTTCACAGGAGGTATTCGCCATGGCTGGCTGTGAACTGCAAATTCAAACACAAAAAGTACACATCAAATTTGCTCCAGGGGACTGACTGAGACTTCACAGGAGATGTTCAATCCTTCGACAATCAGGTACGAGGTAGACATTTCGCGTTGTACCCAAGGTTCTTGTATTAAATACAGCTTAAAAAGTGACAGTAGCCGGTTTTGAGCGTATTCTGCTATCAATCCCTTCTTACGTCGGCCGAAATTATTCAAAAAAGTACACTTCATATTTTACCGGAGATAAATATTTTTTGTACTGTTGTGTTTAGGAAGCTTTCCTCTTCCGAATGCTGCCCAGACATTTTTACGAACGTGCTTCAGTTAAGCGAAAAGCGCAATTTATTATCAGATCCCATACATTTCTTTGTTATTTCTTGACCGGCTGTCAGCGTGAAACCTGATGCCTCTTCCGAGATGGCGCAACCGGATAACTGAAATTTCTGGCGATGTACAATATTATTGCGCTTTTGTTCACAGTGTGTCCATTTGTGACTGCAAACTCAATCCTCAGAATTATTTCGGTGTATTTTTCATTTCTGGTATTTAATGAACATTGCGAAACAAAGGCTACATGATCGAATGAAAGAAACACTTCAACTGTACGATACGCAGAAGAATTTTATGAGGCAACAGATGTTATGTACAGATAAAGCATAAAGCGTCATTGTTTTACGGCTAAAGCTCACCGTAGCTTTGGTTTCTGTTTTCGCCCTGTTATCTTCCTAAAAGTATTTCGTGTCGCCACAGAAAGTTTCGTCAGGACTAAATACTTATCGGCGACAGAGATATTTGCAATAGCCCAGCGGTATCCATCAAACATTTGTTTACGGCTATTCTCAAAGCTTCTGCGGTGAGCGCGAGCCAAAATCTTTTCCTAAAAAACCCAGTTTATCCGTGCATATTCCACAGAGCCAAATGGCGTTGAGTTTGAATGGGATGCAGTTAAACTTTTTCGCTTCACTACTTATGTGTTTTCTTTTATTAACTCAATACGTTTTTTCTATCAGGCTTTCGAGTATTAGTGCCCTGTAACAAATATAAAATTGAAAGCGAGGAATGTCACACGAGAGATGTTTACAATATCATTGCGGTTTTGTTCACAGTGTGTTCAGTCCATTTGTGACTGCAAACTCAATCCTCAGAATTATTTCGGTGTATTTTTCATTTCTGGTGTTCAATGACCATTGCGAAACAAAGGCTACATGATCGAATGAAAGAAACACTTCAACAGGCAATGTACGATACGCAGAAGAATTTTATGAGGCAACAGATGTCATGTACAGAGTAAAGCATAAAGCGTCATTGTTTTACGGCTAAAGCTCACCATAGCTTTGGTTTCTGTTTTCGCCCTGTTATCTTCCCAAAAGTATTTCGTGTCGCCACAGAAAGTTTCGTCAGGGCTAAATATTTATCGGCGACAACGGTATCCATCAAATATTTGTTTACGGCTATTCTCAAAGCTTCCGCGGTGAACGCGAGCCAAAATCGTTCCCGAAAATCCAGTTTATCCGTGCATATTCCACAGAGCCAAATGGTGTTGAGTTTGGACGGGATGCAGTTAACTTTTACACACAAGTAACGAGCAATTCACTGGCCACATCTCGAGTTGTTTAGCAAGTCAATTACGTCATCGCCCAGCACGTGATAATATGAACCAATCACCGTGTGCTGATTCTCGACCCACAAAAGGAAAAAAAAAATAAAAAAATTTGCGTTTTTAAGCTCGCTTGGGCCCCAGGCCCCCGCGAGCAATAATGTCAGACAGATGCGCCAAAAAGTTCAAACTGTACTAATGTTGTCACATTTCCACCCAAAAACCCCATACAATAACTCTCTACTCTCTTTCTCTTTCAATCTCTCTTTACAGGATACAAATGTATCACACAGTTTGAACTTTTTGGCGCATCTGTCTGACATTACTTTAAAAATACTCATACAGCAATATTACATAACCGATTACTTGAGCGAGTGGCCATCTGCAAATATTGTATTTCTAGTTATTATTATTATTATTGATGTTTTTATTACTAGCTGCAATCATGGAAAGGCTCAGGATCCTAAAAATATGCAAATTTAATGAGTGTATTTATTTTTTTGTTCCAAATTTGTTTGGGCCATTTGTTTGATGGGTGGTGCTATGCAAACAAATCACAAAACAAACCCACCTTTGAACTGCAACCCGGCATGTGTTCAAGAGTTTGCTAGGTTTTATGTTTGTTCTATTAAGATCAATAACTGTAAGCAGAAATCCCCTCTCATCGAAAGCCACATACCCGTGAATGGAATGCGAACAACCTCCTTCGTACGGTGACTCGATCAAACCTTGAACTTTATTCTAAAGCCATCCGACGGTTTACACTCTTGGCCGAGGCAATCATTCGAGCCTTGACTGTAACTTTCGATGAACGGACCGGTCATAGGCGAACATTTACACTCTTTGGAGATCGGCTGAACGGCCGCCATGAGTTGTCAGTTGGTAGAGAAAGACTGGGAATATCGTATTGCAAGGACGGCCGCGCAAGACTGAGTTCGAACCTGAAAAGCTTCGCAAGTTTCTCGCAATGAGTTCAGCTCGGTGAATCAAACGTTGAAGAAAGGGAACCTGTGAGACGAGCTCAAGGTGGCTAAAAATCAACTCAGGAATAGCGAGCTGATGACCAGCCTCAAGCACATGTACTGACCTTGTGGTCTAAAATACATTTTTTACAATAACACGTCAGTTTCTCGCTTTGTGAATGGCTATTTTTCATAATCAATAAGAGGACAAAGCGCCTCGTGGATCCACAACTTTTTGACAATGTTATGACGCGCTTCATGATCAATAAGAGGACAGACATATAAAAAACTGACGTCAATTTGTTAAATGGCAAATGAGCCAACAAATCCCTGGCAGTGACAACCCTCAGTGCCAGCGAAGAGAAATCGGCTTGCGGATCCACAGCTTTTTGACAATGTTATGACGCATTTCATCATCAATAAGAGGACAGACACAAAAATACTGACGTCAATGTGTTATTTTCGTAGTACCCGCAAGGCTCGGGCATAAATATATGGTGGTCTGCTTCGACATAAAAAACATATGTTTTTGACAGTCCATTGTATCAAGAGACCATGATTGTATCAAATGAAGGTTGGTTTGGATAAAGGGTAAGGCAAATTTGTGTGCTAATTTTTCTCCTTGCCAGAGCAATTAGCATTATTATTGCCCAAAACCTATATCCATATTTAAACATAAAACAACGACGAAAACCCATCGAAATTAGCTATAGCATATCGATCATCCATGCTGAGCTCGAGATGAACATTGAGCAGCAGACGGTGAAAATTGTAAACATTGTTTTGTCAAAAATAGAACGAATTCATATAACTGTCTTGTCAATAATTATTTATTATATGCAAGGTCTCTTCAAACAGTAAAAACTACTCGAGCTACGTCAGTGGAGAAACGTGCCTATCAGGCCAAGAACGCAGTTTAAGACGGAATCTATAGCTGAACAGTGCCATCATCCGCAAGAACACGATGTATGTATACCGTGACATTGTGGCTATGCTTCGTTAAACAAACACTCGCTCGTTCTTAAATTGCAATGCGCATCAAAGCTTTCCATGCGACCACTCTCGTAAGCGACCAGCTCCAATTACGACCACCACTGTGATACTCCGTTTGAATTGTTACTCAAACTCTGTGATCAAAAGCTCTCGTAAGTGACCGGGACCACTTTTTAGAATTACGAACTGGTCTTTTGCTTTGTTTTAAGCTCTTGTAAGCGACCACGCACAGGGTCTGACTCGTATTAGTCAACATTTTACTAAAAGTTAACACCACTTGATCGCGTTTACAGTAATAATATGACACATTGTGCAAATGGTTCGTTTGATAAGACCTTGAATTAGAATTTCAAGGAGTTTTGGGTGGAGTATCTGTCCGGCTTTATGCTAAAAGTTGTTGTAAGCGACCAGTCTCTATTGCTTCAGCGTGTCGTCGCTTCCATTCTCGTAAGCGACCAGCTCTAGTTACAACCACGTTTTCGAATTCCCGAGGTGGCCGCCTACGAGAGCTTGGACTGTATCTAAAAAGCGGCTTTGATTCTTTGGCTTACCAGTGAGACCCATAAGTTTATAAGACTGGCTGTTATTTTGTTGTGCCTCAATACTCCCGGACAATTATACGTTGCAATTTGCTTATTTAGATGACAATTCGTGTTCTTAGTACATGCAACGCGGCCTACAGCTTCTCTTTGGACCTGTGTTGAATTCAAGTTTTAATCTTTTCTTGTTCACACACGTTCGACATCCCTAATTTAGTGCTGTCAAAAATAATTACTATACATTAACCTCTGTCTCGGAAAGCAGCTGTACATGTAAAGCATGTTGGACTCAGTTATATCTATTTAACTTTATTTAAACTATTTTTACAGACTGAAGCTGCAATGACAGAGACAGAGGGCCAGAGTAACACAGAAAGGAAAGTCCTGTTTTCGTGTGGTGTGGGGAACTTTTGTTACGACCTCTACAGTAAACTCATGTTCTCCTTTGGTTTGATATTCTATGCGAAGGTGGCTGATCTTTCCAATGAACAAGCCGGACTGGTTCTTGTCTGTGGTCAAGCCACTAACTTTGCTGCCAATTTTATCTGTGGCTATCTCTGCGACCATGTCGATATTCCGCTACTTTCTCGGGTGCACGGAAGAAGGAAAACCTGGAATTTAATTGGAGCTATTCTGAGTGTATTCTTCGTTGTGTTAGCGTTCACTCGTTGCTTTTTATGTCCTGAGCCACCTTTGGCAAACTCATGGCTCGGATTTGGTAACTTTGCTGTTGCGTATGGCATGGGAAGCTTCTGGATGGCAGCCATAGAGGTGGCGCATCTTGCAATCATACCTGAAATTGCCAAATCTCATGATGAAATTGTCATTCTCAATTCAATCAGGTGAGCCATTTATATACTAGAAATACGATAATCGCAGATACCCCCTCGCTCTGCCATTGATTGGACTTTTACTTTCGTACTGCTCAAAAAGAGCAGCCTTTGTTTTACCGAAATGTTGACGCAATCTTTTCTTCGAAGTCAAGTGCTACACGCAAAGGAAGGAGAAAAAGAATGGTGTGTGTTAGACTTTTGCGTTGAAAAAAGTGTCGATTGCGTGACGCCGTACGTATTTCCCACGGTCGGCACGTCAAGTTAATTCATACAGTCTGCCAAGCAAAGTTCTCAAAATTTAATACTTAAATTTTGAAGTTAGTCGACCGCCGTAGTGCGGGAAAAAAGGAAAAAAGGAACACTGATTTTCCAAGTTTGAATTCATAGGGCAGTACAATTAAATAGGCTTCCTGTGCGAGTTTTTTTTTTTTACTCTGGACTGCATGCACAAGACTCAGGCATGCATATTTAATGAGCTCGAATTGTTTTGTATGTGAACCCGCTCAAAACAGCATAATTTCTCCCAGAATCAAAGCTAAACTTGAACGGTTTACTTCAAATTATACACGGGCTTCAGACCTTGTCATACTTCAAAGGGCTTGTGAACGATTCTCCCTGCAATTACCGCGTGTCATATTACAGCATTTGTTACAGTTTTAGTCTTGAAAGAAAAAAGACGTCTAACTAAATCATTCAAGACTCTGAGTTCCGATTGCTCTGAGCGAATAAGGTAGCCGAATCTGGCGACAGAAGAGAATTAAAACAATACTTCGAGAGAAAATAATCAGCATACAGATTTTAATACGTTAAGTGATCGAGTTACAAAGGATAGAATATATTTGTCACGGTGATTGTTCGATTTCCACTGACTGACCTTTGTTGCTTGTCCTTTCTGAATAACTATCTGAATTTAACACAAAACGGCGTCTGAAGCTCCCGATTTGCTTTCAAGCGCTGTTCTCTTTGCGGAGTATTTTCTTCGGCCTGCTTTTGCTTCTAAAGCTGCCGATTTGCTTTCAGGCGCTGTTCTCTTTGTGGAGTATTTTCTTCGGCCCGCTTTTGTTTCTGCAGCTCCCGATTTGCTTTCAGGCGCTGTTCTCTTTGCGGAGTCGTTTCTTCGGCACGTTTCGTGCTGTCGGGCATAACACGATTGTCGTCATTTGTCTAGATGTATATTTGGCGCTGTTCTATCGTTTCACGATTTCGCCTTGCCCGTGCCCGTGCCTGTCCCCTTCTCTTTTGAAGACGAGCTTCGCGAGACTGTTGTGTTTCAAGTTTTCCAGTTTTCAAGTTTTCCATTTTCGTAAACACATCTACGATAAACTGTAGTTACTTCGTTCAATCTAATTTTTCTCTTATTGCGAGTAAAACTACAGGGCCACACGTAATCGATCCGGCCTTTGTTATTGGTTAAGCAGCGATAGGAACTGGGGACGAGGTCGTACGCCAGACAGACTGACTGACAGACGAACATTACATTTCGAGATGGCGTCACGCTTGGAGTCGCCGAATGAGGCGATACTACTGCGTTAGCGTTGTGATTATTTCCCTCGCTTCGCTCGGGGACAATGAGATGAAATGATATCTACAATGCATGATAATGCGGAGAATATAGGGCTATTTGGTGATGAGACTATTAATCTGTCTGCAAGTAGCAAAGATATCTAACTTTTAGTTCAAGCCAAAATCTACGAAAGTTTACTTAACAGCGGATAGGCCCCACAACTGAATTGTCGACTGCTTCTAGTGTCGTTTGCTGGATTCAGTTGTAGTTTAAAGTAGGGAAGCAACAACATTCACACCGATTGCCAAACCAACCTTTTATTATCTTCATTTTGTACTTCAAACACGAGTGGAAGTGTTTGATGAGGGTTCCAAACACCGAGAACAATGAAAGCACGAGGCCTCTTCGGCCGATTGAATAACTACTGCGTTTGAGAATTAGAAATATGAACTCCGTCAGTGCAAATCACGTGACCACGACAGCCAATGAGAATGCAACTTTAATCGACCCAAAATTAGAAATAGACCATTATTACACGACTTCACATTTTCGAGTGCCAATAAGGGCCAAAAACGCGTGCAAAGCTAGGAGCGTATTGCACTCGTCAGGAGCCAGATCAACTGTTTTATTAGCTTACGTGATCAATTTTCGCAAGCAAAGTTTACGAACGCGTCAATTTTTTGTTCCATTTTGCGCGCGGCGGGAACTTTTGCCCTGCTTTGTTTGTCGTATAATAAACAATTTATTACACAAAAGGTCGTGCAAGACGGCTGTATTTTACTGGTCAGTTTTATTTTTTCTCGCCTGAAGCAGGCTCGAAAAAATAAAACCGACTCGTAAAAATACTTCGCCGTATTGTACTTCTTCCCGTGTAATAACCACTTTGTATTGTGTGTTGGTGGCCTCCCTTCGGTGATGATGACATTAACAGCCCTTTTGCATACAGTCGGAAAGTATGTAAAGTTTACTGTTATTTCTCGGCTTTAATCCTGTGGTATCTCTTTTGTAGGGCCATTTTTTTCTTACATTGGAGGGATATGTACGTATGGTGTGGCGTGGATTTTTCTGGGCCAAAGCAGTGACACGTATTTGTCACCAGATAACTCGATGGACTTTACGGTAATATTTGATACTTATGTGCTATACGTTAGGAGACATCTTATTTGTTATGTAAAAGAATCCACCACTGAGATATAATAAGCAACCTCAAATGCTCCACATTGATATACAAGTCTATTGCTGTTTTAATAGTTTTCTCGTATATGGTGTTCTGGATGTTAATCATAGACTGCTCTTCCAGGCCACACTCTTTTAAAGATTTAAAGATTTTTAAAGATTTAGTGTCCACAATTAGCTGGGAAGCTAAACAATCTGACACTTTCAATAAAGTTATTATTATTATTATTATTATTAAGTTATGCCCGATTCAATACAAATTAGCTCAAACAATGGATTTCGCTCATTTTCATTGAGTTCGGCACGCAGTGGTGCGATGTTTGAAACGAGCTTTACATCTTGGAACTTATGTTGTCGAATGGCTGCCCAAAACAGTTATTATTTTTTGGCAATATGGACAACCGTATGATGTCACAATATTCAAGGTCGCGCTATTTAAATCTATAATTTGATTTGTGGATAAAAATGGCCCGTGATCGCGCGTGCGCCGTACCTTGCACTTTTGTTTGCTTGTTGTATTACAGATTGCAGTGTCCCTCTTCGTGCCCTGGTTTTGTTACATAATTATCAAGGCGAATATGTATTTTCCTATTGAATCGATTTCTTAAAGATATTTTTGCATTCAAATTGCTTTAAAAAAACTGAAACTAGCAAAGTTTGTTCTAGTCAACATGTCCTTCGTACGAGGTCCGCAATGATGTATGGGAATTAACCTTCTGGGCCCTAAATGACTAAGGAAAAGATTTCTGTTCATCTTTGTTGAGAGTAATTATATGATGCCTTAGTAAGTTTGTGGTTCATTAAACTACTTTAACGTAAGCCAAAGAAAATTATGCACCAAATTCCTGACTAACGAACTGTATTTTCGTTAAAATGCAGTCGCGCGTGCTGCAGTCTAAATATGTATAGGGCGTAATTATAATTATCTTTTCCATATGTTTTTGTAAAAAAAAAAAGAGAAAAAAAGGAAAAACCAGATTACGATCTTCTCACGCAAGCAAGCAAGAGGCGATGGCTTTTCCTCACACTCTGTTGGTTGTTTTTTTTTTAAGCAAAACCAAATGCGAATGGTTGGATGAAAGTGTCTTCTTTCATCCTCTCCAAATTTTGGTATTGCAATTACCTAGTGGTTTTAGTTTTCAAAAGCTTTTTTCAACTTTATCTTATGAAACCCAACATCATGAAAGGCTTTGAATTGATCCACAACTAAATAGTATTTTTATTTCTCAACAGAAAACCACGGCTGCAATTAGCGCATTGGGAGTCATATTTATGGTCATATTTCACGTTGGATCCCCCGAGAAGATGGTTGAGATGAGAGCTAAGGAAAAAACCAGGGTAGGTTCTTATGTAGCCCCTTCTTTGCTGACGTTGATGCTAACACTAGTTATAAAAATATGTATTCCGTTATCAAAAATGTATTTTATCGCATTCCGTGCCGTATGCAAAACACAATGTCCCTTTGTTAATTTCTTTCAGCGAAAGAGTAGTGCAATTATTTCCTCTGGTGTCTATTCCGTCTCAGTAGTGTACGATATGGAACAAGAGGGGAAGAAAGGTGCGTCAAACTTGTTTAGAGAGTGACCAAGTGCACTTTACTCGTGTGATCTTAATTAAAAGGCTTTGAATTGATCCACAACTGCACGGATATGCACGGATATGCATGATGTTTGTAATTGCTCGCGGGGGCCTGGGGCCCAACGCGAACTTAGGAAGGTAAGGTCTTTTATTTATTTATTTTTTAATTTTTTTTGTCGGTCGAGAATCAGCACACGGTGATTGGTTCAGATTATCACGTGAAATGCAATGACGTAATTGCCTTCGTTAAACAACTCGAGTGTGGCCATGAATTGCTCGGTATTTGTGTGTAAAAGTTAACTGCATTTAATCTCAACACGGTTTGGGTTTGTGCCGGACACGCACTGATAAACTGGATGTTAGGGAACGATTTTGGCTTGCGTTCTTTAGTTCACCGCGGAAGCTTTGAGAATAGCCATAAACAGATGTTTGATGGATACTGCTGGGGGATTGCAAATATCTCTGTCGCCGCTAAATATTTAGTCCCGACGAAACTTTCTGTGGCGACACGAAATACTTCTGGGAAGAAAACAGGCCGAAAATGGAAACCAAAGCTACGATGAGCTTTAGCCGCAAAACAATGGCGATTTATGCTTCACTCTGTACATGACATCTGTTGCCTCATAAAATTCTTCTGCTTATCGTACATTGCCTGTTGAACTGTGTTTCTCTTCGATCATGTAGCCTTTGTTTCGCAATGGTCATTGTATACCAGAAATGAAAAATACACCGAAATAGTCCTGAGTATTAAGTTTGCAGTCACAAATGGACTGAACACACTGTGAACAAAACCGCAATAATATTTTAAACATGTCTCGTGTTACATTCCTCGCTTTCAATTTTATATTTGTTACAAAGCACGAATATTCGAAAGCCTGATAGAAGAAACGTATTCAGTTAATACAAGAAAACACACAAGTATTGAAGCGAAGGCTGGATTGATCGTGGCCTCTGATTAGAAATAAGAGTCGAAGTCGATTGTGCATAAGAAGAGATGTTAGAGTTTCGCCCCGAAATCTTTACCGGTTCCAGCGAGCGCAGAAGCTGACGTTCGGAGAGAGGTAAGATAACGCGCAACTAAACATATTTAGCCAGTTTTTAAGTTCAACCGTTGCCGAAGACCGCCGTTCGGCGAACGACCAAAATCCTCATACATTTCTTTATAATTGCCAAAGGTCATGTTCTTTCGTAATAACAAAGGTATCATATATCACTGTGTGACAGACAGACAGATAGACCCCGGAGCCTGGGCTGCCCTGTGTGTATACTAGAAATGAAAAATACACCGAAATAGTCCTGAGCATTGAGTTTGCAGTCACAAATGGACTGAACACGCTGTGAGCAAAACCGCAATAATATTGTAAACAAGTCTCGTGTTGGGCTCGTGTAATTCCTCGCTTTCAATTTTATATTTGTTACAAAGCACAAATACTGATAGAAGTGAAACGCATTCAGTTAAAAAACAAGACAGACTAGTATTGAAGCGAAGGCTGGATTAATCGTGGCCTCTGATTAGATATAAGTGTTCAAAGTCAAACTTTCAAAATCGATTCATAAAAAGACAAGTCACGCATTACTCAGATTTACTCGGTGGGTAACCGTTTCGCTTCTAAGCTCAAAATGCAGAGTCGCTCAACCTTTAAGAACCAAGTGTATGAGTGTTGTAATGATAAATTTATAGTTTAATCAGGTTTCATTTAAGCAAGGCGTCAAAAGCCAAGTTCTCTATACTGTGTGATATATTTCTGGTGAGAAACTGGAAGTCTCCCGGAAGTTCCGCTCTTGTCCTTGCTTTCCATTTTAGTTTATTCTGCTCTCGACCCAACTAACGCCGCGAGCTCACTGGCAACGCCAGTCTAGTTTAAATCTATTACATAAACATGACATACTATTTTCGAAATAAGCATATCATCATAGTTGTAAGTATATATTTGTTTTGCCCCGTCGTTTATAAATAGATTATTACACGGGAAGGAGTGCAATACGACGGAGTATTTTTACGAGTCGGTTTTATTTTTTCGAACCTGCTTCAGGCGAGAGAAAAAAAGTGACGAGTAAAAATACAGCCTTATTTCACGACTTTTCGTGTGCAATAAAGACGTGTTTATTATGCGACAAACGAAGCAGGGAAAACGTTCTCGCCACGCGAAAAATGGAACAAAAAATGACGCATGGCCAGATATAGCGGACACGCATGCGCATTAGGGGCTGCAATTTTTTGGCTTTCAGTGTAAACTAAACAAGAGACTTTACTATGAAGATGGACACAAAAATCATCGTACCTTTGAACTAGAGACTAAATCGCAAGCTGTTCAACCGCATTCTCTTATAATACAAGGATACCGAAAATATTAACACAAAATCAGTAGCTGTCCATATGCACTTCTTGCGTTTTTCCAATGTAAAGATGCAAGACACGTCTAAGAGACAACAGTATGGCAGACAAGCTGAAAACGACATACTGGATGGGAGTAGCTGACCGTTTTGCCTCGAAATTGTTGAAATATCGAAGCTGTTCAATCGGTTCTTACTTCGAGAAAGGTCATTCTTCTGAACAAACTCATTGGTAACCCTCGGCACTTTGTATCTCTTGCGTTTTTGGATTATAAAGATGTGTTTTGTTGAATTTAGCCGCACAATCACTCGATACGCACACTTAGTGAAGCAAGGCTCGATGCTACTCGCGATCGGTTCTAGCTCCCTCCAATCGGCCCTGGCGATCGACCAAGTTGTTCAAAACAAACTGTGTAGCCTTGTGAGTAAACCATCCTGCAAAGTGAGTTTAGGATTTGTTTTAGGAATTTAATGGAGCTTTGAAAGAGACGTCGCGAATCGTGGCGCATAAATATGGTTGTTCAAGAACGGACAAGGAAACTCTGTCCAGCAAAGCAGGAACTGTTTTAATACCGCTAAATTGTAAGACTTGTTCATCCTTTCTTCTAACTTCAGCATAGAATTTGCACTTAAACTACAGCACCAAGTTTTACAAAACTGACCGTGCGTGTCACCAGTCGCTTTGAAACATTTCAGCTTTTCCATTCGCGGCATGCTGTTTCCAATAATCACTACGATCTCGGAACAGTTTTTCAGCAATCGCAGCGATCGTAGCAATCCAGCGGTCTCTGAACACTTTTCTGAGCGATCGCAATGATTGATCGCAATCCGGCATACTTCAGCTAATTGAACGCTTGGTAAACAAACTGCTGCCCGCGATTTTGGGCGGGAAAAACTGCCGCGGACGCACATTGTGGCGGGAAATACCCGGCCCGCTGACAATGTTGCAGGCTCAGAATGTCCGCTATTTCTGGCCATGGCATTCATAAACTTTGCTTGCGAAAATTGATCACGTAAGCTAAATAAACCAGTTGATCTGGTTCCAATACACTTCCATCTTTGCACTCGTTTTGGCCTTTATTTGCACTCAAAAATGTAAAGTCGTATAATAAAAAGCGTTATATATAACGTTTTGTAGTAAAGTCTCCTTCTTTACTTTTTCTCGCTATTTAACTTATTGTTTTTGCAGTTACCGAGGGAGGCAATGTTGGGAGAAAGAAAAGTTCGGTTACAACCGTATTACGGAAAGTATCGACATACATCGTTCCATTCAATGCTGAAATGTCACAAGATGATGAAAATCCCACCGTCAGCAATGGTTTGTACAAATTTTTGTTATTTTATCGTTGTTACAAATAAAAAGACAGAAAGACAATAGTTTCTTCAAAAATGACTGTAAACATAGCATAACAAGATGGGGCATCAGAGTGTCTAAAAAAACGCGAGGCTGTAGGCATTAGCTTCTCGATTATTACCTGCGCAGAGCTCGGGAATCAAAAGTATGACTGTTGTTAATAATGGTAATAGGACTGAGTGGAGTCCGATTCGATCTGTAATCATACGAGTGATTACGAAATTGGAAGACCGCGCTTCGTGGGAGTCCGATTTCGTAATCACTCGTATGATTACAGACCGACATCGGACGACACAAAATCCTTTTACCAATTAATCATAAATATGACAATTTCTGAGGCTGGAATGATCATATAGCTTCAGCGTCTTATGCTGTACTATACATAAAAACAAAACATCAAGAAATGCTTCATCGCCGATCGATGTTAACACTCGCGTTTCACTCTTGCTTATGGTTGGTTAAGCCAACTGTCCGATTACAGAACAAAGAAGTATTCGATTACAGAACAATAAGTGTCCAATTAATGATTAATCGGGGAGGTTATGAACCAATCACATTCGAGGAAATTGTTCCCACGCCCTGCGTGGGTACTAATCTGAACACCATGTCGTTTTTTAATGTTTTTCGTTCACGGGCGACCTCCCCGCGCAGCGGGGTTTGCTGGGAAAAACATCGGAAGAGAATCACTTCCCCGCGCAGCGCAGTCTGCTGGGTAGAAACTCGGAACAGAATCACGCGCGGGGTTTGCTGGGTAAAACACTCTAACCTCGTTCCCAGGCTCTTTCCTCTCGCGACCTCGAATCTCGTGTTTTAATGTTTTTCGTTCACGGGCGACCTTCCCGCACCGCGGTGTCTGCTGGGTTGATCACGTGGTGTTCTGCTGGTCCGTTGCGAAGCAACGGACACTATAGGAGGCAAGTCAAGCGAAGAATCAAACTGAACACTCTCAAGAGAAGAAACAAGTTTGTCTTCAAAAACGAAGAGAACAAGCGAGACTAAGACAAATTCGTAAGACAAGCCAGGAGCGGTGTATCCGTCTCGAGCGCAGACGGCAAACAGACAGTGCTGTCGCTACCAAAAAAGCGAAGCAACGGTATGACCGAGAGCATTATCAGTAGAAACGAGTTCAGGAGACAACCCAGGAAAGAGAGCAGCTGATCGGGAGCATCATAGGCAGAAGCTGGCCCAAGAAACAACTCAGGCAAAAGAACAGCGCGTGAAAGCCGCTCGACAACGAGCTGCTTCCCGACGCCACAATGAAACGATTGCACAAGAGGCCCGCAGGCTTCAGGCTCAAAATGAGGCCAGCAATCGACGCCGTGAGAACAACGTTCGTCTCTTGTCGAAGAACGGCGCTTCCAGAGGCAACAATATCTGCATAGCCGTGGATGGGCTAACCCTGACAACCCGGTTCTGCACGAACAGCAGGAGGACAGAAAATAAACTAAAACAGTGCTTAAAGGCCAGCCGATAGCTCCAAGGGGCAGGTAATACACGTCTATTTACTTTCTTTGCTCAACTCATCCGTTTATATGCATTGCTTCGACCTTATCGGACATTTTGTGGCCGCGATAAAGCTTTGTTGTTGTGATGCTATAAATTTTCACGACAGAAAACTGTTTTGACCGTATGTCTTGAATTTCAACCTCGACCAAGTAGAAAGCGGGAAAAGTTGTTGACAACATTTCGGTCAAATTGAACAAAATCCAGTTTTCTTGCGTGTTTTCCCCGCGTCGTCGCTTGAGTTTGGTTATTGTAAAAAACAAATTGACGTCAGTTTTTTATGTGTCTATTCTCTTATTGATCATGAAACGCGTCAAAACATTGTCAAAAAGTTGTGGATCCACGAGACGCTTCGCTGATGACCGGCCTCAAGCACATATACTGACCTTGTGGTCTAAAATACATTTTTTACAATAACACGTCAGTTTCTCGCTTTGTGATTGGCTAATTTTCATAATCAATAAGAGGACAAAGCGCCTCGTGGATCCACAACTTTTTGACAATGTTATGACGCGCTTCATGATCAATAAGAGGACAGACATATAAAAAACTGACGTCAGTTTGTTAAATGGCAAATGAGCCAACAAATCCCTGGCAGTGACAACCCTCAGTGCCAGCGAAGAGAAATCGGCTTGCGGATCCACAGCTTTTTAACAATGTTATGACGCGTTTCATGATCAATAAGAGGACAGACACAAAAATACTGACGTCAATCTGTTATTTTCGTAGTACCCGCAGGGCTCGGACATAAATATATGGTGGTCTGCTTCGACATAAAAAAAACATATGTTTTTGAGAGTCGATTGTATCAAGAGACCATGATTGTATCAAATGAAGGTTGGTTTGGATAAAGGGTAAGGAAAATTTGTGTGCTAATTTTTCTCCTTGCCAGAGCAGTTAGCATTATTATTGCCCAAAGCCTATATCCATATTTAAACATAAAACAACGACGAAAACCCATCGAAATTAGCTATAGCATATCAATCATCCATGCTGAGCTCGAGATGAACATTGAGCAGCAGACGGTGAAAATATTGTAAACATTGTTTTGTCAATGTTTTGTCAAAAGTAGAACATATTCATATAACTGTATTATAAAACAAAAACGATAATTATTTATTATATGCAAGGTCTCTTGAAACAGTAAAAACAAGAGTACTCGAGCTACGTCAGTGGAGAAACGTGCCTATCCGGCCAAGAACGCAGTTTAAGACGGAATCTATAGCTGAACAGTGCCATCATCCGCAGAAGAACACGATGTATGTATACCGCGACATTGTGGCTATGCTTCGTTAAACAAACACTCATTCGTTCTTAAATTGCAATGCACATCAAAGCTTTCCATGCGACCACTCTCGTAAGCGACCAGCTCCAATTACGACCACCACTGTGATACTCCGTTTGAATTGTTACTCAAACTCTGTGATCAAAAGCTCTCGTAAGTGACCGGGACCACTTTTTAGAATTACGAACTGGTCTTTTGCTTTGTTTTAAGCTCTTGTAAGCAACCACGCACAGGGTCTGACTCGTATTAGTCAACATTTTACTGAAAGTGAACACTACTTGATCGCGTTTACAGTAATAATATTACACATTGTGCAAATGGTTCGTTTGATAAGATCTTGAATTAGAATTTCAAGGAGTTTTGGGTGGAGTATCCGTCCGGCTTTATGCTAAAAGCTCTTGTAAGCGACCAGTCTCTAATGTTTCAGCGTGTCGTCGCTTCCATTCTCGTAAGCGACCAGCTCTAGTTACAACCACGTTTTCGAATTCCCGAGGTGGCCGCCTACGAGAGCTTGGACTGTATCTAAAAAGCGGCTTTGATTCTTTGGCTTACCAGTGAGACCCATAAGTTTATAAGACTGGCTGTTATTTTGTTGTGCCTCAATACTCCCGGACAATTATACGTTGCAATTTGCTTATTTAGATGACAATTCGTGTTCTTAGTACATGCAACGCGGCCTACAGCTTATCTTTGGACCTGTGTTGAATTCAAGTTTTAATATTTTTTCTTTTAATCAGGATCAGTCCCCACAATTTGGAGAGCAACTAAAGATCGAGGCGAAAGTGCAAGAGATCGTCGTAAGTCTTGACGAGGAAATTTTTTCAAAGTTTGAGCAGTTTAAGAGTCCCACAAACTATCATCAAACTGCTTTCTTAGATGTTTCGTTTAGCAGAAATTGCAAGAACTGAACTTTCGTTTTCATCGCACATCGCACGCTGTGGCGGCGTGACAACTTGTTATGAGTCCATTCGAGTAAATTTGAAGCACTTTTCGGACTGATGCAACTAAAAGCCATGCTATTACAAGCGTTAGTGAATACAAAAAGGCGGTGTTTCAGTGTGATTGTTGTAGCTTAATAAAACGGTCAAGTTAGCTGGACGGCGGCTTTTCATATAGACACAACGCCGGGCGGAATCACACAACAGTCGGCATGTCAAATCAACGTAATTGTATTTATTCAAAATAGTGGCACTGTATACAATCTATGAATTTCACTTTACATTAAAACCCATGCATTTACTAGATCCTTCAATAATTTGATAGAATCGAAAAGTTCGTGTTGATTTTGCAGTAGTTTGTGTGCTACTGACTTCGTAAATTTCCGAGTTCTGAAGTGTGTTAAAATTAATAAAGGTTTTACCACGTTCCAAAATTTACTTCTCGGTTGAATCTTTTCTTGAATTCGGCTTCTTCTTCGACCGTGACTTGCTCGACGTACGCCGCTAGTTCTTCGATGTTTTAATAGAATTGAAATGTTTTGATGGAATCGAAAAGTTCATGTTGATTTTGCAGTAATTTGAACGCTACCGTCTTCGTAATTTCCGAGTTCTCAAGCGTGATACATTAATAATGGTCTTATCACGTTCCAAAATTTACTTCTCGGCTGAATTTTTTCTTGAATTCGGCTTCTTGTTCTTCTTCGACTGTGACTTGCTCGACGCACACCGCTCAGTAGTTCTTCTTCCGTGGCAACTGGTTCAAAGACTGTCGTCGTACGCAAACGTACTGCCTTCAACACTCGAATGTACATGTGAAACATCTAATAATGACTCGTGAGTCGATAAAAAAGAAGAATTTGAAGAAATTATCAATGAAAGTTCGCTCTCACTCGAAGACATTTGCATAGAAATGTGTGTGAAGTCCGCGTCTCGTTGGTAAGATGACGTCAGAGTGGTAAACCGCTGGCCCGAAATATTTATTCACGGACAACATGGCGGACAGGCGTTTTAGCCTCCTTTGAATTAATATATCTCGGGAGTCTTACATCTGAAAAAAAGGTTTTTGGGACATTTTGCTATTCATACCATACACTTTCATTTAAAGTGGTTAAAATAGTATTTCAAAGTGGTCCGATTTTGGTCAAAGTACCCCTTTAACCATATTTAAACTATTTTTACAGATTGAAGCTGCAATGACAGAGACATCGTGTGGTGTGGGGAACTTTTGTTACGACCTCTACAGTAAACTCATGTTCTCCTTTGGTTTGATATTCTATGCGAAGGTGGCTGATCTTTCCAATGAACAAGCCGGACTGGTTCTTGTCTGTGGTCAAGCCACTAACTTTGCTGCCAATTTTATCTGTGGCTATCTCTGCGACCATGTCGATATTCCGCTACTTTCTCGGGTGCACGGAAGAAGGAAAACCTGGCATTTAATTGGAGCTATTCTGAGCGTATTCTTCGTTGTGTTAGCGTTCACTCGTTGCTTTTTATGTCCTGAGCCACCTTTGGCAAACTCATGGCTCGGATTTGGTAACTTTGCTGTTGCGTATGGCATGGGAAGCTTCTGGATGGCAGCCATAGAGGTGGAGCATCTTGCAATCATACCTGAAATTGCCAAATCTCATGATGAATTTGTCATTCTCAATTCAATCAGGTGAGCCATTTATATACTAGAAATACGATAATCGCAGATATCCCCTCGCTCTGCCATTGATTGGACTTTTACTTTCGTACTGCTCAACAAGAGCAGCCTTTGTTTTACCGAAATGTTGACGCAATCTTTTCTTCGAAGTCAAGTGCTACACGCAAAGGAAGGAGAAAAAGAATGGTGTGTGTTAGACTTTTGCGTTGAAAAAAGTGTCGATTGCGCGACGCCGTACGTATTTCCCACGGTCGGCACGTCAAATTAATTCATACAGTCTGCCAAGCAAAGTTCTCAAAATTTAATACTTAAATTTTGAAGTTAGTCGACCGCCGTAGTACGGGAAAAAAGGAACACTGATTTTCCAAGTTTGAATTCATAGGCAGTACAATTAAATAGACTTCCTGTGCGATTTTTTTTTTTTTTACTCTGGACTGCATGCACAAGACTCAGGCATGCATATTTAATGAGCTCGAATTGTTTTGTATGTGAACCCGCTCAAAACAGCATGATTTCTCCCAGAATCAAAGCTAAACTTGAACGGTTTACTTCAAATTATACACGGGCTTCAGACCTAGTCATACTTCAAAGGGCTTGTGAACGATTCTTGCTGCAATCACCGCGTGTCAGATTACAGCATTTGTTACAGTTTTAGTCTTGAAAGAAAAAAGACATCTAACTAAATCATTCAAGACTCTGAGTTCCGATTGCTCTGAGCGAATACGGTAGCCGAATCTGGCGACAGAAGAGTATTAAAACAATACTTCGAGAGAAAATGATCAGCATGCAGATCTTAATACGTTAAGTGATCGAGTTACAAAGGATAGAATATATTTGTCACGGTGATTGTTCGATTTCCACTGACTGACCTTTGTTGCTTGTCCTTTCTGAATAACTATCTGAATTTAACACAAAACGGCGTCTGAAGCTCCCGATTTGCTTTCAAGCGCTGTTCTCTTTTCGGAGTATTTTCTTCGGCACGTTTCGAGCTGTTGGTCATAACACGATTGTCGTCTTTTCTCTAGACGTATATTTGGTGCTGTTCGATTGTTTCACGATTTCGCCTTGCCCGTGCCCGTGCCTGTTCCCTTCTCTTTTGAACACGAGCTTCGCGAGACTGTTGTGTTTTCAAGTTTTCAAGTTTTTCATTTTCGTAAACACAGCTACGATATACTGTAGTTACTTCGTTTAATCTAATTTTTCTCTTATTGCGAGTAAAACTACAGGGCCACACGTAATCGATCCGGCCTTTGTTATTGGTTAAGCAGCGATAGGAACTGGGGACGAGGTCGTACGCCAGACCGACTGACTGACAGACGAACATTACATTTCGAGATGGCGTCACGCTTGGAGTCTCCGAATGAGGCGATACTACTGCATTAGCGTTGTGATTATTTCCCTCGCTTCGCTCGGGGACAATGAGATGAAATAATATCTGCAATGCATGATAATGCGGAGAATATGGGCTGTTTGGTGATGAGACTATTAATCTGTCTGCAAGTAGCAAAGATATCTAACTTTTAGTTCAAGCCAAAATCTACGAAAGTTTACTTAACAGCGGATAGGCCCCACAACTGAATTGTCGACTGCTTCTAGTGTCGTTTGCTGGATTCAGTTGTAGTTTAAAGTAGGGAAGCAACAACATTCACACCGATCGCCAAACCAATATTTTACTAGAAATACGATATTCGCAGAGGTTCCACACCCAAGTAATCGATTATGTATGACATTGCTTAGAGCTCTCATGTACTGTATGCTTTCACGACACATCTCAATATTATATAATGTAATTAAAGGCGGATGACACTATATTAGCATTTACATGATATTGGCATGTTTCCCATTCCGGAGAGTACTCATCATAATTTTGGGTGGGGGTGTGCCGCCTGGACCTGAAAACCCCTTACCCTATTTCAGACCAAAATATCTGACTTACTATACCCTATTTTAGACCTGACTCCATAAATATATACCCTATTTCAGACCTGACTCCAAAATGTAAATTCAGACCTTTTTAGAGATTCATTTCTTTTGCATCAATTTCCACCCTGTGTTTTCTTCCATTTGCTGTGCATTGTCCGCTGTGACACATTTCTATTAAAATCATACCCTATCCCAGGCCAAAAAGGCAAAATCTATACCCTATTTCAGACTAAAAATGTTTGAAAATGATACCCTTTGGGGTGGCACATACCTATATGGCATAGTACTCCCACTGCTGTTTGAAGAGTACAGTAATTTTATATTTTATTATATAATATGTAGGGTGGTCTTAAAAGAAGGAAGTTCTTATGATATTATTCATCATGCCATGTCCATTTCACAGTAATTTATTCCGTTTCATAAGAAAGTATACAGAGTCAGTCTTCACACTACATATTCATTGGTGAAAGACTGTATTATTCTACATATCATACATACTTCTCAAGTACCTGTAGGTTACATTATACTTCTCAGAAGCAAATTGTTGCATGTGTTGCCTAGTACATGTACAAACACACAAAATCCCATGCCAGAGAAATATAGCCCTAACCCTATACTCTCCTGTGAGTGAAAATGGAAAAATGAATTATAAATATTCAATAATTTTACAGAATATTAGACAAATGAGAGTCAGGTTCGCACATTATCCACAACTGTAAGATGCTGTGAGACACGAGAAGAGCATCAGTTACTACTGTATTGAATTCTTATCTTAAAAAAGTCTCATTTTCCCATGCCATGTGGGTATAAACTACCTCTTCCTAATCACAGAAGGATACTTTTTCCAGTTGGACTTAGTGAACTTCATGTTTGTCTTGATATTTAGGGACCTATGAAAAACAAAACAAGCATCAAAAGTCTATTTATTAAAAAAGTGTGTTCTGTGGCTTGAGATACTATGGGTGGGTGGGGAAGCAGATTGTGTTGGCGGGGTAACAGTTTAGACAATATCTCACCAGATGTCATGCAGGTGCATGGAAAGAAACTTGTTCAAAAGAAAACTTATTAAACTATATCACTAATTCTATCTAGGAAAAGAAAGAAATTAATGCTAGTAAAGAGCTGGCTGAAGTGAAATGAAACTAACTGCACATGGTAAATGCAAATGACTTGTTTGGCTTATAATTATGTATCTTTGCAAATGGATTTTTGACTTTCAGTCTACTGAAGGCATTGACTTGTCAGGGCATTATCTAATTGAACTTATTTAGATCATGGCAATTTTTTTCTGCCCACACCAGCTACTAACACAGTAAATCTCTTCTGAACATTACTTTATACACAGTAATGTATAAAGTACAGCTAAACTGCTAATTCAAAAATGCAAAAGGAAATTCAGCAATAAATTAAATTCTTTTCCTGGTGCCAAATTTGACAAAATAATCATTCATAACAATTTATAGTTTACTAAACATCATTTCTGTTTATTTATATATACATTTTATATTAGTATAATTATGTACTATGATTTATAGCAAAGGGAAGGGGGGCTTAGTAAGACAAAGAAGTAAATACAAACAAAGACTGTATTGTTATGAAAAGTAGTGGCCGGGTTTTGGAAAGTTTAGCCCAACATAAAAAAATACAGTTCATATAGTACTTATACAGTGTTATACAGTACATGATAAAAACAGCTGAGCAGTTAAAAAAATAATGCCTACTTGAACCAGAACTCACAAGTTTTTGCACTTTATAATTTCACAGAAGACAAATATTTTGATCTGTTTTTTAATAAACTGAAATCATGGTTTCTAGTGCTGCAATTTTAATAAACACAGTTCTCTCTAATCAAATGCACAGAAACGCCAACTTCTTCTGTAGAGTGATATATATGTTGTGATTTTGTCTATAAAGCAAGTTGTTAAGTGGCAAATTTTTACCTCTGCACTGTATGACACTGGAAGTTGATTTAACTGCCAAGACTCAAACGGTCAAAACAGTTTTCTGTCGTGAAAATTTATAGCATCACAACAACAAAGCTTTATCGCGGCCACAAAATGTCCGATAAGCTCGAAGCAATGCATATAAACGGATGAGTTGAGCAAAGAAAGTAAATAGACGTGTATTACCTGCCCCTTGGAGCTATCGGCTGGCCTTCAAGCACTGTTTTAGTTTATTTTCTGTCCTCCTGCTGTTCGTGCAGAACCGGGTTGTCAGGGTTAGCCCATCCACGGCTATGCAGATATTGTTGCCTCTGGAAGCGCCGTTCTTCGACAAGAGACGAACGTTGCTCACGGCGTCCATTGTTGGCCTCATTTTGAGCCTGAAGCCTGCGGGCCTCTTGTGCAATCGTTTCATTGTGGCGTCGGGAGGCAGCTCGTTGTCGAGCGGCTTTCACGCGCTGTTCTTTTGCCTGAGTTGTTTCTTGGGCCAGCTTCTGCCTATGATGCTCCCGATCAGCTGCTCTCTTTCCTGGGTTGTCTCCTGAGCTCGTTTCTGCTGATAATGCTCTCGGTCATACCGTTGCTTCGCTTTTTTTGGCAGCGACAGCACTGTCTGTTTGCCGTCTGCGCTCGAGACGGATACACCGCTCCTGGCTTGTCTTACGAATTCGTCTTAGTCTCGCTTGTTCTCTTCGTTTTTGAAGACAAACTTATTTCTTCTCTTGAGAGTGTTCGGTTTGATTCTTCGCTTGACTTGCCTCCTATAGTGTCCGTTGCTTCGCAACGGACCAGCAGAACACCACGTGATCAACCCAGCAGACACCGCGGTGCGGGAAGGTCGCCCGTGAACGAAAAACATTAAAACACGAGATTCGAGGTCGCGAGAGGAAAGAGCCTGGGAACGAGGTTAGAGTGTTCTACCCAGCAAACCCCGCGCGTGATTCTGTTCCGAGTTTCTACCCAGCAAACTGCGCTGCGCGGGGAAGTGATTCTCTTCCGATGTTTTTCCCAGCAAACCCCGCTGCGCGGGGAGGTCGCCCGTGAACGAAAAACATTAAAAAACGACATGGTGTTCAGATTAGTACCCACGACAAAAACCCATCGAAATTAGCTATAGCATATCGATCATCCATGCTGAACTCGAGATGAGCATTGAGCAGCAGGCGGTGAAAATTGTAAACATTGTTTTGCCAATGTTTTGTCAAAAATAGAACATATTCATATAACTGTCTTGTAAAACAAAAACGATAATTATTTATTATATGCAAGGTCTCTTGAAACAGTAAAAACTACCCGAGCTACGTCAGTGGAGAAACGTGCCTATCCGGCCAAGAACGCAGTTTAAGACGGAATCTATAGCTGAACAGTGTCATCATCCGCAGAAGAACACGATGTATGTATACCGCGACATTGTGGCTATGCTTCGTTAAACAAACACTCGTTCGTTCTTAAATTGCAATGCGCATCAAAGCTTTCCATGCGACCACTCTCGTAAGCGACCAGCTCCAATTACGACCACCACTGTGATACTCCGTTTGAACTGTTACTCAAACTCTGTGATCAAAAGCTCTCGTAAGTGACCGGGACCACTTTTTAGAATTACGAACTGGTCTTTTGCTTTGTTTTAAGCTCTTGTATGCGACCACGCACAGGGTCTGACTCGTATTAGTCAACATTTTACTGAAAGTGAACACTACTTGATCGCGTTTACAGCAATAATATGACACATTGTACAAATGGTTCGTTTGATAAGATCTTGAATTAGAATTTCAAGGAGTTTTGGGTGGAGTATCTGTCCGGCTTTATGCTAAAAGCTCTTGTAAGCGACCAGTCTCTATTGTTTCAGCGTGTCGTCGCTTCCATTCTCGTAAGCGACCAGCTCTAGTTACAACCACGTTTTCGAATTCCCGAGGTGGCCGCCTACGAGAGCTTGGACTGTATCTAAAAAGCGGCTTTGATTCTTTGGCTTACCAGTGAGACCCATAAGTTTATAAGACTGGCTGTTATTTTGTTGTGCCTCAATACTCCCGGACAATTATACGTTGCACTTTGCCTATTTGGATGACAATTCGTGTTCTTAGTACATGCAACGCGGCCTACAGCTTATCTTTGGACTTGTGTTGAATTCAAGTTTTAATCTTTTCCTGCTCACACAAGTTCGACATCCCTAATGTAGTGCTGTCAAAAATAATTACTATATATTAACCTCTGTCTCAGAAAGCAGCAGTAGATGTAAAGCATGTTGGACTCAGTTAACCATATTTAAACTATTTTTACAGACTGAAGCTGCAATGACAGAGACAGAGGGCCAGAGTAGCACAGGAAGGAAAGTCCTGTTTTCGTGTGGTGTGGGGAACTTTTGTTACGACCTCTACAGTAAACTCATGTTCTCCTTTGGTTTGATATTCTATGCGAAGGTGGCTGATCTTTCCAATGAACAAGCCGGACTGGTTCTTGTCTGTGGTCAAGTCACTAACTTTGCTGCCAATTTTATTTTTGGCTATCTCTGCGACCATGTCGATATTCCGCTACTTTCTCGGGTGCACGGAAGAAGGAAAACCTGGCATTTAATTGGAGCTATTCTGAGCGTATTCTTCGTTGTGTTAGCGTTCACTCGTTGCTTTTTATGTCCTGAGCCACCTTTGGCAAACTCATGGCTCGGATTTGGTAACTTTGCTGTTGCGTATGGCATGGGAAGCTTCTGGATGGCAGCCATAGAGGTGGCGCATCTTGCAATCATACCTGAAATTGCCAAATCTCATGATGAATTTGTCATTCTCAATTCAATCAGGTGAGCCATTTATATACTAGAAATACGATAATCGCAGATACCCCCTCGCTCTGCCATTGATTGGACTTTTACTTTCGTACTGCTCAACAAGAGCAGCCTTTGTTTTACCGAAATGTTGACGCAATCTTTTCTTCGAAGTCAAGTGCTACACGCAAAGGAAGGAGAAAAAGAATGGTGTGTGTTAGACTTTTGCGTTGAAAAAAGTGTCGATTGCGCGACGCCGTACGTATTTCCCACGGTCGGCACGTCAAATTAATTCATACAGTCTGCCAAGCAAAGTTCTCAAAATTTAATACTTAAATTTTGAAGTTAGTCGACCGCCGTAGTACGGGAAAAAAGGAACACTGATTTTCCAAGTTTGAATTCATAGGCAGTACAATTAAATAGGCTTCCTGTGCGATTTTTGTTTTACTCTGGACTGCATGCACAAGACTCAGGCATGCAGATTTAATGAGCTCGAATTGTTTTGTATGTGAACCCGCTCAAAACAGCGCGATTTCTCCCAGAATCAAAGCAAAACTTGAACGGTTTACTTCAAATTATACACGGGCTTCAGACCTAGTCATACTTCAAAGGGCTTGTGAACGATTCTCGCTGCAATCACCGCGTGTCAGATTACAGCATTTGTTACAGTTTTAGTCTTGAAAGAAAAAAGACATCTAACTAAATCATTCAAGACTCTGAGTTCCGATTGCTCTGAGCGAATACGGTAGCCGAATCTGGCGACAGAAGAGTATTAAAACAATACTTCGAGAGAAAATGATCAGCATGCAGATTTTAATACGTTAAGTGATCGAGTTACAAAGGATAGAATATATTTGTCACGGTGATTGTTCGATTTCCACTGACTGACTTTTGTTGCTTGTCCTTTCTGAATAACTATCTGAATTTAACACAAAAACGGCGTCTGAAGCTCCCGATTTGCTTTCAAGCGCTGTTCTCTTTTCGGAGTATTTTCTTCGGCCTGCATTTGCTTCTGAAGCTGCCGATTTGCTTTCAGGCGCTGTTCTCTTTGCGGAGTCGTTTCTTCAGCACGCTTCGTGCTGTCGACATAACACAATTGTCTTCTTTTCTCTGGAGTGGACGTATATTTAGCGCTGTTCGATCGTTTCACGATTTCGCCTTGCCCGTGCCCATGTCTGTCCCCTTCTCTTTTGAAGACGAGCTTCGCGAGACTGTTGTGTTTCAAGTTTTCCAGTTTTCCAGTTTTCCATTTCCGTAAACACAGCTACGATATACTGTAGTTACTTCGTTTAATCTAATTTTTCTCTTATTGCGAGTAAAACTACAGGGCCACACGTAATCGATCCGGCCTTTGTTATTGGTTAAGCAGCGATAGGAACTGGGGACGAGGTCGTACGCCAGACAGACTGACTGACAGACGAACATTAAATTTCGAGATGGCGTCACGCTTCTATCACAATCTACGAAAGTTTACTTAACAGCGGATAGGCCCCACAACTGAATTGTCGACTGCTTCTAGTGTCGTTTGCTGGATTCAGTTGTAGTTTAAAATAGGGAAGCAACAACATTCACACCGATTGCCAAACCAATCTTTTATTACCTTTACTTTGTATTTCAAACACGAGTGGAAGTGTTTGATGAGGGTTCCAACCACGAGGCCTCTTCGACCGAGTGAATAACTACTGCGTTTGAGAATTAGAAATGTGAACTCCGTCAGTGCAAATCACGTGACCACGACAGCCAATCAGAATGCAACGTTAATCGATCCAAAATTAGAAATAGACCGTGTTATTACACGACTTCACATTTTCGAGTGCCAATAAGGGCCAAAAACGAGTGCAAAGCTAGGAGCGTATTGTACTCGTCAGGAGCCAGATCAACTGTTTTATTAGCTTACGTGATCAATTTTCGCAAGCAAAGTTTACGAACGCGTCAATTTTTGTTCCATTTTGCGCGCGGCGAGAACGTTTGCCCTGCTTCGTTTGTCGTATAATAAAAAATTTATTACACGAAAGGTCGACGTGCAAGACGGCTGTATTTTACTGGTCAGTTTTATTTTTACTCGCCTGAAGCAGGCTCGAAAAAATAAAACCGACTCGTGAAAATACTCCGTCGTATTGTACTTCTTCCCGTGTAATAACCACTTTGTATTGTGTGTTGGTGGCCTCCCTTCGATGATGATGACATTAACAGCCCTTTTGCATACAGTCGGAAAGTTTGTAAAGTTTACTGTTATTTCTCGGCTTTAATCCTGTGGTATCTCTTTTGCAGGGCCACTTTTTCTTACATTGGAGGGATATGTACGTATGGTGTGGCGTGGATTTTTCTGGGCCAAAGCAGTGACACGTATTTGTCACCAGATAACTCGATGGACTTTACGGTAATATTTGATACTTCTGTGCTATACGTTAGGAGACATCTTATTTGTTATGTAAAAGAATCCACCACTGAGATATAATAAGCAACCTCAAATGCTCCACATTGATATACAAGTCTATTGCTGTTTTAATAGTTTTCTCGTATATTGTGTTCTGGATGTTAATCATAGACTGCTCTTCCAGGCTACACTCTTTTAAAGATTTAAAGATTTTTAAAGATTTAGTGTCCACAATTAGCTGGGAAGCTAAACAATCTGACACTTTCAATAAAGTTATTATTATTATTAAGTTATGTCCGATTCAATACAAATTAGCTCAAACAATAGATTTCGCTCATTTTCATTGAGTTCGGCACGCAGTGGCGCGATGTTTGAAACGAGCTTTACATCTTGGAACTTATGTTGCCGAATGGCTGCCCAAAACAGTTATTATTTTCTGGCAATATGGACAACCGTATGATGTCACAATATTCAAGGTCGCGCTATTTAAATCTATAATTTGACTTGTGGATAAAAATGGCCTGTGATCGTACGCGCCGTACCTTGCACTTTTGTTTGCTTGTTGTATTACAGATTGCAGTGTCCCTCTTCGTGCCCTGATTTTGTTACATAATGATCAAGGCGAATATGTATTTTCCTATTGAATCCATTTCTTAAAGATATTTTTGCATTCAAATTGCTTTAAAAAAACTGAAACTAGCAAAGTTTGTCTAGTCAGCATGTCCTTCATACGAGGTCCGCAATGATGTATGGGACTTAACCTTCTGGGCCCTAAATGACTAAGGAAAAGATTTCTGTTCATCTTTGTTGAGAGTAATTATATGATGCCTTAGTAAGTTTGTGGTTCATTAAACTACTTTAACGTAAGCCAAAGAAAATTATACACCAAATTTCTGACTAACGAACTGTATTTTCGTTAAAATGCGGTCGCGCGTGCTGCAGTCTAAATATGTATAGGGCGTAATTATAATTATCTTTTCCATATATTTTTGTAAAAAAAAAAACAACAACAACAAAAAAAAGAAAAAAAAAGGAAAAACCAGATTATAATCTTCTCACGCAAGCAAGCAAGAGGCGATGGCTTTTCCTCGCACTCTGCTGGTTGTTTTTTTTTAAGCAAAACCAAATGCGAATGGTTGGATGAAAGTGTCTTCTTTCATCCTCTCCAAATTTTGGTATTGCAATTACTTAGTGGTTTTAGTTTTCAAAGGCTTTTTTCAACTTTATCTTATGAAACCCAACATCATGAAAGGCTTTGAATTGATCCACAACTAAATAGTATTTTTATTTCTCAACAGAAAATTACGGCTGCAATTAGTGCATTGGGAGTCATATTTATGGTCATATTTCACGTTGGATCCCCCGAGAAGATGGTTGAGATGAGAGCTAAGGAAAAAACCAGGGTAGGTTCTTATGTAGCCCCTTCTTTGCTGACGTTGATGCTAACACTAGTTATAAAAATATATGTATTCCGTTATCAAAAATGTATTTTATCGCATTCCGTGCCGTATGCAAAACACAATGTCCCTTTGTTAATTTCTTTCAGCGAAAGAATAGTGAAATTATTTCCTCTGGTGTCTATTCCGTCTCAGTAGTGTACGATATGGAACAAGAGGGGAAGAAAGGTGCGTTAAAATTGTTTGGAGAGTGACCGAGTGCACTTTACTCGTGTGATCTTAATTAAAAGGCTTTGAATTGATCCACAACTGCACGGATATGCACGGATATGCATGATGTATGTAATTGCTCGCGGGGGCCTGGGGCCCAACGCGAACTTAGGAAGGTAAGGTCTTTTATTTATTTATTTTTTAATTTTTTTTGTCGGTCGAGAATCAGCACACGGTGATTGGTTCAGATTATCACGTGATATGCAATGACGTAATTGCCTTCGTTAAACAACTCGAGTGTGGCCATGAATTGCTCGGTACTTGTGTGTAAAAGTTAACTTTATTTAATCCAAACTCAACACGGTTTGGATTTGTGCCGGACACGCACTGATAAACTGGATGTTAGGGAACGATTTTGGGCTTGCGTTCTTTAGTTCACCGCGGAAGCTTTGAGAATAGCCATAAACAGATGTTTGATGGATACTGCTGGGGGATTGCAAATATCTCTGTCGCCGCTAAATATTTAGTCCCGACGAAACTTTCTGTGGCGACACGAAATACTTCTGGGAAGAAAACAGGCCGAAAACGGAAACCAAAGCTACGATGAGCTTTAGCCGCAAAACAATGGCGATTTATGCTTCACTCTGTACATGACATCTGTTGCCTCATAAAATTCTTCTGCTTATCGTACATTGCCTGTTGAACTGTGTTTCTCTTCGATCATGTAGCCTTTGTTTCGCAATGGTCATTGTATACCAGAAATGAAAAATACACCGAAATAGTCCTGAGTATTAAGTTTGCAGTCACAAATGGACTGAACACACTGTGAACAAAACCGCAATAATATTTTAAACATGTCTCGTGTTACATTCCTCACTTTCAATTTTATATTTGTTACAAAGCACGAATACTCGAAAGCCTGATAGAAGAAATGTATTCAGTTAATACAAGAAAACACACAAGTATTGAAGCGAAGGCTGGATTGATCGTGGCCTCTGATTAGAAATAAGAGTCGAAGTCGATTGTGCATAAGAAGAGATGTCAGAATTTTGCCCCGAAATCTTTACCGGTTCCAGCGAGCGCAGAGGCTGACGTTCGGAGAGAGGTAAGATAACGCGCAACTAAACATATTTAGCCAGTTTTTAAATGTTTTTAAAAAGTCTTATGCTGTACTATACATAAAAACAAAAGATCAAGAAATGCTTCATCGCCGATCCATGTTAACACTCGCGTTTCACTCTTGCTTATGGTTGGTTAAGCCAACTGTCCGATTACAGAACAAAGAAGAATTCGATTACAGAACAATAAGTGTCCAATTAATGATTAATCGGGGAGGTTATGAACCAATCACATTCGAGGAAATTGTAATATTTATGATTAATGTCAGAAGTTATTTGTACAATGTTCACAAATTTGCTCAAGATTGCCAACAGATTGCTTATCAGGTCCCTCTTGTTGAAAGAGTCGGATAACATTATCAACCGGATAAATCCTCTCTAGATGATAAAATACGCTTCAAGGTTCACTTACTCAATGGATAGCGATTTATCCGACGAACAGCGCTATCCACTCTTTCAACAACCGGACACATCTGGTCATCATCAAATAAGATCAAGGTCAAGTGTCTAATTTTTTTTGAGCCCAGAAGTTAATGTGAATGAGCAATATCAATTTCCATTGCGTTTGTCTGACATTAAACGCGGGGACGCACTATAAAAGTGCTACATGGAGATCTTCCTAAGAAAGATTTTGATAAGGCTTCAATTAAACAAAATGATTCCGGTTATAAAACAATGATGCGCATAATCTTTGTGAGTTCTACGAGCAAAGAACATACATGATCAGAATTTACAATTGACCTAATCACGGAAAGACAATTTCTCGCTGCGACAGAAGTTGCACGTGGCAAGTCGGCACGCGAAATAAATTGGAAACGTAGGTGCAAAGCGTCCAGATAAAAGTAGGCATAATCTGGTCAAATAGCTTTGAGGTTTGTGTGAGAAAGCAAAGCTAATTAAATGCAAATTAAAGATTTCTTTTTTCGTTCCAGGCGGATTTACAATAATTTTGCACTAATTTTGTACTGAGTTCAATGATGGGTTGTTTACTTTTATATCAAGGTGACTTTGCAGCGCCAAACCGTGCTAAAACGGAGAAGTATTGCTAGGCCGAGAAAAACAAAGACAGAATAACAGAGTTTTAAATCTCGAAACGATGTAAAAAAAAGTTGGCCCGGGTACCCGTGTTACCCTAGCTGTTTCAATTTACTTGTAAACCCACCATTAGCAAGTCAATGGGAAACTTGCCTGGGCCAACTTTGACCCGGCTACCCGGGGCTACCCTAGTACTAGGGTAGCCCTATCTCATTGTAAACGGGCCCTAAGTTGACAGTTCTGTTCGTGCCGAGAAAAGCAAGAGGCTTTTTGTTTGCTTTCTTTATTCCGCCATTTTGTATTTAATTTTAAAAATCCTTTTATAGAGCGCCCCAGCGTAATGATCGCGTATTTGGGCGCAACATTTCTTGCCCACGATTGTGGTTTTACTAAGGTGCTGTCATTTTTATCAGCTGTAAATGGCAAGCAATTGTTTTTATTCCTCACAACACTTTTACTGACAGAGTGTACAGCTTTCATAGAGAATAATTTATATGCCGCTTGATTCAACAGGGTTCTAATGACCGATATTTTGTTTACTTGCAGGGTCTGAAACATCGGTGACGAGTCAAACAGAGAGAAATTTCACTTTAAAAAATCTAGAAGCCACTGATGAAATAACCCATCCCTCAGAAATTGCTGAAGAAAACGTTCAAACAGCTCCCCGTATAAGAAAAGGGTTTGTATATGAAGAGCCATCTCACCTAGGAATCGCGGATGGCCAGACATTTACAACCAATCCAAGTTCAGAAGATGTGGAAGAATTGCAAGAAATACAAGATAACAACAAAACTCAAGAGGGCATCGAAGAAGACGGTAGACTGGCATCCAAAAGTGTAAAGGAGCTGCTAAAAGATCCACTCCTTTACAAGGTATTAGAGCCATTTTTGGATGACTGTCGAATGTGATTCTGTGATGCCTTTGGTTTTGCGTTTGCTACGCTTTCAGATTGGTCCAAACAAGTTTTGCAGCATTCTTGGCCAATCAGGAGCAAATCCGATAACGATCTTCTTAAACCAAGCAAGGGCGATGACGTTTCCCTGCACTTTTGATTGGTTTCTTCTTCATAGTAAGACCAAACGCAAATTATTTTGGCTTTGGATTGGTTGAAAACGTTTCTTTCAACTACTGAGAATTGACGATGTAATTGCTTTGGTTTTGGTTTCGACAGTCATAAGAATAATGTTAATTACTTTAATCATAATGTTAAATAGCTGTAAAACAGATTATCCACATGTCTTACCGCCTACACTTATCACAAGTCAAAATCTAACACATACATAGTCGAACCTTTTCTTAGCGACCCTTAATTTACTGTGGATTGTCTCAGTCTCTATTAAACCCGGCAAGGGCGGACCCAGACTTTTTAAAATTTAGTTTTCAACCTCCGAAAATGGCGTTTTGGAGAGCTCGATCTCAAAACATTTTTGCTCTAGAAGCTCGCGCCTTTGGCGCTTGCATAATTTAGAAACCGGTGAGATTTTCTCTTGGATCCGCTTAACGGACACAGTCGCGGCAGCGGTCACGTATGAGCGGTCCCAAGTGGCGCTTCGATCGTAGGTTAGGGTTAGGAGGAAATACGAAAGAGTGTATTAAACGGACAGTTTAAATTATCGCGGAGCAATTTTTTACCGCAAGAGAATCGAAACTAAGACTTGGACTAAAGACCATCGTTAGTGTCCCTCTATTAAATGGCCACAAAGCTATTCTGCGGGCAAGGCCGCAAAAGGTTCGCGCGTGCCTCTCGGAAAAAGGTCGTTGTGGCGTTGCTATATAAAGTACAGCACGTATTATATATCGTTGTAAAGATATTGGATGCACTAGGGACTATCTTTATTATGCCTTAAAGTAAAATGCTATTTAGGGTAAATGTAGAATTTGACGGTTTCGGAAACGGGAAATATAAGTTTTGTCGGATACTCAATCTTTAACAAAAGAGAAATCCCTTTAAAGTGTTGTCCACATGCTAGACATGCATATATGGAGCAAAATTACTACCAGCTCTAGTACTAAATATTTTTCCAATTTTGTCTTTTCAAATAACAGGTCACTGCCATTTTTGTCAGCGCCTACAGTCTGGAGAACTTAATGTTTTCTTACTTGGCCTTGTATCTTATGGATCATCTTCAATTTGAAAAGGTATATAATAACAAATGTAAAATAACTTACTTCTCACTTAGTCGCATTTTTGAATTGTATTGAATTTATACTATTTGAGCGAGATATGCTGAAATTTAATAGCCAAAATAATAGTCCGAGTCTTTGAAAGTTTACAATAATTATGTTGATTACTCGCTTGATAATTAGTAGACGTGTTACGGAGCAGTTTTACACAAAAGGAAGGGACTTTGAAACTTTTGAAATCTAGTTTTGCCAGCTGCTCAGATCTAGGTGTGAACTCTGCTTGTGATGCATAGTGAACAGAATATGAAATGAGTAGACAGACCCAGAGGTGTTAGAATTAATATCCTGTAAACTTTGTTCTTTGTCCAGCCGGACTTGACTTGTCCAACTACTATTGGTTAAGAGCATTATTAATATTCGCGTCCTTTCCTTTGACGGGGAGTTTTGCCTGAGAGTCGGTTGGTGAAGGTCTTCGGACCGAAATAAACGACAAGGAGTCCTGACTGCTAGTTCTGATCTACTCAATATAAAAGATCCCGGACTGTGACAAGGCACCTCTCGCAGAGCTAATTCCCCCCTGCAAGGCCTTGTTACAGAGTGACGTTTAGGTTTCCAAATCGAACGGGTTTTTGGAGACTTTACTTTGCTTCTTGACGTGCTTGGTTCTCATTCTAGTCAGTATATTCGAATACACCCTTTGTCTTTTTTTTAAATTTATATGTCTTCTACCTATTTTGCATAATCGTAAGCATTATATTGATTAAACAATCCAACTAAACATTATTTCTATTTAGGAAGCCACCGCATATTTCTCAATTGTATTTCTTGTCAGCGGTATTTGCGGAAGTGTTATTTGCAAAATACTCGACAAAAAGATTGGAAGAAAGGTATGTGGTATCGGTAAATGCTTCTTTCTGTGACTAACAACAAAATGCATAGCAATATATGTTTCTTACAATATTGTGTACGTAATGGTTCAAAATGCTTGACGTATGGAAACTTGCACTGTAGAATTTAACATGTGATTACTTGTACATTGTTTTGTAGGTCAATAGTGATATTTTATTTTTATTTTCACATTTAATTATTTATCTAATTATTTTCTAACAAAAATAGATCCGCATAGTATCTCTTTTACTTTCTCAGTTTAGTGCAAACTACTTGTTGTAAGGCACGAGCACTCTTTGCAATGAAACAACATGATCATATGATATCAAGTGATTATTTGTTCTTTTTTTAATCTGTTTGTAGAATACTTACTGCGCCACTACTGTTTTGGCCATCATAACAGCCACGTGGTTCTACTTTGTCACGGAGTCCACAAAAAAAATGGTTTATGCTCCCATCGTGATCTTTGGCTGCTGTGTTTCTTCAATGATTGTGATAGGCCTGTCTTACGTTGGAGAGTTCGGGGGAAAGAATAAGGTGATTCATTACACTTCTTTAGTTTCGAGAAATGCCAGATTTTTTCACCAGCACGGTCTTTGGAGTAGTTGGGTTTGATTACTGTAAATGTTACTTCTAAAGTACCAAATTAAAATGATTTATAACACTGTATTCATTTTAGGAATCTGCAGGCTTTGTGTGCTCTTTTGCAAGTGCCTTACAAAAGGCGACAACTGGCGTAATGCTAATGCTTATTCAATCATTCTATCCTTCGGGCAGGTAAGTGAGAATGGTTGTGTCTAAGTAGTACCTTTAGTTTACAAAATTTGGTAGATCATAAATTGATAAGACGCTTACTGGCTATTCATACAGTTCCTTATATCTGAACATCCTTTTTTAATAGTGACGTTTGTCAGGACTGTGGCAATTACGTACGTATTGTTTACCCCCTTGCTCTTGGCTTCCTGCCTCTGATTGGCTTGTTGGTCGTGCTCTTCTCTGAGGTTCTAACACTCGATTGCTGTGATATAGAACAAGGTAAGGAGTATGCTTTACACAATGCAAGAGTTTAAATGTTGTTTTGGTAAGGTATTGAGAAGTGGCGTGTACAGAAGACCATGCAGACACAATGATAAAAGCATACAGGTTAGAGTACTATAGGTATCAGACCATCGATTCAATGACTTGGTGTTTTAATTTCACAGATCAGCCGTCTGAGCCGACGGTTGTTGTCAATTTGCCAGCCGAAGATGCCAGTGCTCGCTCGTCCGCTGGCACCAATGACGCTACTGCTTGGAATACAAGACTGTGATAATTTTAAGCCCATCACTGTGACGTTTAGAAATAGACTTATATAGCTTTTTATCAAGCCCTTAGCATGATGAGGGATAGCACAACTGAACTAGGCTCCACTTAAGTGCGTCCTGTTTGCACTAAGAGTAGTAAAGGCCTTAGATTGGTATCCAAATTATCAGTTTTGTTTATCTGACTACTAACGTAGATATAATGTACAAACTATGAGCACATATATAACGATGTATTTCACCTCCTTCTTCCTATCCTTGTAATATCCTGTATCAAAGAACAAGTTCACGTCGCCAGATATTCTCTAGCTTGCTTCAGCTGTTGCCGTTTTGATTTTGCATTAGCTGCGCTAGATCCCAGACTCAGACGAACGATTGACACTGACGAGCGATGACAGCGACAGCGAACAATGGCCGAATCGAAGGATCGAACGTTTGAGTTGAAGGATCAAATTTTCGAATTAAAAGATTGAGCGATTGAATGTTTGAATCCAAGGCCTGAACGTTGAATTGAATAATTGTTTGAATTGAAGGATTGAATGTTTAACTTTTGACACGAAAAACGCGCCATAGTAATTTTAGTATTACAAAATAAATTGCGATGTGACGATTGATGACTATGATTCATTTTTTCAAGAGAATGTATTACAATCCGAATTGTCAGTTGGCCGAGGAAGGCTGGGAAATAACGTTACCGGAAGGACTGCCGCACAAGACTGAGCTCAAAACAGACAAGCTTCGCAATTTCCTCTCATAATTCACTTTTCAAGAAAAAATAAAAATCCAGCCCGGTAAATCAGACATTGAAGGAAAAGGGCCGAAAATCAACCCAACTGGAATAGCTAGCTGATGGCTAGCCTTAAGCGCATATGCTGACCTTTTGCTCTCAACACTGTCACACCGCCAACAAATTTCTGGCAGTGACCACCCTCATTGCCAAGTGAAGAAAAGTCGGCTTGGTTGTTATAGTTTCAAATAGGCCGCTAGCGAATGAGACTCTGGCAGTATAACCACAGTGACTGCTGCTACATGGATCATATCCAAAACTCGTTAAGTATGTTTGACTCATACTCTGAAATGAATTATGTAAGCTGATTGCGTTTTTTGAAGGCGAGTTTCGCTAGACTGGACATTGCTTTTCTAGATTTCCAGTTTTAATTCATTTCATTTTTTCTTATATTCTTGGAGATTTTTAGTTTGGTCTGAGATAACGACGCTCGATGAACACATGTGCTTCCCTATTTGGAGTGGAAGTCTTTACATGAGGGTTGGTCACACACATGATTGACGAACATTCAAAAACATTGTCTTGATTCCCCTGACCGGAAGTCTTCAGATTCAAAATAATTTTCGCTCAGAAAGTACGTCAGTCAACAAGCAGTCCTCCTGGAGACTATCGCAAGATCACAACCAACTGGCCAGTCGAACGTCTGCAACTCCATACCTGCGTAGTTGTGACAGAAAAAGGGCTTTTTTGGATTGTGAGGAACGACTTCCTCATCCGCAGAAGAACCCAACGTAGGCATTAGTGAGCCGTGATATTAGAATTGAAATGATTAAGGCCCCGTTTACACTAGAGCGAATTTATCACGCCGCGCACGTATACTCATTACACTAGCATCTCCGTGTGGCTTGTAAGGGGTTAATAATGGGTGGGTTCACACTAGAACTAAAGTATACTCAAAGTGAGCACTATCCTCAAGTGCACTTACACTCTTACGTATGTACTTGCAAAATAAGCGTTCACACTCGAATTTAAGTATCCTACTTGAGAGTAGTTTCGCTGTCAATCACCGAAGCAATCACCCATGTCAAGGCTGCTAGCCTCCCATGCAGACGGCTCTCAGACGAAATGTTCTCGGTGAATCATGCGGCCAACGAGCATAATTGCATGCCCGTTGTTTTGTCTCCTTCTTTTTCTTTTGAACCAGAGAGCATGGGCTATTCAGCAAATGTATTACTACATTTTATCGAATGACATTTTCCGAGTAAGGAACCGTCGAAATTTCACGTTGTATTTCGCACGAGTGTTTCGTCAACACCATGCTGTCAGAAATCGCCGCAGAGTTTGGACTTCGCCCCAACCGCAAAATTGGTTTGATTTGCTACTTGCAAGACGGGATTTGGGCCCCGTTTACACTTAAAAACTACTTGGGATACAAAGTATCCGGATATAAAGTTCCCACTTTCGATTTCGGATTCGTTTTCTCTCCGGATTCACTAAAAATGACGCCGGATTCACAAAAACTAGTGTAAACGCTTTCACGAATCAGGAAACAAATGTTTCGAATTCGGATAAATTCGCTCTAGTGTAAACGGGGCTTAAACCAGCATCCTCCGTGTGGCTTGTAAGGGATTAGTGATCTCCCAGCGGAGAACGGACAAGAGTCTCGCATCCCGAAAACCACTTACACAGGACGAGAGGAAATCTGCGATTATTGTATTTCTAGTAAAAAATGATCATTGCTCGCGCTGCGCAGCTGCAGCGAGCTTAAAAATGGAGGTTTTTTTGTTTTCCTTTTTCTGGGTCGAGAATCAACACACGGTGATTGGTTCATATTGTCACGTGATATGCAAATGACGTAAATTGACTTCGCAAACAACTTGAGAGTTGGGCTATTGAATTGCTCGTTACTTGTGTGTGAAAGTTAACTGCATCTGTTACGTTATCTTTGCTCAAACTTTACGTAGAGGCACACACAACAACGTGTATTGAACAAGAACTGTCTTTTTAATGTTCATCTGCCGAGTACATACAGTTGACTGATGTATCGGTTATTGTAGTCTGTTCATGGCATGCTGATCATTCTAAATATCACGATAGGATTATGTTGCGAATACGATACGATACTAAACGGCTATTGTTGTAATTGAACTGCTAGATGTCAAACTGTCACAGCATCCCATCCAAACTCAACACCGTTTGGCTCTGTGGAACATGTACGGATAAACTGGATATGGTTGCGTTGCTAAGTTCACCGCGGAAATGTGATGGATTCTATTGTTTGATGGATACCGCTACGGGATTGCAAATAACTCTGTCGCCGCTAATTATTTAGTCCCGACGAAACTTTCTGTGGCGACACGAATACTTCTGGGAAGTTAACAGGCCGAAAACCAAAGCTACAATGAGCTTTTGCCGTAAAACAAAAACGATCTATTCTTTACACTGTTCATGACATAAATGCTTCTGCTTATCGTACATTGCCTGTTGAAATGTTTCTTCCATTCGATCATGTAGCCTTTGTTTCGCAATGGTCATTGTATACCAGATATGAAAAATACACCGAAATAGTCCTGAGCATTGAGTTTGCAGTCACAAATGGACTGAACACGCTGTGAACAAAACCGCAATAATATTGTAAACATGTCTCGTGTTGGGCTCGTGTTACATTCCTTGCTTTCAATTTTACATTTGTTACAAAGCACGAATACTCGAAAGCCTGATAGAAGTGAAACGCATTCAGTTAAAAAACAAGACAGACTAGTATTGAAGCTAAGGCTGGATTAATCGTGGCCTCTGATTAGAATTAAGTGCTCGAAGTCAAACTGTCAAAATCGATTGTGCATAAAAAGACAAGTCACGCATTACTCAGGTTTACTCGGTGGCCAACCGTTTCGCTTCTAAGCTCAAAATGCAGAGTCGCTCAACCTTTAAGAACCAAGTGTATGAGTGTTGTAATGATAAATTTATAGTTTAATCAGGTTTCATTTAAGCAAGGTGTCAAAAGCCAAGTTCTCTATACTGTGTGATATATTTCTGGTGAGAAACTAGAAGTCTCTTGGGAGTTCCGCTCTTGTCCCTGCTTAATTTCTATTTTAGTTTATTCTGCTCTCGACCCAACTAACGCCGCGAGCTCACTGGCAACGCCAGTCTAGTTGCTTGTGACGTCACAAGCTATAAAATGCAGCGATTTTTTTTTTTTTTTATTTTTCTGGGTTAGAGATCTGCATGCGATGATTGGTTGATATTATCATGTGATTTGTGATGACGTTGTGATGACGTGACTTGTCGAGCAAGCAGTTTCGCCATTTTGAAGACAGCAAGTTGCTTGCCTTAGTTGGCTCTGTGGATTATTTTATGGACCGCTCATCTTACTTACAAACGCATACGCCGGCTGCGGTAGACCCATACTAAATTTCATTGAGCGGTTTTGGCTTGGGTCGGTCCGTTCAGCCTCAAAAGCCACATTGAAAGCCATGAAAGCAAATGCAATGAATTTATCAATGAACTGCATAACTATGCACAACTGTACAGAAATGTACGAAGAATCTAATATCCAGAACCTTGAGAACTTGAAGGAACAAGCTGAACGAAGGCGCTCGAGATACAAAGACGAGAACCTGTGTAAAGACGGCGATTCTTGACAAGCGCTTGATAGCGGATTATATGGAACTGTTTAGTATGAGGGTGAACTTGAAGGTACTTTGTATTCTTTTACTTTGTATTATTCTTGCTGATACAAGTAAAGCGTCAGAAAATCTGACTTTTGTTTGGAATCAAAATTTCACTCTGCGTGCATTTATGTTGTTGTTGCGAGATTTTGGCTCGGTGCCATGAAGGTCAAACAATCAGTGGAACAGATGGCGTTATTATTTGAAAATTAGGAAATGGCTGAGGAAAAAGTGACCGTTGGTAGATCTTGCTTCGCTCAGTTTTATTGTATTCCCATAAATGTTTATGTGAAAGAAAACCGAAGTCCTCCAAGACGAAGTCGTGAGCCAAGCCACGTACCATTGAATTACCTTTCACGCATTTTGAACAAGAGTAGAAAAAGCAGGCGACTAATACAAGAATACATTTCAAAGAATGTCCCAAAGTCGTCAAAAGTTCATGATTATACCCGAGCTTACGTACTTCACAATGCTAATGCGTTCCGTGAACGTGCATGTAAACAACATGGAAACAATAAAAAGCCACAGATGGAAATGGAAAGAGAAAATTAGGATCAATAAACCATCGCTGCGAGAAAGCTAGAAGCTCAAAAAGAAGATTGCCAAAAGTAACCGAGGTGCTAAGATACGTTTGTATTTTAAAATGTGTTAAAACACAGGCATTGCAAGATCAGACGTATTCAGAGATCAAAATCACAGAACCAAGTACAATGGGTTTTCTCTGTCAAGGGATATAGAAAAAAATTCCGGTCCTTCAGTTGTTGATCCAAACAAAACGATCATCGGTTGGCTTTCTGGATGCACGGAAGCCATACTTTAGGAGCGATTTTGGCTTGCATTGTTTTTAAGCGTCGGAAGACTTGAAAATAGCCGTACCCAAATGCTTGATGTGTTACCAGCGGGACCCCCGTAAAGTACGAAGGGTTGTGTTTTGCAAATGCTCGATTATAGATACCGCTTCAACCAATGTATCTGTGTTCTGAGCAATATTTGTGTGAAAGAACATCGAATAAGTAGTAGAAGACGAGTCGAAACTTGATAGAACTTGAACTTTTCCCTGCGGGCAGAGCGTCTCCCTTTGTCGGAAACTCTGCGGCTTTGTGTAACGCGCGGCGTATACGAACAGTCGGCGTTTAACTTCGTTTTGCGTGCAGTAAAGGTTCTTTGTTTATTGTCTGAGGATATTGAATTACTAATAGGATTGAGGCAAATATCACGCGAGATTAAGATACAAGATCTGTCAATGAAATGTCACGAGCATAATATCATAGAACGGGGAATCCCGAATCATCAGCTACTTAGCTTTCACTCACGCCGCTTTAACAAAAGCAGGAAAGACCGGCAGGCGATTACATCGAGAATATTTGTCACTGAATACCTCGAAGTCTTCAAGGTTGATATCCGACTATCCGAGCCGTAATGTTCGCTCCACAAGCCCGTGATGCACGCCTTTGTTGTCACGGTATTCAAACGTCTGCAGCTTCCGATAGAGATTAATTTCGTATCGACCCAGAATTTTGCGTTAAAGCTTAATGCATAGCAGTCTTGAACATATTAGTGATCAGACTTGTACATGTAGGATGCGTAACGTCTGAGATGGCTTTTTCATACGAAGTAATTTCATCATGGGAAGTGTCATGTTTTAGGCCCCGTCCACACTACGCCGGATAAATTTGAAAACGCAACTTTATTCTTGCGGTTAGGAAAACGCTCTTCAAAGTGGATAAATTTGAAAGCGCCGGCTTTGCGTTTTGGTGTGGACGAAAAACATTTTGAAAACGGAACTTTTCGAAAACCCTGACTCACGTGGCCACGTCAAGTGGTTTCAAAGATTGTCAGGGACGTTTGTAGAGCAATAACAATACATTTGGGCCCGGAAACATTTTATCCGTTTTCCAGTGTGGACGGAAAACATTTCTTGCGTTTTCAGAGTGAAAGTTGCGTTTTCAAATTTATCCGGCGTAGTGTGGACGGGGCCTTAATGTGCTACAGCTACTTGAACATGATGCACACGCTGGGAAGATGAGATAAGGCTATTACGCTGTCTTACAGCTACTTAAGATGTCGGGTATTCCCCAGTCAATCCCATTACAAAATGACAACACAGTTCCTCCACAAAACATGTCAACTTGAAAATTCACTCAACAAGGTTGCCAGGTTGTATAGAAAGCGTCACACAAGTACTGTCACGTGCATCGGAAAGCAATGAAAACTGGGTTGTTGCAAACGAAGAATATTCCTACGGGGCCTTCGATAATTGTTTTCTCTCAATTATTATAATACACTTTTTCGTGAATATCTGTTTGACCAAAATTAGAAGAAAAGAGGGCAAGAAAAATAAAGGGAGCTCTTGGATCCGTCATTTGCAAAAACTGACTCGGCTATAATATCTTTTGCATATAAACGCACGACAAAAGTTCCTCTCCCGGGACCCCGCGTGTCTCTATTCATTGTACTAATGACGTCACAAGCGCACTGGCCACGGGCCTGTCTTGTTCATCATAAATTAGGCCCTGTTTACATAGAAGGAGGGTAACCCTCCCAGGAGGGACATCCTCCTAGAAGGGTCACCCTTCTCTATTGAAATTCCTTGTTCCGTTTACATGATCGGTAGGGTCACCCTAGGAGGAGGGTTACCCTATCTTCTTGCTAGGGTTGCCCTCCCAGGGGGGCTAAGTTTAGCGGTGCCAGGTTACTATCCCAAATTTCGCGACCGCACGATTCCTTTCAGACTCTTGGCGAGATAACCCTAGGGATAACGCTTGGCATGTAAAGGGGGGCTATCTTCTAACCCTTCTTGGAGGGTGTCCCTCCTTGGAGGGTTACCCTCCCTCCATGTAAACTTACTTACATGAGAATGAACTTTATGTCATATCCGTTGCTAGAGAAATTAGCATATCCACATGTGCAATAGTCTTTAAACGCAGTCAAGGCGAAACCATACATTAGCCATAACATTATTCATCGTGTTAACATGGCAAATGTTTTGAATCCAGGAGCGTGTGTAGTTCGTTGTTTGTGATCGTCCGGGTTAGAGTTAAGTCTCAAAGAAGACTGCGCGTTAATGTCGACGGCCGTTGAACGTGACCGGCCGGTAGTCACGTTCATATCGAAATGACTTCTGCTTAACAATAATAGTCTTCCTACAGATTATTGTATTTCTAGTAAAAAATGATCATTCATCATAAATTACTTACATGAGAATGAACTTTATGTCATATCCGTTGCTAGAGAAATTAGCATATCCACATGTGCAATAGTCTTTAAACGCAGTCAAGGCGAAACCATACATTAGCCATAACATTATTCATCGTGTTAGCATGGCAAATGTTTTGAATCCAGGAGCGTGTGTAGTTCGTTGTTTGTGATCGTCCGGGTTAGAGTTAAGTCTCAAAGCAGACTGCGTGTTAATGTCGACGGCCGTTTCGATTCCCTGATATGAACGTGACCGGTAGTCACGTTCATATCAAAATGACTTCTGCTTAACAATAACAGTCTTCCGGATACCACTCTAGCCCGGACAATCACAACCAACGTATTATTATTGATCGTGTACGCAGGACCGGTCAGTCGAACGTCCGCAAACTGGAGTACTCGCACCTTCGTAATTGTGATACTGAAGGGGCTTTTTGGATTGAGAGGAAAGACATTTATTATCCGCAGAAGAATCCAACGCAGGTATTAGTGAGCCGTGATATTAGAATTGAAGTGATTAAGAGGCGCAATACCCGCGTGGCGACATAATTATATTATTATACATGTAAGATTGATTCATCTGGTAACAATCAATTCGGCAAATATCTTGCTAAACCTCCATCATCATAACTCAGGATCACTGTTCACTCTTATTTGTTCATTTAGAGTTAACAAGAATTGTCGGCCTCGTTGCAGTGAATCAATGTGTATCAGCGACAGCCATTTTCACCGACATATTCAACTGGACATGTTCACTGACGTTCAGTGGCAAAATGTAATATTGCATGCAATGGAAAGCAAATGCTGCAAAATTAAGATAAAAACCACATTCAAAACATTCAGTTGAATACGTGCACATTAAACAAAACGCGATCACACGCCATTCAACAGGATAAATTTAGCACATTCAACAAATGCGCACCATCACGTTCAAGGAATGCAATGACGTTCAAGACAATTTTCGTTTTTATAGTGAGTTAACTAATATATTTAACAATTTTTCGCCCAAGTGGAGGTGAATAGCGGTGGATATTTACCGAGCCGTTTCGGCGAGTAAATATCCACCGCTATTCACCGACACTGAGGCGAATAATTGTTTTAGTATATACCACAAAAGTTTAATAGCCAACTCCCAAATAGCTATTTTATTTCCGACAAAAGTGGGCAAAAATTGTGTTCGCGCGCTATTTTGTTTACCGGAAGCCGCCGGGAGGTGAATAGTACTTGATAGTCCGAGATTGAGGAGCCAATCAGAGCGCGCGAAGAGCACTATTCACTTGTGTGGTATATACTAATTTATCTTATCCGTATTATGTATTTACAGCCCTACAATGAGAGAGGCACACCAGAGAGGCACATCAAGGAGACAGCTGTTTTCGTGTGGTGTTGGGAGCTTTTGTAACGATCTCATCAGTAAAGTCGTGATGTCCTTTGGTTTGGTCTTTTATACGAAGGTGGCCAATCTTTCTAATAAGCAAGCCGGACTGGTTCTTGTCGTTGGTCAGGTCACCGCCCTTGTTGGGAATTGCCTTTTTGGTTACTGCTGCGATCATGTCCATGTTCCTCTCCTGTCTCGAGCATACGGAATGAGAAAGACTTGGCATTTGATTGGAACCATTTTTACTGTACCCTTCCTTGTGTTGTCCTTCAGTCATTGTATCCTGTGTCCTCAGCCGTCTTCTGAAAATTCATGGTTCGGAACTGGTTACTTTTCTGTTACGTACGGCCTGGCATGCTTTTGGTATGGAGCGGTGAGTGTGTCTCATCTTTCGTTCATACCGGAAATTTCGCAAACACAGGATGAACTTGTTATTATCAATTCAATCAGGTGAGCCAGCAACACAGTCGGTGTGATAATATCAGTATGTGTAGTAACATCAGTATGGAGTGACTGTCATTTAAAGCTATCTTGTAAGTTTGTGAAATTCCTAGCTTATTCCCCGGCCCCAAAGAGCTCTTAATAGTCTAGACCCCAAAGTGGCCCTACATTGCGATAAACACATCAGGCTATATTCAAAAATGGGAAAAATACAAGGAGAACCCAAGGGCATTCACACTTAAGCTTCCATCCCTTTTATGTATATACGGTACCTCCAAGGGTCGAAACTGTTATTATCTGCCTGCACTTTTGTTATAGTGTAAAACTTAAAAACTGAAAACAAATGCTGGCAGTTCGTGTCCCATCACTGGTATACATTTATTGTTAAAAGATGATGCCGATGAAGTTCTCAGTTACATTCACCAGTTGGTGCTTCTTCTCGTTTTGTGACTGTACTACTATATGTAAAACTATAGTCTCAGGTTCACGCTCATATCTATTCGAGCTTCGGACAGAAAAAAACATGTGGCAATGTCTCGTATTTTCTTTTCAGAACTGCATTTTCCTACCTGGGTGGAATCTTAACGTATGGTGTGGCATGGATTATCTTGGGCCAAAAAAGTGACGGAAATTTGTCAAAAGATGACTCGATGGAATTTACGGTAATGATTAAGCAATATGAGACGCTTTCCATGTTTTATATCAAGAGAGTATAAAGGTAAGAGAGCTAATCTCCCGTATAGGTCTTATTTCAAGGTAATCCCTTCCAAAGTGATATTTAGAAGGTACCCAGTCCCCCTAGGGTATATTACCCTGCGCGTAACAGCGAGAAACGCGAGAACGCGTTTGGTCACTCGAAATTTTTATCCTTCACGAAAGATCCACGCATGTGTTTCGAGTTATACAAAGTATTGGGCTCATCCAAATCTATCTTTGTTTATGTCAACAGAAAATTTCGACCACTATGTGTGCAATGGGACTCTTGTTTGTCGTTATTTTTCACATTGGTACCTCCGAAATGAGAAAGGGTGAAAGGTCCAGGGTAAGTCTTTAGTAGCAGAGGTTATTTCACCAACCGTAATCGTCAGATAACATCATCCCTACAGTTCCATTTACCAGATACAGAAAAGCATATTTCTGAACACCATGTGTTAAGGGATGAATATTTAAGAAATACATAACTCGTTCTCGTGTAATATAGCTTGATTTAAACACGTGAGAAGTTGGGAGAACACAAGAGTAGCGTAGGGAAACCATTCGGCTCCATTATATATGTGTTTGTATAAAATACATCACGTATCACGTCAGCGTGTAATATACTCTCATTTAACATGGTTGTTTAGCTTATCATGTTGAGCGTACCATCATAATTATTTTATAGAATAGTCTTATAATGTCTTGTTAAAAGGCTTTCAGATAATCAAGCAGAAAGGCTTATATACATACTTTTTACCTCAGATAAAATTTTGCATTCTTTAATATGTCTTTTTTCATCTATCTTATTAAGCGGAAGAGCAGCATTCTTCGCACTACTGGAGTTCATTCCATGTCAGTAGTGTATGATCTGGAATGTGAAGGCGAAGAAGGTTAGTCGTGAGTTCTTTGAAGACAACTCCAATTTATAATTTACGAGGTCAGTAAAAAAACAAGGTCGCACAAAACAATAATGTAGATTCTCATAAACGCAAAGTTGACTAATTTCGAAATATTGTGATTCCAAGCCAATCGCATGGGTATTGACTCTTGTTCATCAGTCGAGGCTTTGGGTATGTCGGAAGACTAACACTCATAACGTCTGCCACGGCATATCCACACTAATTTTAGTTTGATGCATGATTCTAAATTTCAGCTGAAGCCTATAATACTTTCATGCAGTTATTTATACTGCCTTCATGGAAAAATACCGTCGGTACGTTCGTACATGACCACCCACAACTACATTTGTTTGAAACAAACCGGAAATCGCCGGGAGGTGAATAGTGTTTTTTTTTTATCTTTTCTATAGTTCCCAAAGAAGATAGTGTTGGCAGAAAGGAAAGCTCAGTGATGTCTATAGTACGGAAAGTTTCGACGTACATCATTCCATTCGAGTTTCAGGACCTTTATGGTTTGTATGATTTATGATTCTATTGACGAGGTAAAGAAACAAGTAGAAAGAAGAAAACCCAACAACAAAGTACGCTTGTTCTCCCAGACAAATTCTTGCATGTATATTTCCTTCTTCAAGAACTTTGTTGTGTTCAGGTGAACACTTTCAGCTTTCGCAGATTTGATGAACGTACATACCAGATAGCTTTTATTGAATTGCAAGGACTGCTCATGTGTATACCTGGTGATGTTCAAGAACAATGTACAAAGCAGTTCCTAGAAACGACCTTGAGTTACGAAAATATTGCTCTATGTAAAGAAAGAACGTCCTTTACTATATATTTGTTTAGATTTTCAAGGTCATTTGGACACGTACTGATCACGAACGAACATATTTAGATATTTATTTGGTTATGATTCCACGCGGTGTTTATTGTCATTTGGAAGCGTATTGGTCATGCACTTACGTACATATTGAGGAATTTGAAGATTATTTTAAAGAGCGCAGATCATAAACGGCCCAGTCACATGATGCGTTTATGTCACTCAAATTGTTTGAACACAGAATTTATTAACCTGTTTCCCCCAAAAATGGTTTAATTTCAGGAGATATGGACGAACTGCGAGTACAGAACACCACCAAAATTCGAGGAAGCATCGACCAAGACATGAGGAATGATTCTTTTCAAGTCACAAACGAAACTAATACTCCAGTGGATAATTCTGATATCAGGCCAAAGCAGCAAGGGATTCCTGTAGCCAATAATGTAGCCTATGGGCAGGTTCTCCAAGCCCACGGAACGGACGGGAGAGCCTGCGAGCAAGATACTAATAATGCCCCAAGGGACAAAATAGATAATGCTAGACATGCAAAATGTGCGAAGGAGTGGCTGAAAGACCCAAAGCTTTACAAGGTAAATCCCACAACAACTACAACCACGGACAAAAGTGTTGACACATTCTCCCCTCCTCCCATTCAATGTTGATAAATTAATTATTTAGCAACGGTTTTCCGTCAAAGTCTTACCGGAGCTCTTCCGATCCAAATTCAAGCTACAACATTGATACGGGGAGGGGGTGATCAAAAGCAGTTTTCTTTGGAACTGGATGACTCACGGCATGGTATTTTTGACAAAAGTACGACATTTAAAGTATGTGTCAACACATTTTGTCCTCGATTGTAACTTGTCTAATTGTGTTGGAAAAACTTTTCATGTCAGGCTGTAGAATCGTAGTAAACGCTTTTAGTAGAAGCAGTTGTTATTTAATCAGAAACTTAATAAATTACAGAGGGAGACACAGTTAACCCTTTCACTCCCAACGGTTGGTAATGCAGATTCTGTGAACCATTCAAGAGGAATATATATAACAAGTGATGTAATGAGAATTGATAGTTCAATCAGCTGTCATTTAAACAAGCTATGAGAAGCCAAGTTACGAAAGAGATTATTGAGGTTGATCACTCTTGGGAGGGAAAGGGTTAAAGCTGCTATAATAGTTATATTTCCACCAATCGACGGGACATATAGGTCGGCTAGTAATGCATTACGTACACGTTGCTATTTATTCTTAGAAGCTGATCTCTTTCTCTCTCTCTAAAATCACAGGTCGCCATTATTTACGGCTGCTGCTTCAATACTGGGGGCTTGACATTTGTTTATTTAGCACTGTACCTTATGGATCATCTTCACTTTGAAAAGGTATGCTAAACACGAAAATCACTTCGGTGAGCGAAGCACACCTGCCTATGTATTATTATAAACTACATAATAATACGCTAACTCACTTCCGCCTGTCTGTAACGCTCTTTCCCATTATTATTATTATTATTATTATTATTATTATTATTATTATTATTATTATTATTATTATTATTATTATTATTATTATTATTATTATTATTATTGTTATTATTATTATTATTATTGTTATTATTATTATTATTATTATTATTATTATTATTATTGTTATTATTATTATTATTATTATTATTATTATTATTATTATTATAGTTCATAAAGTTACGTTGCTTATACCTAATAATAACGCTTCCTTATAGCTATAAGAAGAATAAACGCTCCTCTATCGTGTCTGGTATGGTCAGTCACTTTCATATACAGGAGCAAAACCACCCCCGCCCCATAGCCCGTAGTAGGTGGAAATCCGCGACCAATCAGAAAAAAAGGTCTTTATTTGTCTTACTTCTTGATTTTTGAAAGCTAAATTGGACTGGACAAAGCCTATGACGTCATGAAATTCGTTTGTCGGCTCCGTTTTGCAGACGGTATTTTTCGGCCTCGCAAATCGTCTGTTTTCGCAGGCTACCGTCCCGTAGTTATTGATTAATCCTAATATTGCTTCCAAGCAGATGGAGCAGAAATAATATAAGATGGGCTACTCTAATCCTTTTTCTTTTCACAGGATGCCACTGCCTATTTCTCACTTGTGTTTCTCGTCAGCGGAGTCTTCGGATCTGCTGTCTCCAAACAGGTCAAAAAAGTCATTGGAAGAAGGGTATGTGAAAATGTATCAAACATGATTACTATGGAAACCAAACTCAGAATAGTTTATCGTTCGATAAGCGTGTTTTTATGGTTTAACACGTGTTTTATTAAAATAGTACAGTTTAGTAAATAGTATAGACCTTATTTACGCTTCTTTCAATTCCAAGTTCAAAGTACAGAAGAAAAGTGATGAAAATTATGTAAGGAGGTTTATAATTAGCTTTTATCTAAGCAATATATCAAAAGCCAAGTTCTCCTTACTGCTTGATACACTTCAGGTGAGAAACTGAAGGAGAAAATTGAAAGTTGATCACTCAGCTTGAGAATGACAGGTTTTAAAGAAATATACCGAGCGTGAATAAGTTAGATTGTGTGTGTAATAATAATAATGATAATAATAATAATAATAATAATAATAATAATAATAATAATAATAATAATAATAATAATAATAATAATAATAATAATAATAATAATAATAATAATAATAAAGTAGTTATTTAAAGAGGAAGCCTCATCACCATGGGTGCTTTTCATGAGGGACCTCTATACAATATACAGATGTAATGTTAATCCTAAAAAATGATTTAAACCCTACGTACACCTACGTATAAAAAGAATAAAATAGATAAGAGAAATCAACAACATCAATAATTGTTTTAAAAATACTAAAGGACCAAGAGGATATCAATAATTCCGGTAAACTATTCCATTCATAGTAAATAAAAAATCTGACTTACACTGGCCCCAGTTAGTCTTAACACTCTATGTATCTTGCTTCTTGTGTTATGAGAATGAATATCATGTCTAAAGATATTATTAAAGTTAAACTCGGTGCCATTGTTTAGAGCTTTATAGACAAAACAGGCCCGATGGAATTTCCTTCTTTCCGTAAATGGTTTTCACCCAAGGTCTTTTAGGGCCTCAGTGCTAGAGGAGTGGCCTGGTTTATCAAGTATTAACTTTGCACTCTTATTGCGTAATACCTGTATACGATCCATAAGACTACTGTTACACCTATCTCCCCATACAATATCCCCATAATCTAACAATGGTAAAATTATTTAGTATGTTGAAAACAAGCTCTCTAGTCTCCTTGGGGAGTAAATGTTTAATTCGTCTTAAAATACCTAATCTCTTGGCTACCTTAGTTTGAATATGCTCAATGTGTTATAATTAATAAACCAAAACGGTTTAGTCTCTGAGTTCCTCCAATGAGCATGAATTTCGATTTGGACACATTCAGAGTGAGTTTGTGAATTTATTTAGCCAGTTTTTGACTTGCTCAAGATCTTCGTTCAGCTTCCTTTGAAGATCTGCTGAGCAGGAAGCAGAACAGTGAATTGCCGTATCGTCAGCGATTCCACACACGCGTGTGTGCGTGTGGAATAAATTGGATTGACGAAACAATACTCTGAAAACTTCATTTTCTTCGCATTATAATTCCATTTTTCTTTGCTGTTATTACAGTTCACTTTCTGTTGTGTTGCTGGTTTGGCAAGCGTAACAGCCACGTGGTTTTGTTTTGTCACGGAGTCTACAAAACACATGGTTTACGCGCCCATCGTGGTTTTTGGTTGCTGTGTTTCTGTATTGAATGTGATGGCCCTATCCTATGTCGGATACGCCGTGGGCGAGAATAAGGTACATGAATATCTAGATTCCAAATAAAGATCAAATAACAAGAAATTAAAATACAAACAAAAAAAGGGAAGTAGATACATGATAATGATAAGCGACAGGATCACAACAACAGTTTATGCCAATTATTGTGGGCCCGGTGATTGGGGCAAGACAAAGGCAACATAGGGAAGCAGAGTAAAATAAATAGTGGGCGAGGGTTTGAACAACCTTTTCAAATCAAAATTCAAGGACTTCTCAAGAGGTCAATTTTCATTTTTTCGAGGACTTAAAATTTACCTGTTGATCGGAGTAAAATGCTTCACATTCTTTAAAGATTTTCAGTTTTCCTTTAGTCTCTTCTCAACTAACTGCATCTAAACAATTTTCTTCGTGTCGATTGTAGGGTCAAATTGGCAGTCGATTCATTCCTGGGTTGATTCAAGCTGTTTTGATCGACTTACTACTCAGAAATTTACAAACTTTTTTAAGGACTGCTGTCCAAATTCAAGGACTTTTCAACTTATTTATTCGCATGATCGATATCAAGGACTTTTCAAGACCAGCAGTCAAATTCAAGGGCTTTTTGAGAACGAACAAAATTAGACAAAAGCTAAGAGCAGCATGTTATGGGGCTGGTTAAACATCTGTACAGTGTTCGGGGCATCTAATGCTTGTCATAGAAACGTAGCCTTTCGTTCACTGATCATGGCGAGTACCAAAAGTATTGATTGTACAAACCAAGAAATAACGATGCGTACTTGTTTGTTTTCAAGCTACAAAATTAGGTGGTGCATATATCTACGTTTAGGAAATTAAATAACATCATATTCAACCAGTTTTGTAACTAGAACTGTTTTGTGTTCACAGGAAACAGCTGGTTTTGTATTCTCGTTTGCAAATACCTCACTAAACGTTATCGGTGGTTTGGTACTGTTGCTCATTCAGTCATTTTATCCTTCAGGCAGGTACGTTAGTCTCCAAAAGTCATGAAAACTCAAATGCAGGAAACTGCATTGGCCACCTATGGTTCTAACCGATCACTAATATCTTAAAAAACAGTTGAAATCTAGAGTCTGACAGCATCCCAATGTAAATGTGCAACGTCGCGCATCAGCCATGCATGATTTATGCAGTGAGCAGATGCTGGGTTTGCAATGCATTATGGGAATGTATAGACCGCGAAGCATGGTAGCCCTTGCTCTTCATGACAACCACAGAACCCACATAAAATTATGCTTTCTTTTTTATTCAGTGACGGCTGTCGAGACTGTGGTGATTACGTGCGAGTTGTTTTTCCCCTTGCCGTTGGCTTCCAGCCTCTCATTGGTTTGTTGGTCGTGCTCTTCTCGGAGTTCGTAACCTCCCCAAAGGGTATGGCTTTGCTTAGCTACATTTCCCTATCAATGAAATCCTTAATTTCAAACATAGTTAATGCTCTCTCGACGTGACTCAGAAATAAGCAACCAGATAATACTGCATCGCAACAATGTTACGCGACAAGTTGCACGATATTGTTGCCCGTATTACTGCACCTTTAAAAAATAGTAGTTGTTAACTTCCCGTGTAAATAAGCATATGTCGAGTAAATATCTCTACTTACCTTGGTTTTGTTTCTATATATAATTTCATTATGACCAGAGAAGCATTTATTTTCACCACTCTGCCCGCCAAGTTTTATCGTCGGATGGCCGCCAAAATACACAGCCTCGGCTGTATCAGCTAAATTTATGGACTTACAGAAACACTTACGATTACACGTCGCCGATTCAGCACAACAGATTCAGCATGGTGGCCAGTTTTAAAATCGCGCTCCATTCTGTGTCCAGTCATCTGGGTTATTATAGTTCAGCATGTATTAAAGAGACCTCTCACCGTAGATGCCTTGAGAGGTGAAAATTTATTCAAATTCGGATAAGTAATGGATAGTCTTATTTTCTTAAAATACATGAAATAAAATGGGGGGGTCACCACACTTGTTATAACGGCAGCGCTTGCATATTGGTCTCTGCTAGTGTACTAGTGCCCAGGCCCCTCATTGATATGATGGCAATAAAACAACGTTTCTATCGTTTTCAAAAAGGTTTTCAAGTTCGATTATGTACTAGAAAGCCTTAAACGTGTTTTCATGTCTCCTCTCTGCATTCAGTGTGAACAATTTATGAATTATCGCTGGTTTTGTATCATACGACCAGATTTTCAAAATGGCGGACATTACTGACGCGAGCCATAACGCGTGGACTAAAACCTCCTGCAAACTCATTCAGAGTTGTGAAAAATGATGAAAAATAAAACTTGTTTGCATAAAAAATGAAAAAAAATTCGATCTTGAAAATTTAATGGTCCTCAATGTCCACTGTCCCGAAAGTGTTATGCGCAGTAAAGATGCGCAATGCAAAACCATGTACATGTATGTTAAAACATGATTAAACTAAACATGTCATATTTTCCTCCAGAATAAAATAAAATTTGTCCCAAGATGCAGTGCCACATAAAAGCATACATACATTTTAGAGGACTATTATTCTGATTGAAGAGGTCCATTTATACTCTTTTACTTTGAATCTTATTCCACAGTTCAGCTGTCTGAATCGATAGCCGAAGTTGGTAGTGTTTCGTCTCCCTCTGGTACAACTGAAGATACTGAGTGGAATACAAGGCTATAATCACTGTATGAATACAGCCGACATAGCTATTATCCACGCTTTGAAAGCGATACGTGAGTGCTGTGTGAACTACGATTGATTTTCAGAATTATTTGCAATTCAAAATGTCCACTTTGTTTTATATAGAGGTGATAGTACATGGCGCACAAATATATAAAATTTTTCTTAGTGTTCATCTCGACATCTCACGAGTGAGCGGAGCGAACGATCGAGATGAACATGAGAAGATAAATGCCATATCTCTGTGCGTCCATGTATTATTCTGTTTATTTCATAAAGTCTGATGTGATACAGAGATTTCCAGAGTATTCACTTTTAGGAAATCTAACAGCACACAACTGAAGCTGAACTCCATTCAGCACGTGCGGCTACGGCACTGAAGTCCCACGAATTTCAAACATCTAGCCCTAACGAAACTAAAGCTAACTTATCTTATTCATGTTTGAAATTGACATTGCAGTGGTTTTATCTGGAGATCGCAAACTGAGGCTTGGGCTTGAAAGCCAGAGTTAAACTTTGTAGTTAAAAAAAACTGCCCATTTAAACCAAAACTCACAAGTTCTTGCACTGCATAATTTCACAGAGGACAAACGTTTTGATCAGTTCTTTGATAAACTGAAATGGTTTCTAGTGCTGCAATTTTAATAAACACAGTTCTCTCTCATCAAATGCACAGAAACGCCAAATTCTTCTGTGTGAGTGATATGTATGTTGTGATTTTGTCTATAAACCAAGTTGTCAATTGGCAAGTTAACCTCTGCACTGTATGACACTGGAAGTTGATTTAACTGTCAAGACTCAAACGGTCAAAACAGTTTTCTGTCTTGAAAATTTAGAGCATCACAACAACAAAGTTTTATCGCGGCCAAAATATGTCCGACAAGCTCGAAGCAATGCATAACGGACGAGTTGAGTGAACAAAGTAAATAGACGTGTCTTACCAGCCACTTGCAGCTATCGGCTGGCCTTCCAAGCACTATTTTAGCTGTTCGTGCAGACCCGGGTTGTCAGGTTAGCCCATCCACGGCTATGCAGAATTATTGTTGCCTCCGGTAGCGCCGTTTTCGACAAGAAACGAACGTTTCGATCACGGCGTCGACTGTTGGCCTCATTTTGAGCCTGAAGCCTGCGGGCCCTTTGTGCATTCGTTTTATTGTGGCGTCGGGAAGCAGCTCGTTGTCGTTCGGCTTTCACGCGCTGTTCTTTTGCCTGAGTTGTTTCTTGGGCCCGCTTCCGCCTATGATGCTCCCGATCAGCGATAATGCGCTGCTCTCTTTCCTGGGTTGTCTCCTGAGCTCGTTTCTGCTGATAATGCTCTCGGTCATACCGTTGTTTCGCTTTTTTGGCAGCGACAGCACTGTCTGTTTGCCGTCTGCGCTCGAGACGAATACACCGCTCCTGGCTTGTCTCACGAATTCGTCTTAGTCTCGCTTGTTCTCTTCGTTTTTGAAGACGAACTTGTTTCTTCTCTTGAGAGTGTTCGGTTTGATTCTTTACTTGATTCATACCAGAACACCACGTGATCTACCCAGCAGACACCGCGGAGCGGGAAGGTCGCCCGTGAACGAAAAACATTAAAACACGAGATTCGAGGTCGCGAGAGGAAAGAGCCTGGGAACGAGGTTAGAGTGTTCTACCCAGCAAACCCCGCTCGTGATTCTGTTCCGAGTTTCTACCCAGCAGACCCCGCTGCGCGGGGAAGTGATTCTCTTCCGATGTTTTTCCCAGCAAACCCCGCTGCGCGGGGAGGTCGCCCGTGAACGAAAAACATTAAAAAACGACATGGTGTTCAGATTAGTACCCACGCAGGGCGTGGGAATTATAGTACCCGCAGGGCTCGGGCATAAACAAATGATGGTCTGTTTCTATATGGAAGACATATAAGCCTTTGACGTGAATTGCATCAAGAGACAATGATTGTATCAAATCAAGGTTGCTTTGTATAGGATAAGGAACTTGTGACTTTGTTAAGTGGTGTGGACATTAACACTGAGCGACAACATTATTCTGCAAATGATCATGCAAGCGGTGATAATGTATTGTGAACATTGTTTTGTATATGTTTAGTCAAAAATAAAACATATTCAGATAATTGTCTTGCAAAGCGAGAAAATATGTCCATTATATGCATTATATGCAAATATGTCCATTATATCCATTATATGCAAGGTTTCTTGAAACAGAAAACTCGAGCTACGTCAGTGGAGAAGCGTGCCTATCACAAGAACTCAGTTTAACAAGGAAGCTATATAGTTTACCAGTGCCACCATCCGCAAAGAACACGATGTAAGTATACTGCGACATTGTGGCTGTGTTTTGCTAAACAAACACTCAGAGGTTTTTGAATTTCAATGCACATCATGTGGCAATAAAATAGGGATGCTTTTCGTTTTTGCGTTTGTGCGTTGGTGTTAAATAATATAAGGCTGATGTGGATGTACTAGCTAAACCCCGCTAAAATCGATTAACGCCAATGTTTTTAGCATTAGAGGAACAAACTGCAGGGTGTGTTCTGCCGGAGAGCCTTGCTAAGGCAGTGAAACATGGTATCAATCAGTAACACAAATATCTAATAAGTAGTTTCAACTTTGGCTTAGGATTCGCCAATAATCTGCGTGTGACGTACTGTGTGCTGTCCTGTACGTACACCACTGTTCTTTCTAAGCACCACGGAACAAAACGTAACGCTAGCCTGCCTGATATTTCCAGTTTAGAGTTGGATAAGCGGCCGTTATTGTGTTGTGGATCAATACTCCCGGACCACTATACAGTTACAGAATCTGTAATGATCAAGGCAAAGAATCAGCAAGGCACACCAAGGAGACAACTATTTTCGTGTGGTGTGGGGAGCTTTTGTAACGATCTCATCAGTAAAGTTGGATTCTCCTTTAGTTTGGTCTTCTATGTGAAGGTGGCTGACCTATCCAACAAGCAAGCCGGATTGATTGTCCTCGGTGCTCAGGCAACTCTTATTATTGCTAATTTTTTATTTGGTTATTGCTGCGACCATGTCGATGTTCCGTTCCTGTCTCAAGTTCATGGAAGAAGGAAGAGCTGGCATGTAATTGGTTCCGTTTTCTCCGTATGCTTCCTTCTGTTGGCCTTCAGCCGTTGCCTCTTGTGCCCTGAGCCGCCTTTGACACACTCATGGCTTGGGTTTGGTTATTTTGCTGCTGCATATGGCATACACTCCTTCTGGTGGGGAGCTGTGGAAGTGGCTCATCTATCATTCATTGCTGAAGTCGCCAAAACAGAAAATGAGATTGTTGCTATCAATTCAATCAGGTGAGCCAGAATATTGGAGTTTTCAGCTCGAAAGGACGCAACCTGGGCTAAAAAATTTCAGGCATTTAACAATAGAATTATCTACATAAAACCAGTTTCTTTGTGAATGCTCTTAGAATAGACTGTCTTCTGTTTAACAGCGCGAAACAAATTGCTAAGTTATTGCCAAGATCATTCTCAGCTGGACATTTTTGAATATTTATTGTATTTACAGCACTATCTGATTGATGGTTTTCTCAAGATATCTTGGGGTGATTAGAATGCCTACTGGTCGTCAGAGGATATGGCTGCAAATATCGTATTACTAGTACGTTATAGTATTGATAGAGTTCAGAAAGTTTTGATGGTGATCATATGGAAACAGATGCAAGTGATCCACAATGATCGCACGGCTGAGTAATTTTATCGATCGAGCGATCGTGTTCGATCGTGACCGGTCATATGGAAACCAGGCTTTAGAGTCATCCGGTTCCAGAGGCAACTGTTTGAGTCAATTAATGTTGTACCTTGAATTTGGATGAGTTTCAGCAAAAAATTGAGGGGGAACCGTTGTTAGATAATCATGTTACCAACATTGAGTTGGAAGAGGAGGTAATGTGTCAATACTTGTAGCTGGATAGACTCGCAGTGTAGTGGCCTCACTTAATAAATGTTTCATATTCAAATCAAAATAACAATTTCTATTACACTCTTTCCAAACTCTAGTTATCTTGTTTGTTTAACTAAATGTTCTACTATGTTATGCCTTTTCCTCTGACTCTTTATATACAGACGATTCTTTGTAATGTAGATACTATTCGTTTTATAGAATTGTGTACTTTTAGATAAGACATTCATTGTATATAAATATGTAGTTTTAGACTTTCGCCATATATAAATATGTAATTTTGGACAAAAACTAGATAATTCTGATATGGCCGCATTTCTAATCTCTTAGTCTATAGGTTATAGTTAGTAGTTTAATACTTTTATTATATCTTAGATTTCTCATTTTAGGCAAATTTTTATCTTTAAGTTTTAGAAGTTGGATGTCAATTGGGACGCAAGTCCTGTTTCTTCCTCCTGTCATTACACTCCATTGTTTTGTATTTATTTATTTATTTAGTGTGTGTGTGTGTGTGTGTGTGTGTGTGTGTGTGTGACAAATTTAACAAACTGAACTAAACTAGGGATATCTTGTATCTCTTTTGCAGAGTCGCTTTTACCTACCTGGGTGGCATTTGTACCTATGCTATTGCATGGCTTTTCTTGGGTCAAAGCAGTGACGATAACTTTTCACCAGATAACTCAAGTGATTTTACGGTAATGATCTGAAGTTATATTACTATACAGTCATATTATTTTAATTATAAGATAAAGTAGATAGCAAGCGCGATCAGTAATTAGTGCACGCTAACTCAATAAAACGTCAATTTGCGTCAAACTCGATTTGTTTTCTTGTAGTTTTTGCAAAGTAATCGTTTGCCTTATCTTATAAAAGGAATAGAGCACTGTGAGCGTGCTATATAGAGAAGCACGCCGCGTTGTGATTCTCCATACTACTCTCGCATTCTTTCAAATTTTTGCAAACTTCTATATTTAAGCAATATAACACGAGTTTCCATGTCTATGTACTCTTATATAAATACGCGGGATGTTGGGAGAACACGAGAAAAAGTTCAAAATCACGAGCCGCTTCGGCGAGTGATTTTGAACTTTTTCAAGTGTTCTCACAACATCCCAAGTGTTTATATAAGAGTACATAGACATGGAAACGAGTGTCATATTGCTTTTATAAAATAACGAAGCTTTTATTACCTGAAAGAACTTTATATTGAAAATGATCAAGTTCAAGATTCTCCCGAAAACCGTCAAAACGCACGCTCGTCCAATCGGAAAGTCTGTTTCACGACACTTCGCTCAAGTCAGTCCATGAATGAAAACGGAACACCACTCCCGTTCACTTGAAAAACTTGACAGGCTGCTAAATGAAGATGAATTTCGCAAGAAATGTGTCGGATATTAGTACCACTGTTTGTCAAGAATTCAGAAGAACCGGCGAGAATGTTTTGAGCCGTCAGGTTTCAACTTTCAGGACAACGGTGTCACTCGACGTAAACATGTCTGCACAACAACACTATTCTGCTGAAGAAGGTAGTTTGTACATTTGTTTGCTTTACTTGAGCATTACTTGAACTCTGCCGGACGACAGTCAACTCCATTGAATTGACTCAACAGCTTTTGTGCCACCGAGCCGACAGCCGAGACAGACTTAGCGAAGACTGTTTGTGTCTTCATCACCATAAACCTACAATTATTCGTGTGAAACTCCGGTGATCTAAGCCATCTGTTACTAGCTACGAGCCACAGGAGACGAAGGTATAGAGGTTAGAAACTTTAGAGAATGTTCTTTGACTGTGTAATTGTTGGCTTTCTGTCTCACGGTTTCCGAATTAAATTTCATGCAATATTCAGACAACTTTTCTTCACGCTGCTTCACTAATTGCACATGATTTGCACACGGCTTCACTATTTGCTCTAATAGCCCACTGCAGTTTCTGTAACACATGAATCTTTGAAGTAGGGGACGACACGCAGTCTTTTTATTTCAGGATTCGTCATTTCCATGTCTTTGTACTTATTTATAAAATGGTTTTTTAACCAATCAGAGCGCGCGTAGTATCATAGTTATTTTATAAAAGTCAACATAGCACGCTAACTCGTGCTCTATTCCTTTAATAATTCTACTGAGCCGTAGACTCTTTAGTTGCAGTGTTGACGAAGTAGTCGTATGTTCTTGTGTACACTATATATCAGTTAAACCGCTGTTTAAACGTAAACTTCAAATAGGTCAGTAAACATGGGCATGGCTGAGTCACTAACATGCTCTTGTGGTAAACAGTCAATGGGTTCTCAGAACTCTATAAGGCATCACCGGTCAGGGGCATTTTTAAATGATGCAATGACGTATAGATCATTGTTATTTGCAACACTGTAATATAAAACATTTGCCATCGCCAGAAATTTCAGACATGGTTGCGCCATCTTGGAAAGGCATCAGGTTTCACGCTGAGAGCCGCTCAAGAAATAATAAAGAAATGTATGGGATCTTATGATAAATTGCGCTTTTCGCTTAACTGAAGCATGTTTGTAAAAATGTTTGGGCAGCATTCGGAAGAGGAAAACTTTCTAAACACAACAGTACAAAAAATATTTATCTCCGGTAAAATTCGATGTGTACTTTTTTGAATTTAAAATTTCGGCCGACGTAAGAAGGGATTGATTCACTTTTTAAGCCACATTTAATACAAGAACCTTGGGTACAACGAAAAATGTTTACCCCGTACCTGATTGTGGAAGGATTGAACATCTCCTGTGAAGCCTCGGTCAGTCCCCTGGAGCAAATTCGATGTGTACTTTTTACGTTTGAATTTGCAGTTCACAGCCAGCCGTGGCGAATGCCTCGTCCCCAATGCAGCGCATCCCGTGAAATACGCTGACTTTGGATGTTGATATTTTGGGCTAGGAAGCTCCAAATCGCATGAAAATTGCATTTTCAACTGGATCGGTCAGCGGCACATCTCTTAAACGTAGCAGTCTCTTTTTGAACCGGAGAAACCCATGCCTCCCCCACCCCACTGAGGCAAAATACGTAACAACGTTGAATATATGAATGGCGCATGCTTATACCGCACGCCACTAGGAAAGACCGGAAGCAATCGTGGACGCAAAATGTCCGGAATTTCTGGCGATATTTATGGTAGATTTAGGATTAAATGGAGCTGTAGTACCGTAAACGGATTTGGGATTGTTTGGGAGGAATACGCGTATGAAGATGATAAGCATCGTTGGAGGCAGATCAAACGAGTAATTAATTTCGAAAACCAATGCTTGTTTTTATGCGTTTTTGCTTTCCATCCACACTAAAACGACTAGTTTTTCGAAAAAGGATGAGTTTTCAAATGAAAACGAATTAGTGTGGACGGACGAATACGGAGGTTTGTGAATTTACATATTTTTGCTTTAATCTCAAGGTACAAATAGAACTCCTAACTAATTGAATGCGTTAATATAAGCACTAATAAAATTAATCTAAGCTATATGTGCTTACATCAACAGAAAATTGCGGCTACAGCTAGTGCGCTAGGACTCATATTTAACGTCATTTTTCACGTTCAATCTCCCAAGATGAAAAATATAGAAAAACCAAGAAGGGTAGGTAAATCTATGTGTTCTATCTTTGTTTTTAAAGAAAGTCAAATACGCGTAAATATTTCAATCATTACTGCTAACTATCACAAAATAAGACGTAGTTGTTTCCTCGATAGCCTTATTGCTCGTGGCAAAGCCGACGAGCTTAGGATTGGAGACCGTGTCTTCATCTTCGTCGTTTTATTTTTATTATTTTTATTATTTTATTTTTATTTTCTTTCTGGGTTACGAATCAGCACACGGTGATTGGTTCGCATTGCCACGTGATATGCGATGACGTAAGGTGACTTCGCGAACAATTTGAGATGTGGGCGCCTCGATTGAATTGTACGTTAATACAATTGCGTGTAAAGGGGCCCCTCAGCACAATTAAATTTTTGTTTACATCTGGAAACATTTAAACGTTAGCAAAAAAGATTGTAATCAATCAGTAGCAAAACACATGAAGGTAAGTAGCACTTTCAGGCCACAAGAGACAAATATTTTTCTCAAACTTTGATTGAAATACATGTAGCTACAATCTTCGACATAATTGTTGGGACACTTTGCACTTTCCCGTCCCATAATGTTGGTTTGTGCGTCACAGTGCCTAGAACCAACATTGGGGGAGGGAGGAGGCCGAGAAACGGCACGTGCTGCTAAATATACGCACTTCCGAGAGTGTCCCAAGTAATTATGTCGGGGATTGTAGTCTCGGGGACCTAAAGATGGCGGATCAGGAATTTCGGCGTGCAAAGGACTGTGGTTCAGTTGGGGATCTTTTTTCTTTCCTTTAGCGAAAGAGCACAATCCTTCATGCCGCTGGTGTTTATTCCGTCTCAATGCCATATGTTATTCAACACGAAGATGATGAAGGTGCGCTTCATTTTATTATTATTCAAGTAGTTCACAAATCTGATTGAATATGGGGGCCACGATTTTGCTACGTTGTCTTTTGCCTCTGCAGCCTACAAACCTTTTGCGATACAGCAAAGTACAAGCAAAAATGAAATATGGATTAATATTTTTTGACCAGTTAGAAGCGGTGGATCGCACGCCGCTCAGTGGCAAACGCGTATCCTGAAATTAGTTTTTCAGCCTGAATCTTTTTAAGGGATATTCGAATGTATCACCACAAAAATTTAGACTGATATGTCGCTGATATTACATAAATCGTTGTGTGGAGCAATCCATTACGTGAGTGGTAACACAGGGAGTATCGGGGTACTGTGATATTAGTCTTTTATTACACGACTAGACTGCTGAGCGGGCCGATACAGAAAATCCACCAATCAGATCGCTCCTTTGCCGGTCTGATATTTTCTAAGTATCAGACCGGCTGTATCAGACCGGGTATGATCACATAAAATTACGCATGTTTTTCTGAGCTGAAAAAATAATCAATATGGCAGACCAAGCTCGGGTAATAAGGAATATTAAATGACCACATTTATAACGGAAACGGAAATGAAATTTGAAGAAAACCATACAAGTGCGGCTGTCAAATTTGATGAGCATTTGACGCTTGCAGCCAAGGTTGAATCGTCGAGTCTGCAGCTAAAAAGTTTTTGTAGTTTGAATTCTTCTTATTGACTTGTGAATGGTGAAGAGGATAACTGGTTGAGTTCTGCGGAAAGTAGCATGGGGGAAGTTAATGCGGAAAGTTTCTCGTAACTTGCTGAAACGGATGGCAACGAACAGAGTCGCTCGCAAAACTCGACATTGTCTTCTTCAAAGTTAAGCGAAAGCTATAAGTTCTCCTCGGAGCCAGAAACAATCTTCATGTCTTCATGTAAGTCAGTAGCCTTTCAGTCCTGAATTCTCTAATTTCTCATCTCCAAAAGATGTAAATTTTAACTGCTTGTCGTTCCAACAAAGCTTCCTGGGACTCTTACAGGACTACTTTCAAAATGGTGGCGGCGGTCACCGCCATTTTGTTTTGAATTCATGAATTTGCCGAGATGCGTACTGAGCTGAGTAGCAGGTAAGGATTGGCGTTTAATTGTTTGTTTTCTACGACAGTACAGAGTAAGACTGGTCAATCTTCGTGGACTTATGATGCATCCGCAAATTGTAGTTTTTGTCGGCTTTCAACCCACTCGTTTTACTTGTTTCCTTTGGCTCCGCTAAAGTTGGTGGTTTCTCCTGTACTTTTCTATGACATTTTGTTCACATAAATAAAAGAAAAGTGTAGATCGGGTCTGTATGCTCTAAGCTTGCAAGATCTGTACTCTGAGATTTCTTGTTTACGACTTACGCACGGCATAAAATTTTACCGATCGGTGCAGGTTTCAATGATCACAAAGTCGTGTAATAAATCTCTTATTGACCGAGTTTGCTCGGGACCGTACTGGGAGAATATCGGCCCTCGGTCTTTTTTGTACGGACCTCGCTGCGCTCGGTCCGTACTGTCAAGACCTCGGGCCGATATTCTCCCAGTACGGCCCTCGCACTCGGTCAATAAGATATATGTATTAACTATTAAACGTTGTCAATGGTTATTTGAAAATGCTAGTGGAACATGAACACTTTAGGAACATGAACCATTAAAACTACAATCCTGGCCAAAAGTCGTGGGACACTTAGCCTTTTATCTAAAAGTTATGACACTTTCCCTTTTCCCGCCCCCCTCCCCCCTTACATAAACATAGCATTTTTTCAGAGTGTCCCACATACTTTTGGCCAGGATTGTAGTTCATTAGCTTCGTATCATCCGACCTTTTGCTAATTTTTTAACCTTTATCTGCAATGTAGTTCCCGAGGCAGACAATGTTCAAAGAAAGAAAAGTGAGGTGACGTCCATATTACGAAAAATATCGACGTACATCGTTCCATTTGATGCTGAAATGTCACAAGATGGTGACAACTCCACTCTCAGATACGGTTTGTATTATATTAATTATTATGGCACATGCACTACGATATATGATACTTAAGAAATATAAAACACGCGCCGTGTTTACATGTAGCCTGATGCAAACACGAGAGGGAGTTTGGGAGAATGAGAAAGTTTGTGTAAACCCGAGCCGCCGCGGCGAGGGTTTACACAAACTTTCGAGTTCTTCCAAACTCACTCGAGTGTTTGCATCAGGCTATGTAAACACGGCAAGCGTTTTATATTTCTTTTATAAAATAAACGACAGCAATACTACCACAAAACGACCGTTTTACGTGATTATCAAAGTCGAGATTCTCAACACACAAGCTGAAACCAATCACAGATCGCTGTGCCGAGCGGACGAGACAAAGTTTTCAAATCTTCAAACTACGAACTTACAAATGCTGGAGAAATGAATTTATCAAAAGGTCATTCTATCAATGACTCTCAAACTGAACTTCCCTCGGCTCGGTTGACACTTCCGTAGTATCCAGAGCAGAGCTGTCTTAAACTGGCCGAGCAGCTAGTGAAGTTTCTGCTGTGCCGATTGAAGTGAGCGATGTGAACTGCACTAAATGTAAAAGCAACGTTTGGGAAGCTACTTCGCTATGATTACTTTCTGCTCCACTTGTTCGACGTCTTGTCCAGAACTGATTTTGGTGTGGTACAAGTAGATGACCTTTCACAAGATCTTAAAAGAAATCACGTCGATTCTTCACCAGACTGAGTTGAACAGATGTATTTTGCAGTGCCATAATCACGTATGTACTTTGTAATTACTTTATGTTTTTTGTTTACACGTATTAATGAATGGGACTGAGTTTTGATGAACCGATACTTACTGTATTTATTCGCGTTTGTGGATTAAAGAGGTACCGCCTTCATCAGTGAATTGGGTCACGAGCAAGCGAGATCACAACTGACAAATGCTCTGTAAATTATCGTTCGGTTTTCAATGTTCACTGTAAGTTGCCTGTTGTTCAGTTCAACAATTCAGTGGACTTATCCTTTCCGCTGTTATTTCAAAGAAACTCAATTGTTCGAGAACTGTTTCTGCCCAGCGCTAAGTAATCTTTCACCAGTCATTCCTTCTGCCATAACCGCCGTTGCCGTTTCTTTGCTGGAGGCTTATAATTTCTTGTTTTTCTCGTAAACTCAGGTCAAATGAAGAATCGGGAACTTCACTAAAATCGATCAGTCCAAAACTTGTCCCACTGCGCAACCTCAGAGCAATATAACACACTTTCCATGTTACATAGCCTCATGCGAACACGGTTGGGAATCAATCAGAGCGCTCGTTATATAACTTCTATTTTATAAACTAAGAATACTAATAAATCTATTAATATTCTGTATGAACGGTATAGCATACTAGTTATCAAGCTCTTCTTGGGACTTGTATCTGGAATACAAGAGTACGCACGCTACCTGCAAGAGCGACCAGATTGGACAGAAAGTCTCTGAATTATTAATTAATCCCCGAGCGAAGCGAGGGTAATAATCACGACGCTAATGCAGCAAAATCGCCTTATGTGAAGACTCCAAGCGTGTCGCCATCTCGAAAATTAATGTTCGTCTGTCAGTTCGTCTGTCAGTCTGTCTTTTTAGGCCAGGTGCCTAGGGCAATGACGTAATAATTATCGATTAGCGTCTCCGCCAGTGTTTTTATTGGCATTCGGAAAAATAAAAAGATTTGAACGAAGCAATAATTGTACGTAACTGCGTTCACGAAAATGAATTTGAAAACTTGAAAACTTGAAACAGAACGGTCTCGCGAAGCTCCTCTTCAAAAGAGAGGGAACAGGCACGGGCAAGGCGAAATCGTGAAACGATCGAACAGCGCCAAATACGTCTAGAGAAAAGACGACAACCGACAGCATCATGAACGGAAGCGTGCCGAAGAAACGGCTCCGCAAAGGGAACAACCTTAAAAGCAAATCGGGAGCTCCAGACGCCGTTTTATGTTAAACTCAGATACTTATTTAGAAAGGACAAGCAACAAAGGTTAGTCAGTGGAAATCGAACAATCACCGTGACAAACATTCTACCCGTATCTTGTAACTCGATCACTTCAAGAATGTATTAAAATCTGTATGCTGATCATTTTCCCTCGAAGTATTGTTTTAATACGCTTCTGTCGCCAGTTTCGGCTACCGTATTCGCTCAGAGCAATCGGAACTTGGAGTCTTGAATGATTTAGTCAGATGTCTTATTTTTTCTTTCAAGACTAAAACTGTAACAAATGCTGTAATCTGACATGCGGTGATTGCGGCGAGAATCGTTCACAAGCCCTTAGAAGTATGACTAGGTCTGAAGCCCGTGTATAATTTGAAGTAAACCGTTCAAGTTTTGCTTTGATTCTGGGAGAAATCATGCTCTTTTAAGCGGGTAGTTCACATACAAAACAACTCGAGCTCATTAAACATCCATGCCTGAGTCTGGTGCATACAGTCCAGAGTAAAACAAATTGCACAGGAAGCCTATTTAATTGTACTGCCTATGAATTCAAAATTGGAAAATCAGTGTTCCTTTTTTCCCTTACTACGACGGCCGAGCAACTTCAAAATTTGAGTATTAAATTTTGAGAACGTGCTTGACAGACTGTATGATTTAATTTGACGTGCCGACCGTGGGAAATACGTACTTCGTCACGCAATCAACTCTTTTTTCAACGCAAAAGTATAACGCACACCATTCTTTTTCTCCTTCCTTTGCGTGTAGCACTTGACTTCGAAGAAAAGATTGAGTCAACATTTCGGTAAAACAAAGGCTACTCTTGTTGGGAGTACCAAAGTAAAAGTCCCATCAATGGCAGAGCGAGGGGGTATCTGCGATTATCGTATTTCTAGTACTAGAAATACGATAATCTCAGATATCCCCTAACCCTGTAGTGGGTTTGATGGAAGCGGGATTCTTGTCTTTTTTTCCGCTAGGAGATTATTAATTGTTTTTACAAACCATGTTTGTAAAGCGACGTCACCAGTCGACCGCTGAAAAAAACATTTTGTCGCACGGCAATCTGGTTTTATATGTCAGACAAAGAGCACAGTGGTGCGTTTTCAAGTTTTCGTGGACAAGCTATTAAACTCCAAAATTCGCTGAGACTACTTTCTGCACGCAACTACAGAATACATCCGAGATTATTAGAATCGTGACTCAATCAGTTTTCACAGTCAGGCGTTCTCCGACACCGATCTTCCTTTTTGTAAAAAAAGCTGCAATTGCTCCAGCCAACGCTGCATCCTAACCAAATACGTGTATAGTTTTGTGCTTTAAAAATTAAGTTTCTTCAAGTGTAACAAATTGAAAACTGAAAGCGACAGTCGCTTGTTTACTCGTATGAAGTCTCGGAAATATATGAAATTTGGCAAGAATTCAATTTTGAACTCAACAACTTTTCAAACTGCGTTTGACGAATTTTAAATCTTTGACAGAAAAAAGAAATCAAGTCACTAAATTATACAAGGTCCGATTGTGTTGAGCGAGCAAACCCGGTCACTCATAAATTCTAATACACTATAGTCTTTGTAGAATAAGAACAGGGCAATGATAATCAATAGACCTGGCCCGGTATTTTCTGCCCAGTTACATTTTATCCGCGATTACAGTGTGCCAACAAACACAGCGAAAAACTTTTAAGCATTTCCATGTGTCAGACTGTCAGAGAAATTATGCAAAGATACGTTTTCGGAAAGGTTTATATTTTGCACGAAAACACTCTGAAATAGATTTGAAAACTAGCGAAGCCGGGTCACTCTATAATCCTACTTGGCCTTCATCACAGTTCTCGGGGCATCAAACGACAAAATATACAGCGATGTTAAAATAAACGAGTGATAACACGACTTTAAACTAGCATACGCGTACTGTACGTCAATTTTTGTAAATTTTAAAAACGCACCGGCTCCTGAAAGTCATAGCTTTTAGCTCTTTCCAGTAAAGTAATCAAACCCAAAACACCATTGTCTACGTCTTTAATGATTTCGAAAAGAGCAGTCCTCATACAGTACGAAAATTCCACTTTCCATTATATTGTGCGTCGAGCAGCGCGTGTTGTCAAAACTTGGATTTTGTAAATTGCAATCCTGTTATTGCCAAACGGTGTAATTTACCATAGTGATTGTTCGATTTCCACCGACTGTACTTTGCTGATCCTTTCTGAAGAACTATCTGAGTTTTATCACAATAATGATGTCTGGGATTGTGTTCAGGTCGGCCAATCGATGCCTTTAGGTATTTGCCCTGGCTAATTTTAGGTTTTCCAAATTACCTAATTTTCGATTCAGTTATAGCTTATTGCATGAAATATACAAAAAAAGTTCATTATTTTTCTGATATCGCGCGTAAGACTGCATTTAGAAGGCCTGAAGGTTGGCAATTTTACCGGAAGTAAATAGCGGACTGGGTCGGTTACTTCTGAAGGTGTGAAATTATGCCACTGGGGATCGTGTCCTGCTGATTATACCAACTTACACTACTCTCAAGGGACACGTGCGGCGAGACCAACATGGCGTTACAATTGGGAGTTGAGCACTTCGAGGTCGAATTAATGCCGTAAACGAGATGCATTATCTACTAAGAATCGCAAATGAACAGGCGCTGTTTCCCTTCTGCAGCTTCTTGTTTCTCTGGCCTTTTGTGCGACCTTAGAACTTTTCAGGACTGCAGAAGTCTGCTCCCACTAGTCTTCTCCTGCGGAGAATTCTGAAGACGAATCTACGCAAGCACTTATATGTCTTGACCTCAGCGTCTCTTTCAATTCTTTGCGATCTGTGAATCTGGTATTTCCAGACGGCTTGACTTCTGTGCGCCACTGAGATTGTAAACCGAAGTCTTGTCTTGCGCCTAAACCAACACCTCCCTTCTCTGCCCCTTTCTTTCCAAGTTCGCTCATTATTTTCTTTCGTTTTTGTTATAAACCGCACTTGAAATTCAAAGCCATGACGCTCGCAGTGTGATACGAAACACATTGAGAAGCAGAAACAGCAGGAGCATTAAAGCATCCATCCGAGATCTTGTTTCACCTAGCAACCGATAAATAAACACTAAACCCATGGGGGAGGGATGCAAAAATGGTCATATTTTGAAGCTGCAATGTTTATGTACAGCAGAAATCAATCTAATATGGCGACTGAGCAGGGAATCATCGAATCGTCCAATTCTTGGGTGATTTGACGACCACAAGAAACTCCTGTGTTCATAAATGTTATTTTACTCCTGCAATTTAAAAGCCAAAAGCTTAAAACTTTGCAGATAGTTTACTCATTTGACAATAAACAAACGTACGCTTGGCATTCAGCAGATTCCAAATAGTTTGAGATTGACAAATTTTAACTTGTTCGATTTTTGAATCTCAAATTTCTTCGCCTAAAATCTTCAAATCCAAAATGCCAAGCGTATGTTTTTGGGTTTTGATGTAAGAAACATAAATTTGATTCCAAATCGGGATTTGTTTATTAATCATAACTATTACAATTTCCTCGAATTGGACACTTATTGTTCTGTAATCGGATACTTCTTTGTTCTGTAATCGGACAGTTGGCTTAACCAATCATAAAAGCAAGAGCGAAATTTAAATGCACCAATCAGCCTTACAATGATTTTCAGTGGAAAAAACGATTGCCGGTGTGAGTTTGTGGCATCTCGAAAGGCGAACTTTGTTAATTCTTGGACAACTTAACATGCAAGGAACAGTTTGTGGTCAGTCGAAAAACGTGAACAGTCACTATGGAACGAAAGAAGACAGGAATTTGCGCCGATCGGACGCGTTTGTTTCACGACGTCGCCAGCAAGCTGTGCTATAGACACCCTACAACTTACGGCTCATTGTCAATGAACGTCGTTAATTCATTTCAAAATCATGGAAGACTTTTACCTTTGTTGTGATGGACTGTGATGGAAAAACATTCCTCGAGAACGAATTAAGTCGTCAAGATATTGGTAAGTTTGGATTTGCTGTGCCGACCACTAAGATACAGATTTTTTTCAGTCTTGAATATTTCCTTTGAATGCCTTGTAAACTTCTGTGAAAAAACAGACTAGTATTCTAAGCTTCAAAGCACCTGTTATGTTCAAAAATGTAAACCCGGCTGTAAAGTCGAAAGAATCTGCCTTTCAATTTTATGAGTTTGTGATGGGTTTACTGATTTTTACTGAGTGTACAGAACTTACACATTTTCGACTTTTACATAAAAAATCCGCATTCAACTCAAATCATTGGGCAAATCAGCTTCTTATTTCTCTCACGTATTTTAAGTTGATAAAACTGAGAGCAAGATGACTACGAACAAGCGGTTAACGTGTTTACAAACGCCGAACCGTGTGTACGCGCGTGTTAGAATCGATCGTCGATGAAGTACTTCTTGATGCTTTGTTTTTATGTATAGTACAGCAGAAGTCGCTGAAGCTATATGATCATTTCATTCTCAGCATCGCCAGAAATTCCGGACATTTTGCGTCCACGATTGCTTCCGGTCTTTCCCAGCGGCGTGCGGTATGAGCATGCGCCATTCACACATTCAACATTGTTACGTACTTTGCCTCAGTGGGGTGGGGGAGGGATGGGTTTCTCCGGTTCAAAAAGAGACTGCTACTTTTAGGAGACGCTGAATGACCTAGTTGAAATTAGCTTTCGTTTGGTACAACTTTCATGCGATTTGGAGCTTCCCAGCCCAAAATATCAACATCCGAAGTCAGCGTATTTCACGGGAGGTATTCGCCATGGCTGGCTGTGAACTGCAAATTCAAACACAAAAAGTACACATCGAATTTGCTCCAGGGGACTGACTGAGGCTTCACAGGAGATGTTCAATCCTTCGACAATCAGGTACGGGGTAGACATTTTGCGTTTTACCCAAGGTTCTTGTATTAAATGCAGCTTAAAAAGTGACAGTAGCCGGTTTTGAGCGTATTCTGCTATCAATCCCTTCTTACGTCGGCCGAAATTTTAAATTCAAAAAAGTACACGTCGAATTTTACCGGAGATAAATATTTTTTGTACTGTTGTGTTTAGGAAGCTTTCCTCTTCCGGATGCTGCCCAGACATTTTTACGAACGTGCTTCAGTTAAGCGAAAAGTGCAATTTATTATCAGATCCCATACATTTCTTTGTTATTTCTTGAGCGGCTGTCAGCGTGAAACCTGATGCCTCTTCCGAGATGGCGCAACCGGATGTCTGAAATTTCTGGCGATGGAAATTGTAATATTTTATGATTAATTGGTAAGAGGACTTCGTGTCGTCCGATGTCGGTCTGTAATCATACGAGTGATTACAAAATCGGACTCCCGCGAAGCGCGGTCGTCCGATTTCGTGATCACTCGTATGATTACAGACCGAATGGGACTCCACTCAGTCCTACCATTATTAATTGTGGAAATAGTTTTAGTTTCTTTGCAAATGAGAGACCACCAGGGGGTCGGCTATTAATCCAATAAATTTTATAGTTAGCCATTTATATATTATTTATAATATCCAAGTTACTTTAATCACCACTACACAAAATTTCGGAAGAATAGCTATTTTTGTACTAGAAAAAGAATTTTTTAACTGATTATTCGAAAAACGTCCAAATTTGCCAGGGCAACATGTAATAGCAAAATATTCGGGCCGATTACAGCCGTCCGTCGAACTGCTTGGCTTTGTATCTGCGTCTTGTTGTACGAAATCACTTTCTTTTGTACTCTCGCTAGTCACCAAAATGGCCGTTAAAACTTAAACTGCTGATCAGCCTCGCCTTAAGGTCGTACGCTAGACTGACAGACTGACGAACATTAGATTTCTAGATGGCGACTCGCTCGGATTCTCCATATAACGCGATACTACAACATTAGCGTCGTGATTATTACCCTCCTAGAGCTAGGGGATAATATTACTAACTGGACACCCGTAAAATTCGGCGATCGGATCTTTCTTTCTCTTTTTTTATTTTTGAAGTCAATTTCGAGCATCTCGATCGCAGTTTACGGTGTCAAAGTACAAACTTCTATGTTGGGCATGTACCACTCGACCTACCGGACTCGACGAATCGCCGATCCGGATCGACATCAAAATATCCCCGTTTTTCGAACATGTGGCAGCATCAACCCGACGTCCAGTAGCCTGACAGATCAAATTATCTTTCTAACGTATGTGGCTGCCATCTTTGATTTTGATTCATTGAGCGTGACGTCATAGAAGGGGCCTGTGAAAGAGCGTTACAGACGGACAAGCGTATTTAGATTGACACGCGTCAGTCATACAGAGCTACAATGAGTTTCCTTAAAAAACATTAAATTTCCTTTCGCTTCAAGTAAAATTGCGCTCAACCTGATCATTTCCCCCTCCCCCCTTTTCAATGTTGACCCATTGCAATAGGGGGGAGGGGAGAAGAGAGGCAAACAAGTCCAAAATCGAAGAACAGGGCGAAAATGATATAAAGTATCTCAACTATTTTTGCAACCCGTTGTAGGTTGAAATTCGACAGCGTCTATGGTATATTTTTGATCACGTCAACTGGACAGGACTCAGCATCAAAACTGTGTTTTTCCACAGGGTTGAGAAAATCGTCGGCAAGTCCGAGAGAGCGAAAATCCACATTGAGTAATCCAGAATTCATGGAACAAGAAACAGAACCTAATTCAGATTCCGCGGCAGAAAAAAATCAAACAGCTCATCGCACAAGAAAAGCGCCTGTGTACAGAAACCCATTTGGTGCAATTGAAGAACCCCATATAACAAGTACTAGAAGAATAGCATTTACATATGAGGAAGAATTTCAAGAAATGCGAAATGACACCACCGAAAAGAATGAGTCTCTCCAAGTTTCAAGCGAAACTAATATTTCCATGGAAAATCTCAAGTCACCACCCGAGAGGATTGCTGAAGACACGCAAGTCTCGTACGCTCAAGTAGAAGAAGATTCTGAACCCGCAACCAAAAGCGGTGTGGAGTGGCTAAAAGACCCACGGCTTTACAAGGTAGATGAAACATGCGACAAATAACTTATGTTTGCATGTATAAACGTTTAAAATTTTGAAAGGCTGCTATCTTATTATCTGTGCATGAATGCAACGCGACCATGTGGTTAATCTAGGATGACCTCGTGTTATTGTTAGTGTCGATCTTTCACCTATATAACCCATGGAGATTAAAGGGGCTCAGTCGTGACCTGCCGGGACGCCCGGTAGCTCAGCTCCCAAACTTGAAAACGTGAGGCTTACGTTTTCAAGTTTGACTATTAATGGCAGATGAAGCGAAGCGAAGCTCGAGCACAACAAAGTACACATTACGCCACGTCGTTTGTCTTAAAACTGAGATACATTATCAGGAAGAAAAAGCAAAAGTTCAGTTGATGGAAATCGAGCAGTCGCCAAAGCAAATTTCACTGTTTCTAATCCATTGCCGATTAAAATGTTTTGCTCGTCACGGGCGCTGCAATGGAAATGATAAGTTTCGCAAGTTGCGTGATGAGGACTGCTCTTTGTTTCGAAATTATTGAAGACGGCAATTTATGTTAGCCATATCCTTGTGTGTATTACTGACTCGATCACTTGAATAAAATATGAAAGTCTGCTGTTCTTGTTTATGCTATGGGCCAGTGATTTTACACGTACCCAATGAATAATTTTCTGTCGACACTTTCAGCTAGTGTAATCCTGTCAGCAGAACCGGAACTTAATCGCTTAGTCAGACGACTTCTTTTAACTTTCAAGATTTAAAATTCGTCGGGTTGGAAAGCTGTCTATCCAATAAATATGCTGCAATTTGAGCCGGCGGTGATTTATACACTGAGAACTGTTGACAAGCCGTTCGAAGTATGGCTAAAATTGAGCGCCACAGAAGCTAGCGAGGTAAGGTCGTCAGGTTTTGCTTTGATTTTGGGAGAAATTTAACCTGTTTTGAGGTTCATATACAACACAAATTGAATTAGCCGTTGAAGCTCATTAAATATGTGCGCCGTGTTGTTTTAAGAAGACGCATGCGTAACTCATGACCGAGCCTCTTTAATTTTTAATTTGCGTTATGTAAATCAGTGTATTCTATTTGCAAGCATTATAATAAAACTACGCGGAAAGGGAAAAACCATCCCTTTGTAGTGCCCTCGATAGCTACGATAAAGTTTCTAACTCCACTTATTTCAAGAAATAATGCAAAATAATTGCAACTCTTTCACTAAGAATGTACCATCTTCCGATTGCTGTAGTTATAACATTTAAAATTTCTGTCTATAAAATAACAGGTCACTGCTATTTTCACGAGCACCTACACAGTTGAGAGCCTGACGTTTTCCTACTTGGCCTTGTACCTTATGGATCATCTTCATTTTAATAAGGTACTCCATAATATAAGTGTTCCTTGAACGCTGCTGTGTTTACAATTTCTGTTCCTCAGTTTAGCTTAGATCTTAGAGTTTAGAGTTTAGTTTAGATCTTTAGCTCTGGATCTATATCGTAGGGAAGTTGAAATAGAGGTAAAAGGCACAAACCTTGGCTCACAATAATATATCTTTAAGTCTACTTTATGTTAATTAGGTATTTATTCAGTAATCGAAAATGGTGGCTTCAGTAAGCCATTCTCGAGATTCCTGTTACCTGTATTTCACAGGCCCAATGTTTTTTATGCAAAACAAGCGTCTCAATTTCATAAGAAATTCGGCATTAGGAAATGTTTTGAAATAATAATAATAGTAATAATAATAATAATAATAATAATAATAATAATAATAATAATAATAATAATAATAATAATAATAATAATAATAATAATAATAATAATAATAAAGCTATAGAGATAATAGAGTATAATTATAAGCTATGATTAAAAACATATACTATACCTGATCATTAAAAACGAGGTCCGGATATCTATACCGGACGAGCTAATCTGATCCTAGAAAAGGACATATCCACATACACATTTATACACTTGAACATGCATATGTACATGAATATACAAATTAGCTCTTTTGTCTGAATGGAAACTGAAGTCATAGGCTATGTTACCGTTTAAGCATTTGTGCACAAAAACACAACCTTACGGTGAAATGTCCGTCTTTGTTTTAACTAGCTTGGCCCACCCCAGGGTTTTTAGCGCTTGCGTGGCCGAAGCCTGCAACGGTCGGCCTAATATGATCTTGGCTGCTTTGTTTTGGAAAATTTGCTAGTTGTCCATCAGGGTAGAATTGTCCTTGTCTCCCCATATTATGTCCCCGTAGTCGAATAATGGTAAAACCAGGCTGTGGAAGAGATGAGCTCTGTTGGTTGAGGAAGAAGGTAGTTTATACATCTCAGCAAGCCAAGTTTTTGATTGATCTTGGACGTGAGTTTGAAGCTGGTTGGGCCAGGTTAACGTGAAATGGAAGCAACAGGTATCTCAGAAACAGCCTATTGGTCCTGCCGAAAACTTTCAGTTTCACTTTTAGTTTACTCGCGTTTACTCATTCAGTATAACTGGATAGTACACTTTACCCTTCAGTCTCTTTATTTATTTAGCCTACCTTTGTTTTACACTTTGCCAATCATTTTACCAACTGAACTATTTTAGTTGCTAATTATTGCTGTTACTTTATCAGGAAGCCACGGCCATTTTTTCAATTGTATTTCTTGTCAGTGGCACGTTCGGATCTGCTATCTCCAAAAAACTCCACAAAGTGATAGGAAGAAGGGTATGTATTGTTAAGATACCACTACACTAAGACCAGTTTTAATTTTTGAGTATTCATATTTCTCTAGACAAGAAAGCACTGGATATAACTGGCATGCATATAGATAAAAATGTTTGTTTCAACCTGACTGTTGAAGTGCTGTGGGAAAGCAAACAAATGCCGAAATCAGCTACATGACTGACAGAAGTAGGCAATACCGATGTGGTGTTCCACAAGGTTCCACACTAGGACCTTTACTTTTCTTATCGATACATTAATGATTTACCAAACTGCTCAAAAACTATTATTTCGCATCTCTGCTTATGATACCAACATATTCTATACTTGTAACAATCTATCTAAACAAGAAAAGCTTAGAAACACTGATTAATTAAGAACTCAACCTGGTGCTTAATTACTGTGCTGCCAAGATACTATCAATCAACTTGTTAAAAAAACATTTATTAATGCTCATTACTTCACCCACAAAAGGAAGCCACTATTAGTATTTTAATAAAAAAAAAACGTGTAAGATTGAACGAAAAACATTCATTAAATATCTAGGTGTGTTTATAGACAACATTTTAAACCGCGATGCAAGTAGCACATGTCAGTAACAAAATAGCAAAATTATTCCCAAACTAAGACATTATACTAAACTTAAAACACTTAGACAATTATATTACACATTAATATACCCGTATATAAAATACGGCTTAATGACCTGGGGTACTTGCCTATAAAACTAAACTGACTAAAATTGCAACACAACAAAACAACTGCATCCGAAGTATTTTTTGTTAATAAGAAAAAAAGTGCCACTCCTTACACATAAAATCATAAATGATAAGACAAAAAACCCTATCACCCTATCATCCGGTTTCGTGGATATTTAATACCTGTATCAGAAATCTATTCATATATAACACAAGATTTGCTACAAGACTAAACATCTACAAACCAACTGCCAAAACTAATTATGAAACAACAACATTTAATTCCTTAGCTTCGCGATTTGAAAAAGAACTTTAAGAAATATTACAAAAAATACCTGCTCAATAATCAAACCTTAAGTGCTCTCTACATTATCTTAATTATTCAATGTACTTAAACTATCTAGCATTTCTTCTACGCTCAATCCATGTAACTATATAACTTGTGGATATATATTCAATTAGGATGAGCCTGTCCTATATATCTTTTGATTATCAGTGGTCGACTCGAAAGTCTTGCTCCTTCAACCACTCACGCAATCTTCCTTAAACCACATATGTAATCAGGTTAAGTAATATGATATGTAATATTATTGTAAAACCGTATTATAGCTTTTGTTAATAGTGTGATTAAAGAAATCTCAATCTGAATCTGAAATAGGCTAATTTGATCAATTTATAGTCATGGTAATAAAATAACAAGTAGTGACACTTTACCTTTACCCAGAAATAAAGTAAATTGTCGACGGATATTGAAACATTTTGTTTCCCAAACATTTTACGAAAAGTAAAACTTCGTTGCCAAATCATTATTATTTCTATTTTTCAAAGCGTATGTTCGCTTATTTGAGTCATATGTGCATGCGAACGTGGGTCAAAGTATTACATATCCTAAACGTTCTTTATATCAAAGTCACATCCGAATAAATAATTTTTCATTTGCTTTTAATATTATTGCAGTGGACTTTCTGTGGTGTTGCTACTTTGGCAATCGCTACAACCACGTGGTTTTACTTCGTCACGGAGTCCACAAAACAAATGGTTTACGCTCCCATCGTGCTGTTAGGCTGCTGTGTTTCTTCAATGATTGTACTGGGCCTCTCTTACACTGGAGACCTCGCAGGCGAAAATAAGGTGCTTGACTATTTGTTTCTAATATGATTTATATATGATAAAACACATAACTACTTAATTTGTATGTAGTTGTACAATTACGTCGTATGTGCCACGCTGACGGAAATCCATGAATTATTTTAGACTCAGAGTACCTAGAACACTGGGTCTGTGTTTGTTTAGAATGTAGTCCATAATAGCCATATTGTAATGTACGTTTATGACATAGAAGCAAGGGACCACACTCATATTGAATTCGTTTTCTGACCAGCAACAAGGAATTTTCCCCTTTAAAAAAAACACAGAGCCAAAATAACTTAGTCTCTCAGTAGACACCAAATGTATAAGAACTTTTTCAGGCTAACTTGGGAAAATGCTGGTTCTTATAAGTGGGTGTTTACTGAATTTGAGGGTTAATTTCGAATTTTGGCTTTGTACGTTTTTATTTTAGATTACCAACTAAAAAAATGGACTATTTCTAAAATTTAAAAAAGTAGGAAAGATTGACAACCTTCATTATGTACTATACACTCTCACAACACTGTATTTTTGCTTTCAGGAATCAGCAGGTTTTGTGTTCTCTTTTGCAACTGCAATACAAACGGCTACTACGGGAGTGATGTTGATGGTGATTCAATCATTTTATCCCTCGGGCAGGTAAATGACAAAGTGTAATATAGCATTTTCTCCAAATTATGGCCGCTGTCCTATTGGCTATGATTGGACTTCAATCACCTCTTAGCCTAGATCTCCTCATGAAAATTTCTATCAACTACATGTGTGTGATTAGCACTATTTTTCAGTACTTCAGGAAAACATAACGAAAGAGAGTCGCTGCACTAAAGTTGTAAACGGTAAATGTTTATAAAATATACGACACGAAATAATAGCAAGTAAAGTTAGAGTATTTGATCACAACAAACAAATTATTTCTGTTTTTCTTTTACACAGTGGAGATTGTCCGGACTGTGGTGATTACGTGCGTATGGCGTACCCCCTTTCTATTGGTTCCCTGCCCCTCATGGGCTTGTTGGTCGTGCTCTTTTCTGAGTTCGCGCCACTCAGTTGCTTTATTTCAAATAAAGGTAATGGCTGCAATCACGCATGGTCGAAAGTCCTGATAAATTCTGATAAATTGTTTTCTGATGGTTTTCTTTCCTTTTCTTTTTTTGATGTTTTGTTGTTGTTGTTGTTGTTGTTGTTGTTGTTGTTTTGTTTTTTTTTTTTTTTTTTTCACATCGTTTTTGATTTTTTCAGCGTCTTAAAGCGTCTGTGATTTGCGCTATGGTTTTGATTTTACGAAAGTCAATCGAGAAACGCTGTAAATTGAGCAATGACAATGTAAAACAAAAACATCTTCAACCAACCAGAAGACAAAGCAATCCGCATTTGGTTTTACTCTTAAGAAATAAGAGAACAATCAGTAGTTCGAGAAAACGTCAGCCCACAGCACACTGCAATTGTATTTTGCTCTGTTCCTGATTAGTCAAGAATGCTGTAAACATATTTGGGCCAATCAGACCAGTCATACAAAATGGACTCTGAGTGGAGCGTTTTCTCAATTTGTGAATACGCTGCTGATACATAACATTTTTCTTTCGGTCTATATTAGACATGCCAATTCATTTGCGGCAGTCTGACGTTTCCCAAGTACGAAAGCCCAGAACATATAACATAATAAACGCACCAGAGACTCGATTTTAGACGACCAGAAACGTCTGTCCGGATTCCTCACGTGACGTTTTCTGGCCGATTGAACGCTAGCCGGCATATACACATGCTCAAGACACAATGATGCTCCAGCACGTGCTCAACCAATCGAAGAAGAATAAACGTAAGTGTAAACAAAACCTTCGGTCGGATATTGTTCGGCACATGCTGGTAGTTCAATATGAGTCATCACGTTGCAAATGCAGTCTGGAATTGATTTTAGAAACGTCGCTTGTCGGCCACGAGCGTGCTCGTGATGCTCAGCTCGTGCAGCGAGTGTTTATCTCCGCCTTTGCAGAAGCCGCCAGAGCAAAAGGTAACGAAACAGGCATTGAACTAAATATCTCCCTATTTTCCTGAATAACTCTGCGAAAAAAACAAGTAACACTTCATATTCGCCACAATATGCTGGTACGTATTCCGCAGTTATCCGGTTATTTTGTGTCAAGACTTATTTGTTACATCAGTCGGTACAGCTTGGTAGCCGTATTAAAAAATGTGTAACATTATGAATCTTGCATGGGTTCACATCTGGTCGTGATCATGTGGGTTAAAAATAAACTTCACTCTGTAATTGTCGTACCGCTCGTTTATAATGTATGCTCGATCTGTTGAATGCGCCACCTGTTTGAGCGAAACCCCGACCGTGTTTATATGGAAGCGTTCTCGCTCGCTGTCAAGGCAACTGGAATGTCGTGGAAAATTATGGCCGAGTTTTTAGCTTCATAAAGCCCATGTAGCTCCAGTGTGTATTCGGTTGCCTTTGAGCCAACTGACCCGACTGGTGGTCTCAAACGAAGCCAATTGCATAATTGCGTCATACCGATTTAGTGTGTGCAAATGGAAAAAGTGTGAAAAATACAGCAACGAGATGCTGTATCAATGCATGAGGACGGGCAACATTTAATATTATATATATTATATAAATAGTATAAATAGTATTTTACGGGGGTTCCTGCATGAAAAACGCTTTTAAAATCTGCTCAACTCTCAGTTGGTCTTCACTGGCAATAAATAGAGGACCACAGCTATATTTGTGAGTAAACTCTTCAATGCTACACTTATAATGAAAGTTGTTAACATAGTATCCAATACATGGCTGTTTGGCATGACCTGCCATTCGTTTTATGTGCATATTATACACTGCGAGGATGGTTAATTTTAACTTACGTTTAATTTTATTCCACAGGGAAGCCGCCCGAATCGACAGTCTTTACAAATCCCTCAGCCGCCGAAGATGCCAGTGTTTCCTGTCCTCCTGGGACAACTGAAGTTACTGAATGGAATACAAGACTATGATCATTCCAATGCTAACTAATCTGACAGCCTGAATATAGTACTATTGGGCCAAGGTCCATAGCCAGATTTATTTTAATCTGGCGGAATATACTGTTCTATTGCCCAGTAAACTCAGCTCAAGCAAGCAGCAGCATAGACGGCTATTTAGGTTATGAAAAGAGGGCATCAGTGGCATTTGTCTCCAAGTTCCGTATCTGCTCCAAGAATAGAATGTGCACTCCGCAAGGTTCGAACAAAAATATTCCTATAAACGTTAAAATAGGGTGTATTTCTTTGTTAAACTCCGATAGTCCACGCGGATCTATTGTGGGACTTTAAAATAAGTGCTCCTTTATTGAGGATGCTACTGCTCATGTACTGAGCTGGACACCGCGGAAATACGTTTTTCGGCCGTGTGGTCACCTTAGTTTTGGGTCAGCGGTCATCAGACCACAAATTGCAGAATAAATTAGCAAGGAATAACAATGAAATTTGAGCTGTGTATAGAGGTGCTGACACAAGTAAGTCAAACTGGAAAAAGTTTCAAATAAATTTGTAGGTAAAACAGGTATTGGATTTTACTTCAAAACGTGACTTTGTCACTTACTCGGAGTTTCGATTGTGTTGTTCTTGGAGAGTTCTAGTTCACGAGTTTTTTTCTGAGCGGAAGCGCCTTTTAGTTTGTTTGCTTCAACGGCCATGACACGAAAAACGCGCCACAGTGAAGGTGAGAATTCCGTTTGAGTTTAGAAAAAGAATTTCAGCTGTCAGGATGTCTGGATGACGGGCTGATGCTGCGAAAAACGAGAAGATTTTGATGTCGGACAATCGGTGGTTCGACGAGTCAAGCACGGTTGAGTGGTAAATGCACTACAGAAGTTTGTACTTGGGCACTTAGTGTAAACTGCGCTTGAGATGCGCAAAATGAAATTCAAAAAGGAAAAAAAGGCAAAAAATCTTAGGAAAAAGAAATCCGATCACCGTATTTTACGGGGTCAATAAATTTGTCCACTTACGTTTGTCCTCTTTTTTTACCGCAGCTCATGTGTGTGTGTGTGTGTGTGTGTGTGTGTAACAAATTGTTATAATTTCGATTAGTATAGGAAATCATGTGATTAGCAGGCATACAATAATTTACGTCGCGCAATCTTTTTTCAATTTCGTTACAATTCACCAGTGTCTCTCAAGAACTTTATTTTCTCGAAAACAGAATCGGAATCGTCCTGAGGAATGAAAACACGCTTTTTGTTTTGTTTGGCTTTGCAACTTAACACGCGCGCCGCGCCAGCTGTCACAATTTTAATTTCAAATTTCTGCACTCGCAGCACAGACTTTCAGTCCAACGGAAACGTGACTCGACTTTGCTCCTGACCTTGTTGCGCAACACAAAACCAGTTTTCAGACTGGCTAAACGTGTTACCCAACACGGCCAGTTTTTGTATTGCACAACGTGCGGTCTCGTATTTTGCCACGTCTAGAATAGGCTCTTTCAGAATTGCATGTCGAGAATCGGGAGGAAAGGACAGTTGATATTCCAGGCTGTGATCTGCTAACCCAAACTATTGCCCATCAAGAGTCTGGTAAGTGGAACTGTGTGTCGTTTTATTCTAAACGGTATGTCCTCCAAGCCTCGCGGGGCACATTCGTTGAAAATTATGTTGCAACATCAAGCCTAATTTTGCGTGAGTCATGCACAGTAGCCACTGCCGAAGCTGATGGCCGTTTTCAGTTGCCCAGCTGCTGGCAATTTTTACATTTAGTCACTCCCAGTGTTTAGTACAACTGGCGCCGGCAAAACATAAACATACCCTCCTGTCTGGGTCCGAATAATTTGTCTTCAGTGCCTGAACACCGAGGAAAGTTATTTACTGGTTCTCTTCTCGTTGAATGTGCTGTACCTTTTCCATCAAGTCGATGCAAGCGACAGTTATGCATTTGATCATGCGGAGGTGATTTATTTAGCTACCAGGGTTTTTTCTGTTTTTTCATTCCGATCTTGTTTGCCCGACTAGATTTTCCACGTTGCACATCCTGGGAATGACTTCAAGGAGGTTGACTTGGCTGAGTTTGCTAACAATCGTCGCTGTATAAACGACCGATCGGCCGCACAGAACTAGACCAGCTTTGATCAGTTCCCGATCGGTTTAGTCATAACACGAAATTGAAGGGTCAAGCTGAAGGTGCTATACAATGACTACAATTTTCAAATTCATTCTCGGGTTACAAACGTATTAATGAAACGCGTGAGCATAGAGTCTGTCTTTTCTTAATTATGTTTCCCTGTGCCAAGAAAAAACTAAAAACATCGCACACTTAGCATGCTGTTGTTCTCATTTTAGCCGCCCCCCTGCCCCTACGCGTTTTGCGCCCTTCTCCTCCCCATTGTTCTTTCATATGCCACACCCTGAAAAATTAACATCAGCCGATTTACGTGCGTCTTCGCCGCAAGGGGACTATTAAATTAACGATATGATTAATCCGCCAGTGTTTTATAGTTCGGACAAGACGGTGAGAGAGAAAAGAGACTCGTGATCACTCTTTCAAGCCATGGCTCGCGTCTCCCATGATCCTCTCGTGACCTCCATCGGGGGTATACAGAGGCAGCCGGCAATACCTGTATTTAAGGTCATGCTATGTGATACCGTTGTTAAAACGAAAGAACATGACCGTTGGAGATTATAAAGAAATGTATTGGGACTTTGGTCGTTCGCCGAGCGGCGGTCTTTGGGAACTATTAAACCTAAAAAGAGGCTAAATATGTTTAGTTGCGTGTTATTTTACCTCGCTCCGAAAGTCGGAAACGGAAAAAAAAAACAATCGGGGTGAATCTATATGATTCTCAAATTTCAAAGGCACTTGTTGGCACAGCATGACGGACTGACTGTCTGCAATAAGATGGGACGCTTAAAAATGCCACCACAAAAACTACTTCGACGATCGCGTTCTCGATTTTGTTGCGTTGTCGGTAATATCGATCTGCCCAAATTGGGAACAGAACGACTTCCGTACTTGGAACCATTGTTGACAGCACCGGGACACGGGACACATTCCACTTGGACTAATCGCGTGAAGCTTCGCTTTTCAGCACTTCCTGCTGAACGCGAGCTTAAAAACCCAAGATGGCTGCCACATGCGAGTGAAAGAAAGTATAAATGATGGCCTCATATGCCGACCACAGTTCTTTTGGAAATCGGAACTAAATTTAGAAAGAGAATTTCAGCTGTCAAGTGACTGGATGTCAGGCTCTTGCTGCCCCATGTTCGAAAAATGGAGAGATTTTGATGTCAATCGATCGGCCGATTCGCCAAGTGGGTACGGTCAAGTGGTACACGCCCGATCTACACTTTTCTTTGATTTATACCAACAAAATGTCAAAGAAAAGTACAGGAGAAACCATCAACTTCTGCGGAGCCAAAGGAGACAAGTAAAACGAGAGAGCTCAAAATACAAATTCTCCTAATTATTGAAGAAGAAAAGGTATGAGTGATATAGTGAGAATTGATAGGCGAATCAGCTTTCGTCTGATTGAACTATCAAGCAGCAAATTCTCCACACTGTATCACATATCTCTGGTAAGAAACTGAAGGAGGAAATTGAAATTGATCACTCTCAGAAGTGAAAGGGTAATTTACCTTTAATTCATCTATGTACTGTAGTCTCAGTCAAAGGGGCCTCTGTTGGGAGCCGAAAACACCCATCATTGGAAAATCATCAAAGCAGTTTCCAACTTTGTGACTTTCGTTTCAGCAAAAGATACCATGAGTAAGGTTGTAAAGGGCGCAAAGCAAGTGGACGATGCCCCGAACACGCCCAAGAAGCAGTTGTTTTCGTGTGGTGTTGGAAACTTCTACAACGACCTTATAGTTAAGGTGATGTACTCCTTTGGTCTGCTGTTCTACGTGAAAGTAGCCGAGCTCTCCAACAAACAAGCCGGTCTGGTGCTCGTCATCGGAGAAGTTGCTAGTTTTCTATCCAACATAATTTTTGGTTACTGCTGTGACAATGTCGATGTGCCACTTTTGTCCCGAAGAATCGGGAAAAGAATGGCCTGGCATATGGTTGGAACTGTGTTCATCGCGATTTCCATAATATTGGCCTTTAGTCTCTGTCTTCCGTGCACCGACACCTCTTCATCTTGGGTCGCATTTGGTTACTACACGTTCATGTATTTCATGGCTTGTTTTTGGTATGGAGCTGTCGAAATGGGTCACATCACCACAATTCCTGAAGTTGCCAAAGACGACGATGAAGTTGTCATTCTCAATTCACTCAGGTTTGTCATTGTTGAGTAATCTTCCGGGCTAGTTAAATATATCGTGCCTAAGGAAAATATTTCTGGACAGTCTGTAGTGGCAATTTTCAATAGTGTTGAAAATTGCCACTACAGACTGCCCAGAAATATTTTCCTTAGGCACGATATATATGCCCGTGTTAACTTATCTGTAATTTTCATCCCAGGACCGGGTTTTCCTATTTCGGAGGAATCTTTACCTACATCGTGTCATGGATTGTACTTGGCCAAAGCGGAGATGGCGGCTTGTCGAAGGACAACTGGATACAGTTCACGGTAATATATCTAAACGTTACCCTTTCCTGTACAAATCTCTTATAGCTGTTCTGCCTTGTCAGGTCTGACCTGATCTGTCTAGTTCATCCGATCTGGTTGCTGCTTGTTGTTTGTTGTTGCTGTCTTTTCTGGTCTGGCTCTGTGCGATTCTGTTTTACCTCTCTTGTTTACCTGTTTTGCCTTGTCAGTCCTGACGACTTGGTCTGTCTAGTTCATCTGGTCTGGTTCCGGTTTGAATCGTTGCTGTATTTTCTGGTCTGGCCCGTCCTGTCTTTCTGGTGTGTTCGGTCTTTCTGGTCTAACTTGGCAATCTGATCTGGTCTTGCTGACATGATCCTAGTTTAGTCTGTGTGGTCTGTCATTGTGGTTTCTTTTGGTCTGCCTTGCTTGTGTCTGCTGTGCAGTGTTTTATTCTTGTCTGGCAAGGGCTTCACTTGGCTTTGAGAGTGTGGTATACATATTCCCTTCCTTTTGTACACACAGATTATCCTTGTCGTTCTTACTGTGGTGGGATTAATCTTCGTGGTAATTTTTCACGTCGGTACCAAAGATTCACCGAAGAAAAAGCCAAGGGTACGGACTGTTAAATATTTTTTGATTGTTTGTGTGCTTTTGTTTGTTGTTGTTGTTGTTGTTTTCTACAAACGATATTGAAAGCAACTTCTCCTTCCCAGCGTGTGAGCACCATATTTAACACAGCTGGGATGTACTCTGTGTCGCTGATTTTTGGCATAAATGCAGATGATGAGGCAAATGTCGAAGGTAGACTGTCTTCCAAATTGCATTTACTGCTGCAGTCTAAGCTCTCGTAAGCGACCACCTCGAGAATTCAAAAAAGTGGTCGTAACTAGAGCTGGTCGCTTACGAGAATGAGATCTCAAAAGCGACCACGCGTTTAAATAATAGAGGCTGGTTGCTAACAAGAGCTTTTAGCATAAAGCCGCTCGGATGCTCCAGCCGAAAATCATCTTGAACTTTTAATAGAGATCTTATCAACAAACCATTAGCGCAATATATGCCATCCGCAAGTATAGTGTGTACTGTTAGTCAAGGTGTTGACTAATATGACCATTTTGTGTTCTACTTCCACAGAAACTCGGAAAGACAAAGTCGAACGAAAGCTAAGTTATTTTGGCACCAAGCTGCGTAAAATCTCGTCATATTTCATGCCTTTCGAAGCGGATGTGCTGGACGAAGGGACCTTCTTTATGACCTATGGTTCGTGAACAACGTTTTGTTATTCACCGGGAATTTTTTGGGTGTGGAGAGGAACGGGGGGGGGCGAGGGGGGGCGGAGGTTGGACGGCAGTGGGGTTCAGGTTTGGTGATGTACCTAGTGGCCTAGCGTTACGTCAAATTATGCATTTGTATCTGCAATAATTCATGGTGGTACGAGAAATCTAGCTGTAGCTCTTCGGTAAAACCAAGTTCTACGTTTTTCTGTGCATTTCTACTGACGTTTGTATATCTGACATTTGTCGTTAACGTACCCATCTCAACTTCTATACATAAAGTAAACTGAGATAACATGAATTATTTTGTGTTTTGGGTTTCGAAGAGGAGGAGAATACTTACTTTGACGGCATTGATTCAGGAGTCAGTGAGCTTAAAGAAGTATTTAAAAAACGTATAAAGGACCACACAATTAGAGCGCTGAAAAGTGGGCTAAGGGAAAGAGGGCGGGGTACCTAGAGAACGAAAAGGAGCTCTTTATAACTAAACGTACACAGATACAGCTCAACTCTTATTATTATTCTACTCCCTTACCTCTTGTGTTCTCAGTTTTAATGACTAGCAAAGTTTCCTTCTGTTTTTTTTTTTTTTTTTTTTTTTTGTTTCTTGTTGGTTGGCTTAGACGTACTTACTGATACTTTAATTTATTTGTCTTGTTGACATTCATTTTAATTGACAAGTTATATTGGCTAACGTATCTTTCTATTTTCAGCGGCACGACCAAGCCGTCAATCCACAGGTAATAATGCCTCGAGAATAACAGGAAGCGACATTTTGCTCATTCCAGTACTGTGTTTATATTCATTCATTTATACAAGTCCTTATTTGATGTTCATTTCGCTTTTTTAGCTAACTTCTTCTTATCTTAATTTTCAGCATCACGAGCAGACCGCTACTCCACTTCAGGTAATTATAGCAATGCTCTATCGACTGGAATAAAAGTCTATGCAAAATCAATGCTGTATGCTGGATAGACTTGACTGCTTTTTTCCCTTTATGATATATCATGTAATGGCATGGTACGACAAAATAACTGGTTTCCAAGCGTTTGATTAGAAAACTATATATGACAGTATTAGAATTACATAGAGCAGAATTGTCGCACTTCGATACGAGTCTGCTGAGTCTTAAAGTGCATGCTAGTACTTGTTTACACAAGATTATCCACGTTGCTCGACACGCTTTTTCCAATGAAGGGCTAATGCTCAGCTTCCCCACATTTTCCACCAAAAGTTGGTTCATCATACTACAGTCATCTTCACACTGTCTCTTTTGTTAGAGATATGAATTATTGTCATCAGGACATTTACTCGATATCTTTTCTAACGATTCTGTTTCTTTTTTAATATCCAGCGGGACGATCAGGCCGCTACTCCACTTCAGGTAAATTTGACAAAAGCTCTGTCGTATTTCTTTACGCATTTGTTATAGTATTTCAGTCTTTGTGCAGGATTATGACCTTGTTCTAAACAATTTATCTTTTCTTTTTTCTGCTAGCACTGGCTCATTTTAACGTTCCTACAGGTAAATGCATTGAGTTCTTATTCTCCTCCCTCTCGTGAAAGATCTTTCATCTTTTCGGGTGGAGTAGACATTAGATAACTGTGTAATGTACATGAGAGACAACCAAGAGAGTGGGTTACATATTTGTATTTACATTTCTGTTTTTCATCTTCCATTATAGGACCCAGGACAGGAAACTATTCCCCGGTTCCAGGTAATAATGTATTTTCATTATGGAACCGCCAGTTACTGAATAAAGCTTCGCTACTTCGGCTTGGTCATGGAGCCGTTTTCGGATGCGGAACATCGAATGTAATCTTGTGGTTGTTTTGGTTTTGCGTTTGCGTTTGCGTTTGCTACGCTTTTAAATTGGTCCAAACAGGTTTAGCAGCATACTAGGCCCACCAGTAGCAAAATATGATTGCAATCTTCTCACGCAAGCAAGCAGGTGGTGATGGCGTTTCCTCACACTGCTGATTGGGGTCTTCCCAAGCGCAAAATTCTTTGCCTCTGATTGGTTGAAGTGTTTTGATTTGTTGAGAGTGTTTTTTACAGCCTCTGGATTGGCATATACCTTCTTCGATAGTCATCCAGAAACTGCTCTATCTGTGGAAAACAAATAGTACTTATCCTGTGGGGTTTCCTTTCGAGCCCTTATAACACTATCCCCAAACGTCATTCTCGAATTCCCGCATTACACTTATTTGCGTTATATGCTAATTTATTTTTGTTTTTGTTTTTTAGCCGCTCGAGGGCAGCGTTTTTCCACTTCAGGTAACAACAAACGTTGTTTTACTTCACAGCAACAGAAGAGTAGTGGAAAGAAAATGAAATAATATATAAGAAGAGTATTAGAAGACATGGATAATTAGCCTATGCTAATACTAAAAGAATGTATGCATTTGCATTGCGAGCTTTCTTAGGCAGAACGTCAGCATTTATTATTGTTGTAGAGTTATAGTTTCGAGCTTGCAATCATATTAGGGCGGAATTTGTTTTCTATAAAGGGGCCCTCTCAACCACAGTCTTTTGCGCGCCGAAATCCTTTATCCGTCAGTTTTCAGGGTCCCCGAAAATCGGAAGCAATTGCCAATCCGTTTCCATCCAACTCGTCTGTATTGGCTTATTATGCAGTTTCGGGTTTGTTGCAATTAAAACCACCATCCCGAGTTTTTACACATTTCCAAATGAAAGGCTGAGAGGGGCTCCTTCAAAAGTAATTGCTCTTACCGCAGAGGTTTGCTCTTGGTTGTCTATGACTACTCGCTTATTTGAACATGATAACCGTGCCCATTTGTTTTGTTTGACAGTATTGAAACCCATGAAAGTGGAAACACCTCCAGTCTTGCCGTCCCCGAACTCTGAAACCAAAGGAGACGGAAAAGGAAACCGGCCTCAACGCACTCCATCAAGGAAATCAGCGGTGTGGACAAAACCGTTCTACCATGCTCACTTTGATCCTGATATTGCTGGTACTCCTGAGGATTCAACGAAGTTTGAAGAAAAGGCTGTTGAAAAACCGGAGACTAAAGTTGCCGACCGAGATGTTCTCGAAGAGAAACTAGACAGTTTAGACGAAAATAACCTGGACGAAAATTTTAGGCCGCGTTTGCTGTCCGCCATCATAGAAGAATGTCATTTGGACCTTCCTCAGTTTAAGCCTTCCAAAACTATCGGAGACTGGATTAGAGATCCAGAACTGTACAAGGTATTACATTTACAGCATACCCAACTGTCACCGTCAAACACTATTGAGGTGACGATGCAAAATGCAGTATACACCATCAGATTGGATGACGGATTAATTTGTTAAGATTGATTGATATATATAGATTGAAGATTAATCGGTCGACCGATCGATTAACTAATTAATAACATGCATACAATAATTTCTGCATTCTGATTGGCTGAGCGCACGTCAATTTATCCCAAGCAGTGCAAAAATGTGAAATTAACAGTGCAGAAATGTGAAATTAAAATTGCCGACTGCTGGCGCGCGTATGTGCGAAGCCAAACAAAACAAAAGGGCGTGTTTTTATTCCTCAGGACGATTCCGATTCTGTTTGTATCGGTAATCGCATGATTTCGAGTGCAATTTGGAATAAATGAGCACAAGTAAATTTTCAAAGACCACAAAATTGCACGAGCGCCGCGCGAGTGCAATTTGTGGTCTTTGAAAATTTACGAGTGCTTATTCATTCCAAAATTGCACGAGAAATCATGTGATTACTTGTTAATAACATTGCATACAATAATTTACGTTTTCAATTAGCAAGTGTCTCAAGAACTTTGTTTTCTCGTAAACAGAATCGGAATCGTCCTGAGGAATGAAAACACGCTTTCTGCTTTGTTTGGCTTTATCGCAAATACGCGCGCTGGCTGTCGGCAATTTTAATTTCACATTTTTGCACTCTTAATTTCACATTTCTGCACTGTTAATTACACATTTTTGCACTGTTTGGGATAAATTGCGTGCGCTCAGCCAATCAGAATGCAGAAATTATTGTATGCATGTTATTAGCGAGAAAACAAAGTTCTTGAGAGACGCGTGAATTGTAACGAAATTGAAAAAAAATTGCTCAACGTAAATTATTGTATGCATGTTATTAACAAGTAATCACATGGTTTCTCGTGCAATTTTGGAATAAATAAACACTCGTAAATTTTTCAAAGACCACAAATTGCACTCGCGCGGCGCTCGTGCAATTTTGTGGTCTTTGAAAAATTTACTCGTGCTAATTTATTCCAAATTGCACTCGAAATCATGCAATTACCTATACCAATTTAGTTGGTTGATTGATTGATTAATTGATTGACTGATTAGTTAATTGATTGAGTGAGTGAGTGATCGATTGATTGATTGATTATTCGTATATCCCATGATTGTAACTACTTTAGCACTATGGTAAATAAAGATGATGATGGTGGTGATTGCTCGACTGATTGACTGATTAATTGATTGGCTGATCGTTTAAACTTCATGATGTGTCATGACGACGTTTTGCCTTAGAGTTTTTCTTTATTCTTAATCGCAGGTGACAACATTCTTTGTATGTGCCTACTCCTTGGAAAGCATTACCTACGCTTACCTGGCCCTGTATCTAATGGATTATCTTCAGTTCCAAAAGGTAATGTGTGGCATCATTTCTTATAAGTTCCACATCTTTTTCTCTTAGCGTTAACTATACTTTAGGACTACAAAAACACTGCCTTCAACTTCAGCATGAACTGCCATTTAGCATGACTTATTGAGAGCGTTTATTTGAAATGTCGCACCTTTTGTGCAGTTAAAACGTTTTGTAGTTATGGAGCGGTTTTCAAATTTGTTTGCTACGCTTCCGGATTGGTCCAATTCTTAGGAACAAATGTTGATTGATCTTTTCTTTACGTAAACCAATGGCATATTACTTCTGGCTCCTGGTTTGATGAAGTGTTTTCTTGCATCCTTAATAATTGGCGCTGTGGAAGGACGGTCTGCGAGCTGGAGTGTGAACCTGTCGCTAGTCGGTCTTTTTGTTTCCTTATCATTTGTTTTGTTTTTATTGAATTTCACAGGAAGCCACCGCATACTTTTCGCTCGTTTTCCTTATCAGTGGCTTGATCGGTACAGCTCTCTCGAAAAAGCTGAACCAGCTGATAGGAAGAATGGTGAGTAAAAAAATTGTTGGTTCAGTAATTGTTCTTCAGACTTACCCATTTGCACCCTGGCGAAACCTTGGGATCCTTCCCCGACAACACATGCCCCCAAATGCTCAACACTGATCCCCGTCTATTGTTTTGTTTCTTTCCTGGGATTTATTCGAATTACCCGGGCGCCGCCATCTTGATCTTATGACATCAACGGTTGACCGTTTGTCATCTTTTCCTTCGTGCGGGTCTTGGCGCTGTAGTTGATCACGGCGTACGTAAAACTGTAGTCGGAACTGTAACCGTCAAACCGGCAAACTATTTCCTCTGAGTTTTTAAAAGTTCTTATAACGTGCAAAGCGAAATATGGTAATTCACGGTTGGCACGCTTATTGTACTTAGAGCCTGCGAACGCATAGCAGTTATGCAGAGCAACAGCCACACAGTAATTATGGTTGACCCCTGTTAACTAATCACGTGTTTTTCAGTGGACTTACTGCGTTGCCTCCAGTGTTGCATTGATTGCTTCCGGGTGGTTTTACTTCGTCACGCTGGACATGAAACAGATGGTTTACGCACCTATCGCGCTTATCGGTATCAGTGTCTCCGCAATGTTTGTGATGTCCTTGTCTTATGTGGCTGAGATCATAAGTGAAGATAAGGTGAGTTGTAACATTATTTTGAGAAATGTTGAAATATGTTAAAATGTTAAAATGTTCGGATGCATAAATCTCAAGCCAGTAATGGTGCCTTTCAGGGATTGGAATTTAGTCTTTTTAAACATCCGCGAACATAGAATTAGAGAGTGAAAAACACTTAAAATGATAATAATAGGAGATCTAGTTTCAGGTGGATATGGTTAAAAGGTAAAAATACCAAAAAATGGATAATATGACTGAAAAATTAAAAGTTTCATGATCTGAATTCTTGTTATTTTTCGGAAAAATTTACCAAACAAAATCACTATTATACTAAACACAAAATTTCCTAAATTGCCTTGTTAATTCTCCTCTCCTAATTTCATCACCTTATAAGATTTAAAAAAATCTAAGAGATCTTATCTTAAACTTGCATTGAAACATCGTAATATATTTAACTGCGTTGAGTTGTTCGTGAATGAACACACAGTACACATCTATTTTGCAACGAAATTCGTGCACTTTTTGCGTTTTACGCTTTGGTGTTTTAGGAGTCCTCTGGTTTCGTGTACTCGTTTGTATCCGCCAGCCACAAGTTAACATGTGGGGTGTTCCTGATGGTCATCCAGGCCTTTTATCCCACAGCAAGGTAACCGGGGTAGAGAACTGCCTCCTACCAGGTCCAAAAGTTTTTTTATAGCATCGCTACGTCGTCAAAACGTACCAGCATGGTTAGGCGAATCGCATGTCACAGAATAGAATTTCCGTTTTACATCAAAATTCACGGCTCAGATCAAACACCTGACACCACACGGTCAAATCGCAATTAGCATTTCCTACCTGTCGAACAGCTGACTAGAATCTCTTGGCATATGGAGTTTACTTTTTGCTGAACTAATCTCCTTGGTCGTAAATTCTACGCAAACTCCTTGCACTTTCTGCGTGCGAGTGTGTGTGTGTGGAGGGTGGGGGAGGGGGGGGGGGTGGGTGGGGGGTGAGGGGGAGGGCTCTGTTGAAAGTTCAGGGGCATGTCAGTGACACCATCCAAATATGGTGCTCCCAGCAGTGTTTCAAACAACTCCCATTTCCGCGGTTGCCAAGTTCGAATATTTCACTGGGTCGTAGATGCCAAATAAAAGTTCAACAACGCTATCAGAATGCACTCATTAAAAGCTTTCATTTGAGTGTTGTCACACCTTTAGTTTTCATTTGATAGTTCAAGAACTAGTAGTGAACACTGCTATTAGAATATACTCATCGAGAGCTTTTATTTGAGTGGTCACACCTATCGGTCGGGAGTTGGAAGCTGCCTGTGCAAATAATCTCTTAAAACTTAATAAGGTGCAAAATATAGAGCCGCATTGCACGTTGCCAAGAGAGAACAAAAAGTCACGTTGTTTGCACGTTACTAAGGAAGTTGGATAATAACAACTTATTTGACATGTAGTACGGCTGTATATTTTTTTCTCGTTGTTTGTATTTTGGCGAGCCACTTGCACAACTCGTAAAAATATACAGCCGCACCACCCGGTTAAGTGTGTGAATAAGATATATGTACTGTGACGGGCGTGGACAGATGCACTACATTCGCATTTTGTGGGTGTGTGGTGGGGATGGAGGGGCTGATCGTCTCACAAACTTGACAGTTCATTTTGGGAACTTGTTATCTTTACAGTGATGACTCCGACGCCCCTGGAGAGTACATCCGCTGGGTGTTCGCTGTTTCGCTTGCCCTCCTCCCCTTTGTTGGTTTGGTGATCATGCTCGTTTATGAAACCATGACAGATTGTTGCTGTTCCGGGCCAACAGGTAGGAAAGTTTCTAGGAATTTTCTATGTTCCTAAGTGTTGAGTTTAGGTTGTTCGATACTTGAACATTTGACCATTTTCAAGTTGTCATGTGACTGTCTCAATCCGAGAGCTGATGCAAACTGTTAAACTGAGAATTGGTTTTAGTCACGGCAAAGGGCCTCATTTTGAAAGATGGGCACGAATTAACAACTCGGAAATGGCAAGGTTCGTCAAACATGATTTCAACTATACACGAAAGCGCGCATGCTTTCGGATTATTTGTGATAGTAAAAATTGAAAAGGTCCGCAATGTGTACATGTGTCTACTACGAAGCAGTATCTCCGACTTTTGTAACATTATGTCATTTCTTGTGATTAGTGGATTGCAACCGCTACGTCACAAATAGGTTTGTTGTGATTGGCTACGAGCAGTTATCGATTTGATCAGTCTCTTATCGATAAGTTAACAATGTTTTAGATTATAACATATTTGGCTCCAGCTGGCCCTTGGGTCAGCCTGAGTATAGGTTAAAGCAATATGTACTCCGTGTAAAGGTTTTCACACTACCTTCAGCACCGAGTAAGTATTTGACACTAACTGGTGAATCTTATACTGCTGATATCTTCACAGACGACGAGACATGCTCGGGTAGTGAGGCTCCCCTCGATACCCCCGACGCAGCAGAGGCTATGAACCAGTGGGTCTCGTATGTGTAAATGATCTGCAGGCCCAGTTCGAAGAGATGACTTAATCGAGGCTAGCAACGAGAGGAGAGCAGATTATGTTAAGGCCGGATAGTCTATTGTCAGTCACTTGCGCTTACATCTGATCTCCGTTAGGGCGTGCAATCGAGCTTTGTGGATTTAGAAAGTAGACTAGAAACAACATGATTTTTGTCATTATCGTTTCACAAAGTGACCTAGTAACAATATTAGGTAATCATTATTAGCATTTGCACTTGCAACTGATATTTACAAACTAGACGACTAACAAGATGATTTTGTCATCCTACCATATATCGTTGTTGCCTTACAAGGTCATGTGATTTCACTGAGATGATTTTGTCAGTCATCCATGTTGTCACTCGTACTTAGGACACCGCGGACGTTTTCCGGCCGTGGGGTCACCTTGCTTTTGAGTCAGCGGTTATTGCACAAGACCTTAGATTGTAGTTAAGTGTAACGCTCGTAAAACCTCAAGGATTAGCCAAAAATCTTGATACTCAAGCTAGTTCAAAGCATTTCCTATAACATAAGCTGTGCATAGGAAAAACGAGGCTTGCACACGGTGTGAATTACCTCGAATTATGAGTGGCGACGCCATATTTCACTGTGCCTAATGCCTACAAATACAATGTAGGACCTGCACTCCGCTCAAAATTGAGTGTTTGTTGGGTGGATATTAAGCACACCATAAACAGGTAGTTTCAGGGGGCTTTTTATTTAGCTTTACAAAGCAGAAGGCTCTATTTGATGTCACTACATGTAGAAGCATGTGATCGAGGCCCGGATCTTTGCAAAGCATAGAACATAAAAGACAGGCGATTTTGTGCAGAACATTCACACGTCAATTCGAACTTGTGTGTAGACTGCAGGCATTTTAAAAATAATGTATTTCATGTGGTTTGCAAATAAAAGCTCCTTTTTACAATTGTGGCATAAATGCAAGGTAATACAAATGGACCAACTCTCCCTTGTGTTCAGCAGGAAGCAAGTTATCAGCTCGGTTTTCATCATCTTATGGAACAGTTTTTACTCTATTGAGCAAGCGCTGGCTTCTCGTTGACAGCCAAGTGGCGAGGGAGTCTGGGAAGTACGTCAAAATTATGCTTTACTAGAATGGGGGTATGAGGAATGGGGACTCTTAAATTCGGAGGAGGGGGCTAAGGCTCAGCTCAACAAAATCGCGGATTGGGGTCAGCAATAAAACACAAAATTTGCGCATTTGATTCGGCTCCTGTGAAGTTCGGCATCTAAATCAAAGCCACTCCACAGCCGTTTTTCCCGGTTGAGCCAGGCGGGAAGAACGGCTAAGCCGATCCAAATCAGATCAGTCGTTCCGAAAGGATTCAAACGCCGTACTATTCGGCTCATGTGAAGTACGGCGTTTGAACCAAAGCAATTGTTGACACGTTTACACTGAACTGTATATTCATTTGCTCCATGGAGAGTACACAGTGACCTTAAATCCATTTTAAATGGGGCAGGGGAATATTGTAAAAAATAAAAACAACCTTCATGCTTGTACGACTTGCAAGGTAATCGAGTTGGAACCTAAGTATGGCTTGTTTTTTCAAATGTTCTTTCAGCTACCTTAAAATGTGGTTTCAAAAACGGGAACATCGATGTGTTATACCCACTATTTTATCAGTTACCATTTCATGCTTGTATAGAAACCAGCCGACTTAAAATTAGAATCATTTTATTAGTAAAAAAAGCTTTACTTATAAAGTTAGGTAATTTCTAGTCTTTTCTTCTAACATAGTCAAACCTCCATGAGCGTCCATTTCTATTAATGAAAAACCACCCCTATTGAGCGACCACTTCGTAATTTACCGCTTGTTTTGTCTGTCAAGCACTGTAAATAATACCTCTATATTTTAAAGCGCCCAGCTATCGCAACCACTTCTGGGGCCTGATACTTTCCATTATATTTTACCTACGTTAACTGAGCGCCACCATCCAGGTGGATTGACAGACTAAACTTTTACATTTCACGTCGTCTGGCTGCCTGATGGCGTAACGTGTTTATAGTGCTTCCTGTTTCAGTTTTCCGCTGTATTTGCTCGATATCCGTCATAATCCTTACAAGGATGAAACCGATTGGAACCCTCGATCACTGGAGAAAGGTCATAAAAATTGATATCGTAAGACTTCTATTTTCATCATGCCGCCGCCAATCAAGACAACCAACATATGAGGAGACGGCACACAAATTGGACATTTTGTTTGATTAATGTCTGATTAAATTCGACTTTTATAGACACTCTAAAAAGCGTTATGATAAACGTTTTAGCCGTAATTTGGGTTTCGCTGGATTCATTAACAATGCCGGCATATTTCAAAAGATTCAGTTATTGGGTCTCCTGAGGAGACTTTTTCTAAGAAACCACACCTCCATTGAGACCGCTTTTTCATGCACCCAATGGTGGTCGAAGTTCGACTCTAACAATAGTTTATATAGGGTATAAAATTTTTAAAACTTTATTGGTCCAAATCAGCGAGTGACCTTGGCAACAACTTGAAATGCTGCTTGGAAAGACTCTTGCGACTTGTCGTGCGTGCTTTTAATTCCTAGAGAGAGAGAGAATATGGAGTTCAGCCCCGGCTAAAAACACGGTTACAAAATGCTTCGACATCTATTCAACATTTCTTTTAAACGATGTTTATCAAGTCCAAGTTGGACGAGGTCATATGTTCAACTTGAAAACAAGGAAGGTAAGGGGTTTATTAGAAAAGCGGTCGTAGATAGTTTGCTGTATGTTACCTATAAGAAAGCCCATCAAAACCAGCAAGATCCCCGGTAAGAGTCGGGGAAACGTCGATTCCATACTTACTTCGTTCCGTATGGGACTTTTGCCATTTATGGTGAGCACTATTTATGATTAACCTTTAAAATAAAGAAAAAGAAACGACAACGTTTACTACAAAAGCGTAGAAACTGTTGACAAGCAGACAGGGCTGGCTATTTTCTCGTCTCGAGCAACATGGCCAGCCGATTCCATGTGGTCACATTGGTCCAAGGTCGCGCAAACCAACACTAGACGTGCAAATCAACTCGAAACAGGTTTATGGCAGTTGACGCATATCGTCACACACTAAAGGCTGGCTCACACAAGTAAAGCAAGCGCAAACGCAAGCAATCGGTTCACACGGCAAAATTTGTAAAGCAAGCGCAAGAGAATGAAAACTTTTCCATTATCTTGAGCTTGCTTCACCGTGCGAACCAGCCTTAAAGACTCCTATATTTTGAATAAAAGCAATGATGAGGAGGATATTTCTAATCAACAACGGCAAACAACATGAAGGTTATACCAGCAGCGTTAACTCGGAGCTTGTGTTTTCACAGATTCTGAATACCAGCAGAGCAAAGAAGATGACCATCAGCACGGCTCCGATGGAGATGATTCCGTATGCCGCCACTTTAGACAGGGTGATGGGACGGTACACATCGTGACGAAATTGAGCGGCTTTATCCTCGCTGATTGTGGCACTCTGGACCATTTCAAGTGAACAGGAAACAGCTGGTGTTAGTCCCACAAAAAACTTTAAATGATCCTTTACACGGTACCAATTTTATCTTAGTCTGCAGCTTCAGCGACACGCCAAAACTTGGCAATTTTGAAAAATATTTTAGCCTAAAACGTTTCGTAATCCTGTCACACCTCACAAAAGATAAGCAATTCTCGCCTGGTCTAGTTACGACTGTGGGGTACTCTTACACATACCCCTCGCCCCCCTCACCCCCGTTTCATACCCCCTAGATTCAAATTCATACCGCTTTATTCTAACATTGTTCGGGGGGGGGGGGGGGGGGGGGTTGTTGCAGACGCAAATGGTCAGGTTTTTCCTGAGTTATAAGTGTGGTTTTGACCAAGAGTGTAGGTTACTGTTTCTCCTGTTCATGTCACCAGAACCGTAAACACACCGTAAAAAAAATAAAATAAAATAAAACGCCGGAAACGTACCTCATTAATATACATAACTGGCAAGAAAACAGGTTTGAATTTTCCATCAGTTGCACTGAAATTAAAAGTTGCAAGTTTAGCACTCAAATCAAACGAACACCAAAGTGATAATTCTATTTCCAGGTTTGCAATAGGAGCAGTCGTTAGATATGTGTCCAACAAGCCAAAGCTATTCGCAATCGGTTCTGAAGAGTTACTATACTGAAGACTGAAGAGACCTTTTAGCAATAGAGCCGTTTTCACATGACTATCGAAAGTAATCGTGTGATTGCTTTGGTTTTGTGTTTGCTACTCTTTCCGATTGGTCCAAACAAGTCTAGCAACATTCTTGGCCAAGAGAGAGCAAAAGCGATATTCTCACGCAAAAATCTACAAGTAGTGATGGCGTGTAAAACCAATCGCAATGACATTGTTTTTGGTTTGGGTTTTGCTTGTACTTCTCATTGGTCAGACTGACGTGTTTTTGCTCGCCTCACTGATTGGCTCTGTGATCGCTTTGGTTTTGATTTTTGACAGTCATCCGAAAAGCGCTCTGTTATACCTTGCTTGCATGACCAGCCGGCCAAACCGAATCTAAATTCTTGATTGGTCAGGAACTTCATCCAGTGGAAACGTTTATCAAATAGACTGCGTTCACACCATTATTTTTGACAGTCACTCCAAAACCAGCCAATCGTGGGTTATGAGACTTAATCCAGCTATTTGAGTCCCATCTTAGTTTCATTACCTAATAATGTTCAGTGGCTGCATTGCGATATTCAACTGAAGTCTCTTATGCGCTTGCATAACGATTCCAGTTGTCTATAAAAATAAATAAACAAAGTGTTAGTTAGGGTTGGTATAACAACGGGAAATGATAAACGGGTCTAAATGACCTTCCGATGTACAACAAGATGGCAGAGATGTGGCAAAAGCAAGCGAATACCTTTCTACCGTGCTCAATGTAAGGGCGTAAGAGCCTGGAAACGAAGGTGGTGTGACGTTCATCAAACACAGTTTCCAGGGCTGTTGACGCCGTTACTATTGAGGCCCCGTTGAAACTTGAAACTATTTCGGATACAAAGTATTCCCACTTTCGATTCCGGAGTCTTTTTCTCTCCGGATTCATTAAAAATGATCCCGGATTCACAAAGCTAGCGTAAACACTTCCACGAAGCCGGAAACAAATGCCTCGAATCCGGATAAATTCGCTCTGGTATAAACGGGGCATAAAAGAAACGCACATTACATAAAGGTGTTCAACCTCACCGGTTCGATGTCCACAAACGTCCCGTGCTCTTCCTTTCGGGGATTTAATCCCTTCACTGTCTTTAATAACTTAGGGTCACTCTGATAAAAGTGAGGAGGGGACATGACCACGGGTGGATCTGTGGAGAACAAAGGAAGGTGGAGGCACTTTTGGTCCAACAACGTCACAAACCCTGTTCGCCGAACGCCATGCATTGGCAAATATATCTATCACTGCTTGTGCAGACGTTTGTCAAATATGTAGGGTGACCAATATATGTCCCTAACGCGTAGTCATTAGTGTTAAATTGTACTCTATGAAGTCAATCATCTTCATCAGTCCTTCATCTATAAAGCTCATCCATCAACAAAGCCGCCAACTGCATTTTGTCAAGAACGTATTAAGCATGCGGCATCAGTGAAGTGCAATCCAGTGATCAGGGGCCAATTCAATAAGCATTTACACGTGTATTTTACAAGTTGGACCATTATTCAAACATCACTATAAATGGACTCTAATCAAGAAAAAGTCTGCAAAATATTACAGATACAGACCTCACATGCATAACAGAAACATGCTTTGGCCATGTTATTGGATTGAAATGTTTCTTAACGTGTAGAGGAATTAGTCCAACTTGTAAAGTACACTTGTAAATGCTTCATTGAATTGCCCCCCGGTCCACTTCTCCCTTACAGCGTGTCCTTGAACTTGTAAGAAACTTACTCATTGGTTGACAGAGACTTATATTCAGCAGTCCCGTGGGTAGGCAGCCAGGAGGAAGACAAAATCCCTTGTTTTGTGGATATATGTCACCACTCAAATACACTTCTTTGGGTGCAGTGAACCGATACAGATCAATATCTCGAACTGTAGCGGCTGAGTCATATACAGCATAAAATGACCTTAAGATAACAAAACAACACAATGTCACTAAGAGACTGTACTTGTATCACTGAACTTCAAACTATCAAATTTGTTTTGAGATATACAGCACTTTCCATGTTGCACAATAGGGACATTAGAACCAGGACGGCAGAGGACGACGGAAACCTAGGTGAAACAATAAAACTAATTGCAGACAAAAGGCGCTCGTAAATGTGAAAATTGACCTAAAACCTGAGGTCGTCGCGCTTTCGCGTGCGACTTCAAATGCTTATTTTTTGAGTCGCTTACGACATTTTGAGAACTTATGACAGTTATATTCTTAGTAAGAGACAATGAACGCACTAGAACCTCGGCAAAACAAACCAAACTAAGCAACCTAAGCCGGCAAAGTCACAAAGACGTACGGAATGTGGAGACATTTTTGTCCTGGTTCCGCGTTGCTGTCGCCGTCCTAGTTTGTTTAAGCTCCCTATTGCTGAAGGGCTTGAGTAATAATGTGCTGCACCGTACTACTCATGTTGTAATGTGGTGTAATGTACTCTGCCACTGTGTACTGTGCTGTGCTGTGCTGTGCTGTGTTGTGCTGCACCGTACGGTGCTGTACTACATGCTGCAATGTAGTGTAATGTGCTACGCTACGCCGTGCTGTGTTGTGCTGCACCGTACTGTACATGCTGCAGTATGGTGTACTGTGCTGCCGTACTGTGCTGCAACGAGTGTTGTGATTGCTGTGCCGTGCCGTGCTGTATTATGCCATGTGCTGAGTTGAGCTATGCAAAGACTAAAAAGAGTACATAGGGAACATTACCTGCAGATATCGGGAATAAAGATGTAAACAGTATCACTTTTGGTAATACCAGGTTTGAATTGAGTCCCATCTGAAATTGTCAGAAATTCGCCACATGTCAGACTGATTGGGAAAAGTTGTACACAACAAACTGTTCCTTGATACGTTTTTTGAATCCAAACAGTCGCGAAAATTGTCAGTGAATTCAATTTTTCGCACGTTTTTGTATTGCATGTTAAATCTCCCACCTACTGGCGAAGAGAAAATACGAGTGGCAGTTTGCGTACTGTGTAAACGGGGTAACAAGTAACTATGTAAATAACCCGCGTAAATTGAAATTTACATGCTGTCTACCCATCTACACAATGCGTAAATCATGGCTGAGAGTATGTATAAAGAATTTTCACATTATATCTAAACCATGTGTAGTAAAGTATGTGTAAAATGTATGCTAGCCATATTTACATACTGTGTATAAGGGTATATTTTCCAGTGTAGTTTGATACGAGCAAGCTATCAGCTGCTAAGTTCCTTATTCTGTATGATATATCTCACGGCATTGAAATTGTTCACTCCGAAAAACAAAGAACACAATGTTCACTTGTTAGATCAATCACGCGTAGGGGAGCTTCCAAAGGTGCGAGCCCAGCTTCCAGGGGGATAGTTTAGGGGACGGACTCCCTTGAACTTTATATTTGGCTTTTCACAACACCATTTCCTGAGGTTGAGAACTAAAATTAAAAAATCCGACCGGTTCGGATCCGCTCCCGAATCAGAAAGTCGTTCTTCTGCTAATTCAAGCCACATACAGGATCTTGATTTAAAGTGTAAAAAAAAAAAAAAAAAAAAAAAAAAAAAAAAGATGACAGTATCATACTTTACCTGTTCCGTTTAACATGTTGGCATAGGTGGAGTTCCAAAACGATAGATGACTTAAAGAGAAATGGTATGTTAAAACTTTGCACTCCCGTCACGGGTCAAGCCTGACACAAGCGCAAGCGCATTTGCCTATCCTCCCCCTCCATTATCACGCCTCTGTACAGGATGACGTCAAGAGAAACCACACGCAACTGGCTCGGCAACGCGACTTTTAAAACCCCTATGAAGTGCCACTACGATTTTCGTTTGGGCAGCCGTTCTTCAGAAACCGACCTTTAAGATACCGAAAAGCTTCGATTTCTATATCCTTTAACTTCTTATACTTGAGGCTCAATCAGGGACCCCAATCGGGCGGAGCCTCCCCGTACAGTCGATCATAGACAGTGCGCCCCTACACCATCCCCACCCCTCCCCCACCCCCCAACTTCCCCTGCCCGGGCTGTGGCTCAAAAACTTTCTTTAATTCCAAGGCTGAATATAGAAGTGGATGACATGATAATCGTTACTTACTCGTCTCCTCTCCACATCGTATACTCCTCCAACTTCTCTATGTCCTTCTGCCCCGTGTTGATGGCACTTATACCATAGTACGTGTTGTTATACTGAAAACATACGAGACACGTATTTAATTAAACAAATACTTTGTAAACGCACAATCACATGCAAAAGTAGTTGAGACGTATAAATATTTACACGCTTGTTTCTTTTTTTTTTGTTTTTTTTGTTTTTTTTGTTTTTTCAATTTTGGACTTTGGTTATTTCTAAAACATGGAAATTTATTAAAGAGATCCTCTCACCGTAGATGCTTTGCGCACCCAGTGACTGACGGCGGCCATTTTCGTATCATATCAGAATGGCGGAAAGCATCTACGGTGAGAGGGTCTCTTTAAGATTTGATGCAATATGTAATTCAAACATTTTGAATGTGAACAGAAATCTACAAAATACTGATGGTACTCACTCCTCAACATTACTCGCGAACAAATCAGTTATGCTAGATTCTATGAAGTAGATTCTATAAGGTCTCATCACTGGGTCATTCCACAGTATTTGGTAATGTTACGGAGGGGAAAATCAGAGCATTTCAAGGCCTCACAATTTGACAAATTCCACAACAGCCAAATAAAATGCATATGGTATCATAGAGATTTGGGGATGCTACAACTTGAATATGTTTTAAACTGCAGGGCTTTTATGCTGGCAGCACTAAGGGGTGAAATTTACCCGTTACGGAGGGGAATCAGAGAATTGGCATTTTTCACTAGTTTGTTTTTGCTCTCAAATTTCTCTGAGTTTGCAGCATGGACTGAAACAAGAGTATGCTCTGATTATTTGACAATGCATATGCTATTAATTTATTGCGATAAAAAATTGAATTGCTTGCCATTATTCAGTAAGTGCATCTTTTTTGTAAGGATGTTCCGTTACGGAGGGGAAGTTACGGAGGGGAACTTTTTGTCCACATCAAGTTAGCATATATATTTTTATTTAAGAATATGTTTTTAGTTTAGAATGTATATATGTATATGTATACTGGTGTATGTTGTCAGTTCAGAAGTCATGTCTTCAGTTTAGAATCTATGTTATCAACGTGGACAATCTATTTATCATTTATAATAGAAATATGAAGTGTTTGTAATATTGGTCCATATGGATGCCCCATAACCTTCCCCTCCGTAACAATTTCCCCTCCGTAACAAAATTTCCCCTCCGTAACAAATTTCAAATTGCAATATTTTGATCAATAAACTTTGTCCAGTTTTACTGGTTATCTCATCTGAACACTTCCACTTCAAATTGGAACTTCACAAAGTATGACATGCCAGGCCACACTACACTAGGAATAAAATAAACTTTTCCAACTAAATTTGTTATGGAGGGGAAAATGGTACTTTAGCTGCATTCTGGATTTTTGCTGAAAATTTTTTTTCTGGATTCCATTCACTTTTTTATAATGTTAGTATAAAGTACTTTATGTCTTTACCACCTTGGTTTCTATTTCTCTTAAAATGCCTCCTTTAGAATATAAAACTTATTTCCCCTCCGTAACAGCATTTTTTAGTTATGCATATAATTAATGATAATTAATGCATGATGTCACATGATGATTAAATTTTTGGGCCCACCTGAATCAAATTTAACTCTTCTACTTTTCAAATATGTCAGTTTTGTCTTCTTGCTGTTTACTTTTTCCTACTCATATTTTTGTCCAAAATACTGCGGAATGACCCCACTGGTAAAAAAAACCCTGATGAGTTTGCGAGGACGTAGCGCGGAACTCTTTCAAGGAAACCTTGTTAAAGCATATATTTTCTGAAAGCTTAATGACAGTAGATCACGGCATAAAGCTAACTAAAAGAACTTAAACTAATCTCTTTGAGATATGTCAACTATGTAAAAAAATCACATGGTCGAACAAAATGAGTTCCTTGACGCGTGAAATATATCGGGAGAGAATAAAAACCCCTTCAATTGTTCCATGACACGTGTGTCTAAAAAAACATATCTTCGATTTTCGATAAATTAACGCGTTCGATTTTTACACTCTCCTAAAGTTCAGTATGCCTGAAATTAGGAACCATTGTTACAATCAAGCTATAACTTTAAAACTAAGAAACTAATTAGGTGTTGATGGGTGCCGCCGTGCCGTCATGGAACAATTGAAGGGGTTTTTATTCTCTCCCGATATATTTCACGCGTCAAGGAACTCATTTTGTTCGACCATGTGATTTTTTTAAATGGTCGACATATCTCAAAGAGATTAGTTTAAGTTCTTTTAGTTAGCTTTATGCCGTGATCTACTGTCATTAAGCTTTCAGAAAATATATGCTTTAACAAGGTTTCCTTGAAAGAGTTCCGCGCTACGTCCTCGCAAACTCATCAGGGTTTCTTTTTTTACAAGTATATCGACTTTCAGTAACAAAAGCAGCGATGACAGCTGTGTAACAGAGTTGGAGGGAAGGCCTCTTTAGGATGAGGCAAACAGATTTGACCTTCTCTTCCAATTTGAAGACAGCATCGACCGACAGAACAAAAACTTTCTAAAGAACGTGCTCTTGCCACAACAGATAAAAAACAATGGGGCCTTGAAGTTGTCTTGTTTGCTAAGTTATTGTTTGCCTTACCTACAAAAATATATACACTTGTCAATGTATTATATTTGGTTGTAGAAGCACTTGAGAATTTAAAAGAACGTAGCTTTCAAGAAGTGTGGAGAAGCACTTAGCAGAATTTTGATTTTCCACACTTTACTAAATAGTGTCCTTTCAAAATCTTCCTTAGGAAGACTGTGTAGGGCCTCATGTAGATTTAGATAAAAGCAAATTTACCAACCTGGAGCTGAACAAAGGGATTCAATCCATCAGGGGTTGGGCAAATTGTTCTGCCATCATAAGCAAACTTCAGTAGTGGATCTTCATAACCCCACAGAAATTCTCTAACTGTTTTGGTTATGAATAGACTCGGTTTCAGGCCTGAAATTTCCTTATTCAAAACAAACCAACAAAAACGATGCTGATTCTTATAATCTGTGTTTTTCAACCACAGGGCCATTGCCTGCAAATGAAGCATAAAGGAAAATTAGGGGTTTATTTATTACAGTATGTAAGTAATGTAAGTAATAATAATGCTAATTTGATTGTGTTAAGTTCTTACAATAAATCACCACACATGCAGTAGACAAACTGGTTCCGAGGAGAAATGAGCACGCAACTGTTTGAATTTCCATGGAGCATACGTAAGGATATGCTACACATTATTACAACTCTATTAACTTTGATTATGGTACACAACATATTATAGCTGTCTTCGACTGACCATAAGGGGGATATTGACAGTGGTGAATACATCTTTTGTGTCATTGCAGCCATAGCAAGAAGAGTCTGGATCAAAAATGTATGTTCTGTTTGGCATAAAGGTCACCACTGAATCATCCTTTGTCCAGTTCAGAGGATTGTTTGTCCTGATTTCCCTGCAATATATTGTTACAGGTTTAGCGGGAGAAATATTACTAGTGGTGATTACCCTTGACTCATTTCTCTTCAGAGGCAAAAAAAGCATCCAAAAAATAAAGTCAAAATGATGCCTTTGTCATATAACCTTTTTAAATATCAAAATAAAGGTTCTAAATAGCTCTTTATACATGGGGATTTGCCATGAGTTCACAAGGTGTGGAGGAGGTAGTCTAATATGAGTGTGCAAGAAAGAAAGAGCTGAGATTTGGATACAGGTGTAGTATGTACACCCCAGAATAGCTGATCGAGTGCTAGCTTAGTGCTGATGAAGATATAGCTAGCATAGTTCTGGCATAGTTCTAGCATCAATGTTGTGAGTTGAGTTGAACATTGGTTGTGTTCTGGGTCATTGCGGTCATCGAGTGTATAAAGTTCAGCCATGAGCTAATAAAGACGGGAATCACTTTGTGTTTGCAGCTGGGTCAAGGCAGCAATCTGGCCAAGGTCTGCACATCATTCCTCTTGCCAAACATAATGCCTATAAATATCTTGAGCTCCTCTCTTGTACTCAGCCCTTCAATAATTATCCTAACACTGTTCATTTGATTTTATTCAGAGAACTCTTGGTTGGGAGAATTATCTGCAGACCCAAGATATTTAGGGTACATAAGAATTGCATTGTAATATATCACCAGTTTCTTTACCTATAAGAGTATGGTCCCTTTTGATGCAGATTTGGCACTTCTTTTCCAGCAAAGAACTCATCTGGGTTTGTCAAATTAAACATAAAGTACTGCATTTTTATTGGCGTGGAGGCCTTATTCCATTCTTTGTACACCAAACTGCCTGGTTTAAGCTGCACATTCTAGAAAAAAAAATCATTTCCACAAGTTATAATACAGTTCAAGAAAACATCAAGGTGGCAATATCCAATACAAAAAAATTTAGCAGATAATATCATCAGCTACAGGCACATGTAAATATACTGTAGTTCGAAATGGGTAATTATTGGGTTTCAATTTAAAGTCCACAAAAGAACATGTATTTATTTCATGACGAGGCTCGATTCACAAGGTCTTACGTCATTATGCTCAGCAATTCCTAGTTTGCTAATGCTGGGAGTTTGTGCAGGTGCACTTATATTAGGCTTCACTTAACATCCAAGGCTTGGTGGGAAGGGGGTCGGGGGGGGGGCTCAAAATATAGACCTTATGCACCTGTCAATGTGAACCCTGAGGGGGGGGGGGGGGGGAGGGGAGTGCAAAAAAGCCAAATTCCAGTCAAATTCCTGAGGGTGGAAAAAAATATTTTATTCAAATGTATCTAAATGTATCTAATAACAAGACCCACCCAGATGGCCTTAAAAATGACAGATAAATGTTGATGAAAACTCAAATCAACGTCTAAAGTGAAGAGAAAGAAGACACTTGGTAACCATGTCTGATGATTGGACCCAGGCACTTTCCAGTCAAAGACAAATGTCCCAACTCCCGGGCTGCAACTCACAAACAAACGCCCAACAGACATGATTCGTGTTGTCAAATCCTGGCCTTTTGCCCGCAAACCCCCCCCCCCCCCCCCCCCCCCCCACAACCCCTCCCCAGGGTTTATATTGATAGGTGCACTAGTGCAGAAAAGAGCAAGCCGAGTGGGCAAACATCACTACAGCAACAAGGAAATGCACACAGAATCCAATCAGTCATTGTTGTGATGAAACTGCTTATGCCTGTCGACAAACCCTATAAATAAAGCTAGAAAGTGCTGTGCACATAAATAAGAGAAATAACCCCAGAAAACAAGGTCACGAGGGGATGGGGGTGGGAAAAGATGGCCGTAGTCTCCGAGCTGCCTCGCTTTGGTGTGACTTATTTTGCCCTACAGAAAAAGCTGACACGTAATGAATGATCTTCTTGATTCAAACTGAAAGAAAGAAGCCAACTTTATTGAAGTGCCTCAAATTTTTCGACTGAGGAAGAACACAGAACTCACAAACAACAGAAATCCATTTGTTTCGTTTCTGAGACCTGAATATTTATAACAGTTTTAAAAACGACACTGAAAATCGACGGTATTGACCTGCAACCACGTACAACATTTACTTACCTCTTTGACCTTTTCCTTTATCATATCGGGGAAAGTGTAGAAATGCAAGCAAACGCCGAGAATGACCAGAGCAAGACCAAAGATTACGAGGCAAGAGTAGCAGATGATGGCTACTTTCCTGCTACAGCAATAACAGCAACTTCTCTTCCCCATTTTGTTTTCTTCAACTGAGTTGCTCAATCATAAATATATTCCACAAACGTGCATTCGCTTTTGTACTTGAAGCAGCAAGTTACCCCGAATCACGCGCCCAAACCGGAAGTGCGTCACCCTAGCTCAGCGGTCGCATCTGATTCAAGATGGCGGTAGCTGCACAAGGTTCTTCGGCGACAGCTCGAAAAGCAGCACTAGAACGCGCCAAGGCTGCTCTGGCAGACTTCCCACCACTTCTAGAAAGGTCTATTAGACGATGCGAAAGTCTGCAAGGGGATAAAAAAGATAGCAACGCTCCAGATTTTCGGATTATGCAATGGAATGTTTTGGCTGATGGTGAGTCACATGACTTTATAAGCCAAGGTCTCACGTATCACCAAGCAGTGGCCTACTATGATGATTTGAATCGACTGGACCTTGCCCTAGCACTGGCTCTAACATTTCTCTCGCAATTAAGAGGACAGTTCAAAGTTTAGCTGCGTGTGTCAGCCCATCCCCTGCAAACCCCGGACGCATTCCAACCCTACACAATTTTTAGGATAATGTTAGATTACAAAGCTGTTCTAGCATTTGCTAGAACTTTAGACTACCCGACCACTCCTGACCATAACGCCTGCAGACCCTTTTCAAATGTCGTGGGAATGTCGGCCATGTTTGAGGACAGAACAATAAAAGTTTTTACATGAGAATAGCCATCTCCAAATTCTTTTGTTATGACCTCAAACATGGCTGATTCTAAAAATGGACTATTGTGGCTCAATGTTTTTAGGTGTATAAACATGTTCTGATTGTTACTTTGGCATTGCAAACTACAAGGTTGTAACTAAATTTGAAAATTATGGGAAAAAATATTCTGTAATGTAAAGATACCGCCCTCATTTAGTGCAAGACTAAAATGCTATGTACCAATATTAATATGTTAATAAAAGTGAATAGTTTTTTTTTTTTTTTTGGTTTCTTATCAGGGATTTGCATCACACAGTATAGAATACTGCTTGAGGGCTGACTGAATACCTTCTGCACAATGTAGCTGTTTTTGCATGCTTTACATGCTAAGCCCACCAAGTTTGAGCAACTGTGCTCTGCATATAAGTGAGAAAAGTGACTTTTTATTCTCACTACACCACTTTACATTTTTAGTTTCATGTTTGAATGGTAGAGAAGTTTTTTTATGAACTTGGGAGTGAAATTAATGGATGAAATCTAATAGTTACTCACAATATTATTTTTATTCTTTCCAATGATAAGCTTTGAGTTCCTCCAGCCCCACAGAGAACTTCATAAAGTGTCCCTCTGAAGTATTGGCATGGAGTCACAGACAGCATCGATCCTTGGAAGAAATCCTTACTTACAGCCCTGACATTATTGCATTGGAGGAAGTGGACCATTTTAAGGATTTTTACCTGCCATCACTGAGAGCTGTGGGATACAATGGTATATTCCTGGCTAAAGGAGAGTCACCGTGTTTAAAATTCAGCAACAACTCAGGGCCTGATGGCTGTGCTCTATTTTATGATGAACAGAGGTTCATTGTCAAAGATACAAAAGACATAATCCTGCAAGACTCTAATGGAACTGCCACCAATCAGGTTGCTCTGCTAACTCAGTTGTACGACAAGTCCCAGGGGAGGCCTCTTTGTTGTGTTGTGACACACTTGAAAGCCAAACCTGGAAATGAGGAACTGCGTCTTGCACAGGGAAAACACATACTGAAAACAATATGTGAGTTTTTGGGGAGTGAGTTGGAGAGGACACCAGTCATAATTTGTGGTGACTTCAATGCTGAACCCACTGAACCTGTGTATGGACTGTTAAAGAATGAAGTTGGGCTCCCCTTCAAGAGTGCATCAGTCAGTGCATGTGGACATGAACCAGAGTTTACCACTTGGAAGATTCGGCCAGGCAAGGAGGTGAAACACACCATAGACTACGTGTGGTATTCTGGTTGCCTTGCAGTGTCTGGTTTTGTGAGCACACCCTTGGAGTGCGAGGTGCCGGCAGGTCGCTTACCATGCCTGGAGTATCCTTCAGATCATTTGTCTTTGATAGTTGATTTTTGCTGGGTCTGAGAGAAAGACTGCTTTTAATTTGGTAGTCCACAGAGCCCCCTCTCTTACTGTACTGCTCAAAGTGTGTACAGTATGTAGTTTCGTGTCTAATTTATTTCTGCATTCTGATTGGCTGAGTGCACGTCAATTTAACCCAAACAGTGCAAAAATGTGAAATTAACAGTGCAGAAAATTTGAAATTAAAAATTGCTGACAGCTGGCGTGCGTATTTGCGAAGCCAAAAAAAACAAAAGGGCGTGTTTTCATTCCTCAGGATGATTCCAATTCTGTTTACGAAAAAACAAAGTTCTTGAGAGACACTTGTGAATTGTAACGAAATTGAAAAAAATTGTGCGAAGTTAATTATTGTGTGCATGTTATTAACAAGTAATCACATGATTTCTCATGCAATTTTGGAATAAATAAGCACTCATAAATTTTTCAAAGACCACAAATTGCATTCGCACAGTGCTTGTCCAATTTTGTGGTCTTTGAAAAATTTACTCGTGCTAATTTATTCCAAATCGCACTCGAAATCATGCGATTACCTATACATACAGAAATACAGTATGCTGGGCACACACAAATGAACACAAGGCAGCAGTACAGGTTAAAACACTATGCATTCTGAGGTTGAGATAATGCTAGATATTTTTATGTATTTGGTTTTGTCAAATACTGATATTTTTTGCACACTGACCTTATTCAAAGTATGGGGATGCAAATTACAGGAGTAGGGGAAAAGATCTAATTATGGGAGCCTGTTTTTTTTTTACAAAACACCAATTCTGATGAAGAATTAGTACACAAATGCTGCTCCATACATGTATATTTATGTGATGCTTCAAGAAGTCTCATAGTCTAAAATAAAGGTCTTGCGTACATTAAAGCCAGCCCAAAGTATGTACGGTACACTGAGACACCATGCACTTTAAAGAGATTGTTAGCTAGAAAAGTAAATATAAACATAAAAATATAAACAGCACAAATCCAGGAATTGAATGGTTTCAGCATTTTTTAGTTGTCACCGACACGAGCAAGACTGAGTCCTGTATAGGTGCAATATTATTATTATTATTATTATTATAATAATAATAATAATAATAATTATTATTATTATTGTTATTATTATTATTATTATTATTATTATTATTATTATTATTATTATTATTATTATTATTATTATTATTTTCAAATTTTCCCTCATTTTTCAACAATTTTCTGCCCAATCTCATGCGACTGAAAATGATAGAATAGGAGATGTTACTAAATCGAGGAATAGGGAATGCGATTAAAGATCCGACAGAGCTAATAAATCTCGTACCCGGTCCAAATCTATAAACCTAACCCTGTACGAGATTTAGCTCTGTCGGCTTCTCTGATCTCTTGGAATAAGGCAGCCATTTGATGCACAGATACTAACGCGCATTCAAGCATGACAGGCTAGAGCATAGCCTGAAATTCAGCCGCTCGCCAGCGCCAGGGACCTGTGGACGAGCACACATTTCAACTATCGACTTTGAAACAAGCAAAATGGCCCGTTCTGGTCAATATTTTGGAATTTTCGAGCCATCATGCGATTCCAGTTATAAACGCAGTTTGTGACGCCATCGAGTCCCCCCGAAACTGGAAAAAAACCTCTCGGGAAATGGTAAATCCTTATATTATTTTCAAGCTGGTCGTTGATCGGCTAAACAGTCGCTTGGGAACTTGACACCGGCAGCAATGTTCTTCTCGCCACTGTTTACGCGCATTCTCGTTATTTTTGCACCTGTTTTTACCTTCGACTTCATTTTTAGAGTTGACAAGATTTTAACACCTTCCACGTCGCTTAATCCCCGTCTCACAAAATATGAGAAAAATATATAGAACCTCGGAGGTTCCCTCACTTCCATATGAAGTAATACCAGCTCGTGAGTTTTCACCACAAGTGAAATAAGGTTCTTAAATATTTATGCGTCTGCTTATGCTCATGCGCGAGCATATAATGTAGTGTATTTGTGTAGTGTTGTATTTCTATTTTTCATCCGTTTTTATTTTAGTTTCCAACGTGGATCTCGGTGCGATGATATACCAAATTTTGCATATTTCATAAGCCTCGTATATCGTTGGTTACCGCGTCGAAATCCCCCCTCCTTAAAAAAGATCAATGTGCAGCATATTTGACTTCACTTGGACGAAACCGGAAGCAAATATTCGCACCTGTTGTTTAGCAATATGGCCATTTACACCGTAAAAAAGTCTGAAGAAAAATAATTCAAACCACGGCTGAAAACTTCAAATAACGATAAGAAAATAAATATATATTAAATAAATAAAAAATAGAACAAGAAAGCAAGGGAAAGAAAACTAAACACACTGAAGTTCTAGATTCGCTTTATTCGAATTTGAAGGATGATTGGAACGGCACAAAATTGACAAAATTCGATGAAAAAAGATATTAAAAAGTGTTTTTTGTTTGCGAAGCGATTCGCCCCCGTCAGTTTCCGAGATCATTTTCCTGGTTCAATTTTCAGAACCCAATTTTCTGGCGTGTATGTTAGTTTCTTCTGCTTTTGCAAATCTGTGGCGTTAGTGAGTAATCATTTTAAGATTTCATAGCGGTATTGTTTTGTCCCGACTCAGCCTCGTAACATGACAACAGCCTCGTAAAATGGCATAATAAATGTTCTGATAATGACGAATTGGAAACCGAGCTTGACCAATGAAATCGGCACTTTGAGTTAGTGATTTAATATCATGGTCACACCTTCGGATAAAGTGCATGCGGCTCAAAAGCCGCCTGCTCTACACGCAAAGTCTTTCTTCGAATTCAAAAGCTGCTGAACACCAAACTCGCCTTTTATCCCGCATTGCTTCTCGTTTGACGTATGGTGTATATTGTGATTGTGAATTTGTTCAGCCGAACCGACATTTACTGCAGCACAAACAAGTCAAGCTAATTTTCTAAGATCGAAATGATGGAGCGAAAACTAAAGTACTTTGGTCTTTTTAGGTAGAAGGCTCATGCCCAAGACGTCAGCTCAAACTTCTTTTTGGCGCCCAATTTTCACACGTCGATATTTAGTCGATATATCATAAGTCTTTCTCCACGCCGACGCAGTCAAAAACTAGTTCTATCTTTCCATTGTTTTCACAAGCTGTCTTTTCGCCTAGATAGACTCGTTTGGAGGTTGATTTCGCGAAGTAAGAAAACCTAACATCACTTCATTCAAGCCGTTTGGCTAATGCAGTCTATATTGGCTGCACGGGCAAAAGTGTACAACCGTGATTCACACCCGATAAGTGCCAGCTTTGGTTTTCGTTTTAAAGGCATCGAGTGATGGCATAAAACGAGTGTTTTGCTCTTTGGATTCGTAAACATAATGCACAGAGAAAGCAAATATGCAAATGTGCTCAGGCGTATATCCACTCTAGAAAAAGCTGTCATCAGATGTGATTCTTTATTTGCACAATACTGAATTTTAAATCTTGTCTCTCGTTTTCTATACTGATGCGTAACCATGGTTTGGTCTCGCTTCTTATTATTATTACTGAATTTAAACGGATTGATGGACTTGATAGTAAGTTCAAGTCATTTCGACATGCTGCTATAGAGATCATATTAACAGTGATTACTTCTACCATGTGCATCTTGAATAATTCACCCAATGAAAACTTTTTGTTCGAACTTGGGGGCAGATGACGGCCTTGTGAAAGTGCATCCCAGTTTAAAATCTATTAAGCACCTTGTAAGGCCGGCCAAGTGAGAAAATATAAACTGAAAAGGAAGAAACTGATGCGCTTTTGTATTAGGTTTTTTTTTTTTTTTTTTCTTTTTCAGACGTGTAATATTTATTCTAGCTCAGTCGGCGATCTTTAGTTAGTAAAGTTAGTATTCATTCCCATGGTAATACACAGCTTGATAAATCCGTGGTAAAGTTAAAGGTCGTTCACATTCTGTCTCGCCGCATGCGGTATTCGTGCAGAAGTCTTCGCTGCTTTTGCTGACCCGCCACTATTCTCTAAAGAATACATAGTCATTGAAATGATTCCATTTGGTCTCCTCGCTCTCTGGGTCGTAGCCTGCACCTCCGGCCGAACTTGTAATCAATTTGAATCCTCTTTCGAACAACGCGTCAAAACCTTTTTCCAGAGAACTGTGCTTGAGAAAGAAACGATTCGTGTAGCTGCCATCTCCTCGTTCCGGATCTCTGGTCTCGTTAAGCGAGTCGCCGAAAACCTCTCGCGCGAGAGAGACGCTTCCACATACTAGAATTCTCTGCAACTTCCTGAATTTTACATCCGCAACTCCGTCGCGGCCAAAGGCGTACGTTCCCCGAACGCCGATAGAAAGGAACCCGCTAGGCCTGCTTTTTCCAGAGCGCAGCGTTCCACCTCGGCCCTTTTGCTGCAGCTCTCGGATCATTCCTTTCAGCTTGAAGAATTCTGCTTCCGCTAGCAGCCTCTCTTGCTCGTTAAAGCCTTCTGGAAGAGCCAGCTTGGAATTGCGCAGGTAATCCAAGATAAAACGGAACAGCGTTCCGTCGCGATCGATAAAAAAGCGGCCGCGCGAATCTCGGGGAATTTTATGGCGACCGCTAAACATGGCACTTAAAAGGGACTCCGAGTCTTTGAGCAGAGTTGGCAAAGATGTCGTGTACAATTGCCCGCCAACATTTAGTTCGACAACTGCGGGTAAATCCTGCTCCGATGTCGAGTTTTTAGGCGACTGCATTTTTTCTCCCAAATAGTCGCCGTGTATGTATTTGCCTGGCGGTTTGAAAGCTCTCGATATTGCCTTAACCGCGGGAAAAGGTCTACACGAAAGAGGTAAACAGTTTTGCTGGCTTTTTTGGCACTGCGCATGTCTACCATTTTCCGTCGAACCACTAGTATATTAAATTATGGTCTGGCTCTTGTGTCGCGAGCAGCTGCTTCGACCGGTTTCAGTGCATCTGTAATATTGCTGAGACAAGCCGCGGTGGGATATCTAAAAAACAATACGTTTTGATCAGTGTTTGAAGGTCAGTGTTTTTAATATGTGTAATCAGACCTTCACAGGCGATGCGCGATTCCGCGTTGCCTTTTTAGAGGGGTGAGATGAAATCGCCAACTAATTAACATGCGAAGTATTAACATTTAAATAAAACTAGAACAGAATGAATGAGTCTTGCTGTCCACAAGCGACAACTAATTAATAAATTTCTCTTTCAAATGTGCATAACCGGATAGAAGAGACTGCAGGTTTCTGATAATTTCAGGAGTTGAGTCATTTCGTTTACTGCCGTATTATACTCGAGTTCCTCTATCAAACCAAACTCCTTTAACAACGCACATTGTAAACTTTCATTTGAGTGGTTTTCGTAAGCGCAAGCAGACATGTGCGGCAAGTGAAAACGAGAGACGCATACTCAAGCATAAAAGATATACGTCAAGTGGAAACAAGCGACGCAATCAAAAGCCGCAAACCCAAGGAAAAAAAAAACAATATCCTGCTAGAGCTTGTATCAAGCCTGTTTTACGGGTAAATAAGAAATCATGCTTGTTTCGTTCGTGAAAGTGAGACGTTTCATTTGACATTTTCAGGAGTCAGATGTTTTCTCAGTTGAGACAATGCCGCTTTGCGGGGGAGTGTGCCGCGGTTCTTTTGGCGGAACAGCTTTTAGTGTCCACCGGTAACTAGCTATCAGCACAGCGTCACTCAAAATCTGGCACTCATAAAGTGCGTGTAAAGAATATAACGTTTACATGAGGTATATCAAGCAGGGGGACGAAGGATTTCTTAAAATTGTATTGACGTTTTTTTTTTTAAGTGCAAGGAATGAAGAAATAATAGCTGCAGTTGTTCTCCCAAGGTAAATAATCATTTCGCCGCTTTCGTAATTGAAACTTTAGCTGGAATAGCTCAGTGAAGGCTATATTAATGGACTAATGGACTTTTGCATAGTCTGTAAAATTCTCAGTTCAAGCGCCTTGCGATGCAATTCAGTAATTGCGGCATCGTCAATGCTTTCAACGGCCTCTTTGACTCTTGCCGAGTTTCTTTACACACAACTAAAATATTGCTCCACTGGCGAAAAACGAAACCATCTTGAACGCACACAGTCTTTACACAAAACTCTTTTTCTTGAGATTGTATTCTTAGCAAGTAAAAACGCAGTTGTGACCAGTTAACTTCACACTCTGATCCGGCATTGTTCAGACAAAGAACGAGACAGGCTCGTGCAATGAAATTTACAAGGCTAGTTCTGGTATCGGTTTGGGAGTGCATGTTTATATGTATTTTAGATCTGGCCAAAATTAATCTGTGCGACGCAGCTCTAATATGTTCTTATCTTATTTCAACTGAAATACTTAAAATGACAAAAAATAGTAAAAATAAATAAAGCGCGAGTCATGGAAAATATTCAGCAGTTGAAACTGAGTCGTTTTGTTTACAACTTGGTCATGGCGGAAACTAAAGTACTGAAGTAACTCCTCTCACAAAACCGAAAAATTTTTAGAATAAAAAATTGTTTTCACTATTGCCTATAGTCAGTACTCTCTAAGCGGACAGCTGCAGATTTGGTCCTTGCCGATTTACACTTGTTTCTTTGTAACTGAACTCTGACTCTTAAGGCGGACAAGGAGAGAACATTCTTGCTCCAAGCCCTGACTTCAAAAAGAAAACAATCTCAAGAGAAGACGTAATGCTTACGTCCTCCGACTTGGAACAGAAATGTATGGGGGCCCAGGTTCTAAGCTTCTGTCACAGCGGTCATGGAGACGTCAGAGCTAAAGCCGAATAGTCGGCATCACTCGTGCATTCCTCGGAGCTGGAGCTTATGTTCGTGAGGCTGTGAGTTCCGCTAAACCTGTTCCTCTGTACTAAAAATCTTCAGACAGTACTAATTCCCCCATTCTAACACTCTTATCTTCCCCTTCAGAAGCCCGTAGTTCGTCAGTCTAAAATAAAAAGCAAATCAAACGAGCGGTAACGACAAGTCAAACGCCATAGTATCTCAAGAGTGAAGTTTAATCTCAAGTTTGCAGGCCCTCAAAACTATACTTTAGGCCCCGTCTGCACTAATCCGATAAATTTGAGAGGGACATTTATCTATCCGTTTTGGGCTCCCGTCCACACTGAGACGCGTTTTCGGTGACCGAAAACGGATATTTTCGCGAAAACACTCTCCAGGGTGGATATTTTTGAAACTCTGGTTTCATTTGTGGCGTGGACGGCGAAAACGGAGCGTTTTGAAAACGCGTGACGTCATGATGATCATGATCTCTGTGCGCATGCTCAATCCGGGCATTTAGCGTTTTCGGTCAGTCAAAATTTTGATGCGTTTTTGTATGTAAACTCCGTTCTCAAATTTACCCGGATTAGGGCCTGTTTACATGATGGGAGGGTCATCCTAGCACTAGGATCACCCTAACAAGCGAATCGGTTTTACATTTGGTTTACATGCATCACCACCGGGGAGGTTTGATGAAGCGAGCGGTTACGTCTTGAAGTCTTTGAGTTAGGTAAAGAGCGTTTCAATCTGCTCGTCTTTCCATTTCCACATTCAACTTTCTTTTCCGAGCATCACGATCACTCGTATCGTTCTATTGATTCGCAAGTTCTGCCCTGCTACTGGTTTCATTAGAGCCAAATATAAGTGGTGTGGCAGTGGAACATCATAATCATCAACATCTAAGTCGCTTTCGTTCGGCAATGAAAACTGAAAATGTTGGCCTCTTGATTTCCCGCGTCACGCCGCCATCTTGCTTTAAAATGCCCTGGCAACCGAGTTGTCCCCAGCTCGACCGTTTACATGACAAAATGCGTGCAAAACATAACCCTATATTACCAGGATCATCCTAGCTATCAGGGAGGTTGATCCTAGTGCTAGAGTCATCCTTTCACCCGAGACAAATCTAACCCTAGACATGTAAACAGAAAGCGGAATACAATAGCCGCAGGTTGATCCTAGCAAGAGAGTGATCCTAGTAGGTAACCCTCCCATCATGTAAACAGGCCCTTAGTGTGGACGGGGCTTAGAGGCCTCTGTGTACAGTAGTATACAAAAAGCACGCCAACCCCAACCAATCAACCCGCGGGGACAGGGGTGAGGACGCGCTTTAGCCGCTGTAGTGACCTTTGACCAACGCATAACCAACAGCCAATCATTTGAGCGGCATTTCGATCCGCATTTTAATTAATTCTCAAGTGAATTGCTATAAATACAGTCAGAACTGCATTGCTTTTCAGTTTGCAGCAGTATTTGTAAAGCGATATTTATAATTGATCATGCCTCCTAAAGTAGCTTCGAAAGGTGGAAAGAAGGCCGCCAAGAAGGTCGCCAGTGTAGACAAGAAGAAGAGGTCTCGCAAGCGAAAGGAAAGCTATGCTATCTACATCTATAAAGTGATGAAGCAAGTGCACCCTGACACTGGCATCTCCAGCAAGGCCATGAGCATCATGAACTCGTTCGTGAACGACATCTTCGAACGCATCGCCGGTGAAGCTTCCCGTCTTGCCCACTACAACAAGAAATCAACCATCACGTCCCGCGAGATCCAGACGGCTGTGCGTCTGCTTCTTCCCGGTGAATTGGCCAAACACGCAGTGAGCGAGGGCACCAAGGCTGTCACAAAGTACACCAGCAGCAAGTAAAGCGGTTTTCCCGCTCAAAAACCAACGGCTCCTTTAGGAGCCACCATATTTGATAAAAGTAATAGCCTGCACTTCATAAAAGCGTCAATAGCCATTCAAACTACAAAGTGACTGGAGTTCTACCAATTTCTTTTTTGACTGCTTTAAGTGTGTATCCAAGATAACCGTATATTGGTTCTCGTATTCACTGGAACCCGCAAAGGAACCGTGTCTTTAATTTGTGCGTTCTGCAGTCCCGGCTCCTTTTTCCTTTATTCATCGTGAAAAACAAACGCCAAAGTAGCGAGCGACTGCGTATTGAGATTTGCGCGCTGCGATCCCTCCGTTCCCTCCAAGATCGTGTCGCTCAGGGAAAACTGCCAATGAAAAGTCCAGATTCTTGTCAGTTTTATTTTCAGCTTGTGACATCACATGCAGAAGTCATTCAGGAAATCATGGTCGCATGGTCAAGAATGTTTGGTTTTCATAGGTGCATAAGTATATTTATATGCTTAGCTTAGCTTCAGTGAGTGGCAACTCCTGAAAGAACTGACTACCTGTGGTACAATACTTTGATTTCAACTCATAGTAGTCCGGGGGGACTCCCATATGAAAAAGGACGGGATGCTCGTCGTACCGCTTAGGGGTCAAAATTACGGTTTTGGTACCGCTTAGGGTGTTCAACATCAAACTCTGACATTTTTATGTGGCGTGGTACCGTTTAGGGGTCGGATGTCAGTCAAATGAAATCGTTTGTTTGAAATATCGGCATCAAATGAAATCTTTTTGTTTGAAATAAAGGCATCGAAACGTTAAATTCTTGGTATGCTTTTATTGGAACTATTTAGGGGTCAAAGTAAGCTCGAGCCACGCCCGTTTTAGGACCTTGGCCTCACTAGCGCATAAGCATAAGCACAAAGAGAGCGACAGTGGCGATATAGGCATAAGGATATCAAACGTTCCTTATGCTTATGTCGCCACTGTCACTGTCATATTCTTATGCTTGTGAGCTTTAGGGGTCCAAACGACAATTCCCGACGAGCATCCCCGTTCATTTTTATGTGGGAGTCCCCTCCCTTTCCGAAACATGCGATCTTTTCCAACCATGCAGAAGCAACGATTTTAGGAAAAAAGGACAATCCTTTAATTACGGCGCATATGATACTTCAGAGTAAATACTTGTCGCTTGCAAATACGGTGGTCGTGAAAGTTTTGCGCGCGCAAATGTTGGGTCGCATGTTCAGGGAAGTTGTGTACATGGTCACGGCTCTTATTTATTTGGTGGCTCCAAAAGGAGCCGTTGTTTTGTAGCGGTAATTGAACTTCACGCTTTGGCTTTCTTCTCGGTCTTTTTTGGCAGTAAAACAGCCTGGATGTTCGGCAGCACACCGCCCTGAGCGATGGTCACGCCACCCAACAGCTTGTTGAGCTCTTCGTCGTTTCGTACGGCCAACTGAAGATGACGCGGGATGATTCTGGTCTTCTTGTTGTCACGAGCAGCGTTGCCCGCCAATTCCAGAATCTCAGCCGACAGATACTCGAGAACAGCGGCCAAGTAGACTGGAGCTCCCGCGCCAACACGCTGAGCGTAGTTCCCTTTGCGGAGAAGACGATGGATACGACCGACAGGGAACTGAAGTCCTGCTCGGGATGAGCGGGTTTTGGACTTGGTGCCCTTTGCCTTTCCTTTGCCACGACCAGACATTTTTAAATTTAGATCAAAATGAACTTTGAATAACGAACATGGAACGAGGGCGGTATTTGTACGGTTTGCTCAGCCTTTGGCGGATCGAAATGCACCAATCAGAATATTAGGCTGGCTGACCCTTGAACTTCTGTGGAACAGCAACCAATCATTTGACATGTATACAATGATCCGCAGCTGATCCAAATATTAATCATAAATATTACAATTTCCTCGAATGTGATTGGTTCATAACGCCACCGATTAATCATTAATTGGACACCTATTGTTCTGTAATTGGATACTTCTTTGTTCTGTAATCGGACAGTTGGCTTAACCAATCATAAGCAAGAGCGAAATTTAAATGCACCAATCAGCCTTATGCTGATTTTCAGTGGAAAAAACGATTGCCGGTGTGAGTTTGTGGCATCTCGAAAGGCGAAGTTTGTTAGTTCTTGGACAACTTAACATGTAAGGAACAGTTTGTGGTCAGTCGAAGAACGTGAACAGTCACTATGGAACGAAAGAAGACAGGAAATTTTCGCCGCTTGACACGTTTGTTTAGTTCACGACGTCGCCAGCAAGCTAGGACGTGCTGTAGACACTCTGCAACTTACGGCTCAATGTCAGTGAACGTCGTTAATTCATTTCAAAATCATGGAAGACTTTTAACTTTGTTGTGATGGATTGTGATGGACAAACATTCCTCGAGAATTAAGCCGTCAAGAAATCGGTAAGTTGGATTTGCTGTGCCGACCCGCTAGGATACAGATTTTTTCAGTCTTAAATATTTCCTTTGAATGCCTTGTAAATTTCTATGAAAAAGTAAACTAGTATTCTGAGTTTCAAAGCACCTGTTTTGTTCAAAAATGTAAACCTGAAAGTCGAAAGAAACTGTCTTTCAATTTGTGAGTTCGTGATGGGTTTACCGATTTTTACTGAGTTTACAGAACTACACACCTTTTACTTTTACTTCAAAAATCTGCATTCAACTCAAATCATTGGGTAAATTAGTTTCTTGTTTCTCTCAAGTATTTTAAGTTGATAAACTGAGAGCTAGATGACTACGAACAAGCGGTTAACGTGTTTACAAACGCCGAGCCGAGCCGTGTGTATGCGCGTGTTAAAATCGATCGGCGATGAAGTACTTGTTGATGCTTTGTTTTTATGTATAGTACAGCAGAAGACACTGAAGATATATGATCATTTCATTCTCAGAAATTGTAATGTTTATGATTAATTGGTAAGAGGACTTCGTGTCGTCCGATGTCGGTCTGTAATCATACTCGTGATTATGAAATCGGACTCCCGCGAAGCGCGGTCGTCCGATTTCGTAATCACTCGTATGATTACAGACCGAATCGGACTCCACTCAGTCCTATTACCATTATAAATAAACACAGATTTCCATATTATCAAGGGATTTACGTCCAGTGGTGTGTTCTTTTTTCTTTTGATCAGCCTCTGTCAAGTTCCACAATAAAGTAAAAAATTCATGCGTTTCGTATCCACAGCAGCTGAGACAACTTGCGCGAAAAAGAAAAAAAAAGTAGTGCCAAACTCGTCCACATACTAAAATGTTCAATCGAAAAACCATTTCTCATATCGCTTTTCCCAATGATGTTCTTGAAGGGCGTTATGGATATGGCAAATTTCGTGACACTATTTTAAAGTTCCTGGATAATTTCTGTCCGGGAAATTTATCCAGTCAAGAGGCTTGCGGTGTATGTGAGTGGGGGAAATGAAGTTATAACGAATATGGCCATTGCTTTTCAACAATTGGTGGCTCCTAAAGGAGCCGTTTTGTTTGTCAGGCTTGTGTGCGCCTTACTTCTTGGAGGGCTTCTTCGCTCCAGTCTTCTTCGCAGGCTTCTTTGCCGCGGGCTTCTTGGCTGCTGGTTTCTTCACTGGTTTCTTGGCTGTTTTTTTGGCGGGCGATTTCTTGGGAGACTTGGCAGGCTTCTTTGTATCTGGTTTCTTAGCCGCTGTCTTGGCGGCTGGTTTCTTTGCAGCTGACTTCTTTTTCGGTGCCGCCTTCTTGGGTTTGGCGGCTGGTTTCTTCTTCGGAGCTGCCTTCTTGTTTGGCTTCTTTTCGATTTTCGCTGATGGCGCGACCTTGAATGAGCCAGAGCCTTTTCCCGTGCCTTTTGGTTGCAAGAGTTTGCCTGCCGTAACACCACGCTTGAGGGCGAGCTTCAAGTGTGTCTTGAGGCTCTCGTCGCTGATTCCCTTGTAGTTGGCCTTGATGTACTTGGCGATCGCTTGGCGGGAAGAACCGCCTCGCTCCTTGAGAGCTGTAATGGCAGCCTTTACCATCTCGATGTACGGAGGATGTTCAGCAGGCTTGGCTGGCTTGACCGATTTCTTTGCTTGTGTAGTACTCATTTTCACTTCGCAGACAAAAACGTATCGCTAGGTTTGATCAAGTTTTGAATAGAGATCACGGTTTCTGGCCCGCACTTATAGCAAAGAAGCGGACCACCGAGGAAACATGCACAAAGTCGCTCATGGCGGCTGACTGTGCTAGTTTCCTTTCACATTTATACGAATTATTCGATTCTCATTTAGTAAATCGTTTAATTAAATACAAAATACTCAACTACAAGTATAAGTTAATCTATTGGGTTGTACGTAAGCTCATTAAGCGTTTTTGAAAGCATGAAATACAGCGGATAAACTGGCCATATTAGCAGAGTTTTGAACGACCCGGAACTTTTGAGTTATATTACTCGGCGGTTTCTTCGTATTGCGTGCTAACTGCCACCTGAGAATACCGGGAATGTATCTTGGGATTTGCAATTATATCTAAATTTGTCTTTCTACGAGGCTTTCTGGACTGGGAAGAGCATTTCAACGAGCCAGAAGGACAGTTAACATGGCGGCAAGGTCTCACCAAACCGCGCTAGTGCGAACAGTTCACGACTTATTTTGGAGCTTTCTGTGATGATGTGACTATGTATCTCTAGCCACAGGCGGCCCAAGCTGATTGACTGTGTGACGTCACGGTCGGGTTTTATAAGCAAATGTATGGGATATTTTAGTCGATCAATAACTCGAAAAATATTGCGAGAATAAAGCTTAGACTTGCTAACCTTGTTGTTGTGGTGGTTTTCTTGCTGCTGTAGCGATTTCAGCGTGTCTCGAGAGGAAAAATTCAGCGAGACACGCTGAAATCGCTACAGCAGCAAGAAAACCACCACAACAACAAGGTTAGCAAGTCTAAGCTTTATTCTCGCAATATTTTTCGAGTTATCGATCGACTAAAATATCCCATACATTTGTTTATAAAACCCGACCGTGACGTCACACAGTCAATCAGCTTGGGCCGCCTGTGCTCTAGCATGTAAATATTTCAGTGGAATTTCTCAGATCCATGGATGCGGGTTTAGGAGATATGGCGAGAGATAAAACGTGCCTGCCATACTGGGTCCGTATTATTTGCGCTCAATGGCCGTTTTTATACTACAGACGACTAATTCGTCTCAGACGCATTAGTCGTCTCGGACGACTAATTCGTCTAGTATAAAAACGGAAAACAGGGCAGACGCACTTAAATTCTTATGCGTCTGTTAAGTACGACTGAAAGACGCACTTAACAGTCGTCTAATTCGTCTCAGACGAAAAATGCGTCTAGCATAAAAACGAGTCGAACTTAACTGGAGACCAGAAGCGTATGTTTCAGTATCAAATTGAGATATTTGACAGTTTCAAGATGGCGGCACGAGGGAAGAAATCTCGGCAAAAAAGTAGCGTGCATGGAGTGAGTTCTCCGACTCGTTTTTATACCAGTCGAACTTAACAATCAGACGACTAATGCGTCTGGACGAATTAGTCGTCTGTAGTATAAAAACGGCCAATCTCCAAATCTCGACTCGGCTAACGTCTGTAAAGACCAATCGAACACTTTTTCTGGTCTGGCTACGCGTTGGCTTCATACTACAGTTGTTTTGTTTAGTACTTTGCGTTTTATTCCATTGATTCTAGTTTACATCTGCTATTTTGGCGCGGAGAGATAAAAAAGGCGCCAAGGCTACAAAACTCTAACATGCGCGCAGGTCGTCATGAGTAAAGCGGGGTGTCTGCTAGCTTCTGCTGCGTTCCACGGAGGGCTTTACGATACAGTCTTACGAATAGGTTGCGAGTTCAGTAGTGTAGCTTGTAAATCCTGATCCCCAGACCTAATATCAACGCTTGCTTTTGTTATCAAGCATCCTATATTTATTATATGTACTGCATTCTTCAGTATATTTTATTTAAAGTGTACAAGCCATGGCTTTTATTGATTTGGTGGCTCCTAAAGGAGCCGTTGATTTTGAAGTAACGAGCTTATGCTCGCTCACCGCGGATCCTGCGGGCAAGCTGGATATCCTTGGGCATAATAGTGACTCGCTTGGCGTGAATGGCGCACAAGTTGGTGTCTTCAAACAGACCGACCAGATAAGCCTCGCTAGCCTCTTGAAGAGCCATTACGGCAGAGCTCTGGAAGCGCAGGTCGGTCTTGAAATCCTGAGCGATCTCGCGGACCAGACGTTGAAAGGGCAGCTTGCGGATCAATAGCTCGGTGGACTTCTGGTAACGACGGATCTCACGAAGAGCGACTGTGCCAGGCCTGTATCTGTGAGGTTTCTTCACACCACCGGTGGCTGGCGCGCTCTTTCGAGCTGCCTTGGTGGCAAGTTGTTTTCTTGGAGCCTTACCACCAGTCGACTTACGTGCGGTCTGCTTTGTACGAGCCATTTCTGTAAACTTCGGAATCAGAAAACTTGAGAACTGTATAAAATGTTACCCAAATCAATGGAAATATTTATATGTGGCGCGCTGTATTACTATTGGCTCGCACGAAGAGAAGTTTGATTGGACGAAGGGGTGTTTGATGTTACGTGATTGGCGGAGAGCGTTTACACTTCGATCCGGTCCAGAGCTGAAGCTCTGGCGGTGAGGTTTAGGACCTTTTACACACAGATCATGCGTTTTTATCTCCCGCTTCACGAAAACTAGCGTGTGAATACAGCCACCTCACGTCGGAGTGGCTGGCTGCATTTCTAGGCTACGCGAAAATTTCATTCGGCGAAACAAATGCAGCGGCAAAAGGATCGCTTTTGAACCAGAACTCATCCCGACCTGATGTGAACCCAGTGCTTTGTATCCCGTCTGCATATTCGCTGTTTCGAGCATATTGTAATAGTATGCCCCGAGTTTATCATAATTTGATGTTCAGCCTATTTTATTATAACTGTTAAAACATGGCCATCTCACTGAATTTTCCATTTGATTTTTTTTTCACGAGACAGTTTGGGCGCAAAACGTGTTGTACGAGGTATTGTGTTTCAGATCGCTAAAAGGACGGACGGATATTGAAGTGAGCATGTTTGGTGATTACTTTAGTCAAAGTTTGTGGCTCCTAAAGGAGCCGTTGTGTTTGTGTGGTGGCACACACAGCTCTAACCGCCAAAACCGTACAGAGTGCGGCCCTGGCGTTTCAGAGCGTACACCACGTCCATGGCGGTGACAGTCTTGCGCTTGGCGTGCTCGGTGTAGGTGACAGCATCACGGATAACGTTCTCCAGGAAAACCTTGAGAACACCGCGGGTCTCTTCGTAGATAAGCCCAGAGATACGCTTGACACCTCCCCGGCGAGCAAGACGACGGATGGCGGGCTTGGTGATACCCTGGATGTTGTCTCGCAGAATTTTTCGGTGACGCTTAGCGCCTCCTTTTCCAAGACCTTTTCCTCCCTTTCCGCGACCAGACATTTCGAATCAAACAGTTCATTAGTTTCAAATCGATAGAATAATGAAAAGATCTCCCTGGCGCGCTTTTTGTATACCGCACCGAGGACCTCTGAGGAAATAGGGAAATATTTTGATTGGTTGAGACAGAGCCTATTGTGATTTTTGGAAAATTGTTCTTGCGAGCCGTGCTGATCAGCTTGACGAAAACAACCAGGACTCCGAGCTAAAAATTGATCGATTTTTAAAAAGTCGGTCGGTTTGTTTTCATAAATATTTATTCAGCCCACCCTAATTTATGGCCCACCCCGTGTCCTTGGTTAAAAATGTCTTTGACCCACTCGAGAAAACATTAAACAAAGTAAGCATTTGACGTCACTGCTTCAGGGGCAAGGAGTCATAGAATGACTCAAATGGATCTCACAAACACCACATCTGCCAGGAATTCCGCAGTGTTTTTTAATTACCTGGGCACAGGCATGATCTACTGAGAGGATGTGTTGCTGTCTTCCACATTAAAAGGGCGGGGATGCTCGTCGTACCTTTTAGGGGTCAAGAGTCATGAGTTCTGGTACCACGTGGGTGCTCAAGATCCATTGCTGACATTTTTCGTTCATGTGCCGGAGTATACCGTTTGGGGATCGGGGGGCTGTTCGTTAATGAACCGTTAGCAGAGATTTATGACAAGATAAATGAAGTTTTATTGTAGTGAAACCCTTTGGTATGATTCCTAAGTTAAATTCAAATAAAACCGAACTGAAAGTTAGGACAGACAAGGGGATTTGAACTGGAGTCCAAAAAAATGACAAACACAACTGATTGTCTTCAAAGAACACAGCCCGCAACTTAATCAAACAGGTTATCTAACTGTACGTGTCGATCGACCTGAACTTTCCTTCTTTCCTTCTACTTGGAAAACTGCTAAAAAGTTTTCCTCTTTTCAAAGCCAACGATCGGTCTGACCCGAGCCATTGAATATCTGTTGCCAGCTATATCGAAAATTTGTGAACGAACAGTTTACGGCTTAAAATAGTTACTAAACATCAATCTGGCTTTCGTTCTCTCCACTCGACGGGTACAGCATTACTAGAAGTTACCACTGAGTGGTACTTTAATGAATATCGATACAAAAACGTGTCCGCATCACGTGAGATTCTAATTTAAAATGCTCTTGTTCAACCCACACTTTGACTAGCTTAAATTAAGGTATTTCCAGTAAACTACAAAAAATACACAACCGTGCAGCCCGCATCATCACATCTCAAGGCTATGATGAGAAGTCTGGCGACATTAGATGAATTGAATTGAATTGGGATAACTGTCAGAAGAGCTAAGCACACCTGTCTTCTGATGCATAATGTTTTAAATGGTAGAGCACCTGAATATCTTAATGAACTCTTCAGTAAATGTTTTGACCTTAACTCCAATGGACCTAGTACAAGAGAAAGTGAAACAAATTTAAGTATTACAAGAATACCAAGAACTGAATATTACCACAAAGATAGCTCTTCATATAGAGGCGCTATAACCTTGGAACTCCTTTTCATACGACCTCCGATCAGCTTAAACAAAAGTTGCGCTCTTGTAAGCAAATTGTTGGTGTGTTCTGAATTGTTTCTGTTTCATTTTGAATTAAAGTAGTTTATTAAATTATAAAGTTTTAACATTATTTATCTATATACTGTAATTTCTACTATTTGCTGCTTTTGCATTAGATTTTTTATGTAATTATATATTCTTAGATTTTATACGGCTTTTATGTAAAGAAGTTTATACTTATAGAAACTACCGTATTTTAGTACGGTAGTTTATGTTGTTAAACAACACTAAGGTGAATCAATCATTCACTAATCAACTGCCAAAACAAGATCTGCAACCCAATAATGAGGCTAATAGTGGCTGTGTGCCCAAGACTTATAAATTATTTGACTATAGTGCGTGTTTTAAGCCCAAAATTGATCTTTACAAAAATGGCCGGAATGTTGTAAACTGCCGTGAGTGTGGTGGGAAATGACATTCGCGTGGTTATGACCCTAGTGTTAATATACTTCAACGGTCATGTATTTTAACTCTGATTTCAAATAAATACAACACGAACAAAAGATAACTAAAGTTTACAAGAAAATGATTATATCTTCCACTATTTAAGTTGTCTATCGTAAACATCTGCGAACTAGTGACGGATCGGTTTGCACATTCGTAAAAGTACTTCCGCGGACATTCTTTTGTTGTTTATCCGACATCTTAATTGTTAAAACAGGCCAATTACCGTGTCAGTTTTGATATACTGCTTCTCATTATTTCCGACATTTCAATAGCCTTCAGAACGAGTACCCAGAAATTTGCATGTCACTTTAGTTTCAATCCCAGCTTGTCAGACAGCAAGTCGATATCTTGCGTGAGTGTATGATCACGCAAATGGAAAAAAATATCCTCATCACTTGATCGGTGAGTTCCGTACGTTTATAAGAACATGTGGCCCCATTTGCATGCGTATAAACGATTCACACTGCACGTTTCGTGAAAAGCCAATACTAATACCTGTTATGGTATTATTAAAGTGTGGAGTGCATTTTTTACCTGACAGCGGGCCGTCATCAAGTTATCTGAGTATTTTGAGTATTTAAGTGGAAAGACTGAAATTCTGCTTTCCTTTGTGCCAGTAATTACCCAACCTGCTAAATATTATCGTTGACATAACCCTAAAAGGTAAAGAGAAGTGATGCCGTCAACCATTAATTTCGCCACTGTTGAGGAGGCGGTTGAGAGCGCGTCACTCCATATAAATAACTGACCTCAGTCAGTAGTCTCGACATATGAATGGCAGCGCATGTAGCCGGTCTCATCTGATTCACAGTAGCACATGTACAACCATGTATATACCCAAGGGTGGATATGTAGCTATGCTCAACTTTTTTTGCATATAGTTAGTTCCATTTAGAATTCCACAAGTTTTCACTATGAGACAGACAGTCGGGATGCAAGTTCCTGGCATACATCGTTCATCGTTTCATTTTACTTTCTTCCCTCTGTGTAAAATCTCAATAGCTTCAATCCCAATAGTTTTCATAATTCCAACATTGTTTTACTTCGCATACATGTCAATGATAAGGTGTTTGGTTAATAACTAAACAGATTACAAATTTGTTGACTCTAATAGCGGTCCTCCTGTGAGATGTGTAAAACAGTCCGGTGTGTAAAATTTGTTTCAACCGTGATTTTTTGGCACACTTGTGTCCGAGTCAAACTGAATCGCGCGCTTACTATAGAACCAAACAGGAACAAAAACAAGGCTATATTACAAACTGTTTTATTGTTATAGAAAACAATCAACTGTCACTGAACCCGAAATAAAGTACTTCGGAACTCCGATTTAATCACGCCCAGATGTTCTTAAACATAGATAGCAGAGCGTCAGCCCGTGAACTGAACTCCGCTGCTCAAGCAAACCGCTACCTTGTGATTAGGAGATCAATCAGCTTACTGGGTTTGAAGGTTGGCAGTTGGCAGCTTAATTGTTTGTCTGCGTGTATTGTACATATCTACACCGCGATCTACAATTATCCGGGGGCTATCGGCATCCATATTTGCAACAGCTTATTAATATACGCTTGAGCTGTTGTCTTGGCTGTTCAGTGTGTATTTATTGGCAGTACTGCTAGTCGTGAGCGATTCAAAAACAAAGGAGTAACTTGTGATGCGCTACAGCGGACCAAATTAGTTGTTTTTTCATTAGCAGTCGCCACGTAATATTTATTTTTATCACTTCACCAAAGTCAACTGGAGTCCCGTAAATAATTTTCCAACACATGACCGGTCTTCCTGCTCGCGTTTCACGACCATATTTTACTATTAAAACTTGCTATCGATCAAAACTTCACTACTCGGACTCCTTGACCGCGCGTAAACACTTTCTAAAACCGTGTTGAGTCCAGACTAAAGATTATTTTTATGGGAGTACTTTCCTTCAGCTTCGCCCCAAACTGGTCGTAAAGGGATCGTTTCAGCAACGTCTGAAATGATGTAGATTTTGTCCTTTTGTCTCGAAGAGGGAAGTATATTTAGTTTGTTTTGGCATTTGATCTGAAATAGGGCTCCTTAAATAGGGCTCCTCCGTTCAAGTGGATTACACTGATTTGTCTGTTCTTGTCTCTCCAGGTGGTTTTCCAACAGTCGGAAAGTGTAACTCGATCAATGCACTTTTTAAGTGTGACGTTTACAACCAGAGATCTTTCATCAAATTTCACTGCCTTGCAAATTGGTGTGTTAATACTTGCTGGCTGGAGTCCTGTGCTGCGCGAGGCTACTGTGTTTCCTGGCGGGCATTTTCCTGTCGGTCTGCAGCGCCAAGCTTTAAAGACAGTTCTTCTGTTCCAATGCAGATAAACACTGACTAGGTGATTTAAATGCACAAGGAAAACCAGCGTAGAACAGACCGCAGCGCACCTTCAAGATGGCCACCGCCCCACAAACGCCGCAAAGTACGTAACAAATCGAAACATGGGAGCCCAGTGGCATTCAGGTACTCATAGTAAGATACGTGGCCCTTTCGGGTTAATTAAGGTCAAAACGCGATCGAAAGATGAACCTACATGTGTACAAGAACGCTCGAAACGCCGGGCTCAGCTAAAAAAAAAACAGCATTCCGCAGTCAAAGACTATAGCAGTTCTCCCAAGTGCCAACTTCTATTCCCGGCTTCTATTGTACTTGTGATTAATCAAATTCGTGAGTAGTCGGGTTGTGTTGATTCCGGTAAACTTCCGCACCGATGTTACAACCTTACTGAATAGCCGGCATTTGACATGCAGTGCGTTTATTGAATATCCACCGTAATAAAGCCTTGGGTTTCAAGTTTTCAAAAGCGACGCAAGCACACTGAGGGAGTCCTAATTTCACCGCTCCACGCGGGCAGAAGCACAAATACAAGGGCCTGTCGGCCTTTTCCCAAGTGGTCGGACTCCTTTTCATGCCGTATATCTCTTGTGCTTGCGCTGAATTGTGCGCGCTTGATTTAGCTCCATACGAATTCGTAACGAAAAGCTGTATCTGGACAAGATATCATCGAAGGGTCATCTTGAAATAATTAGTTATTTCATGACTGATAATCGTCGGCGCACCGCTTTAATTAGCTTATTTTGTCTCTTGACAAACGAACCCCGATACGCAAGAATGTTGAATTTTAGGCATATGAACAGCCAAGTTACAGAACAGAAGGTCGCGAACTGGGAGGGGGAGGTTCAAAAAAGAAGTGTAAAGGAGTCAATTGCATGGGATTATTCAACTTCCGTTTGCCTGTTGACTGGCACTATATTATTTCTCCAAGATCGCGTAGCGAGCGTCCAGCAGCGAGCCATCTTGGAGGGAAAAAAAATTGTAACGGCGGTCATACGCTTTTTAAAACATCACCGTCGCTGCCGTGGTCCGACGTTTTGGTTGCCGGAAGTGAAACTATTCACGAATACATCCGATTGGGTGGTCGGTGACCTGTCGGGTAGATTTTCGTGAAGCCCGGATGTCGGTGTTATATTTTGAGTGATGGCGGCCTTTTTGGTTTTGAGTTAGCAACGTAACTCGCAATGAAGGAAAGCATTTGGCGGGCTTGGGTGAAGTATGAATAGAAGTTCTTACTACGTCCATGAAGATGACAAATTCGAGGACGAGTTTTATGACGAAGACTGCGAGCAGTGTTTAAGACAAGGTGTTTTTGTCAGTAAGGAAGCCGAAGCCTGGCAAAGGTAATAATTAGCTAACTGCCCATTTGGAAGTTTTTTTTCAAACAAAAGTTCTTTTAGCCATGTTAATGACCTTTAAGATACTCCTAGAACTTATGTGTTTAACGCTACTCATATCAGATCGCCAATCGATGGGCAATTTGACAAATCAGTCATGCCTGGAGGATGAATAATTTCCGGAATTCCAGTAAACGCGCTGATTTTCGTTCCTTGGCAAGTATCTTCATCGGGAAAGTACATTACCCCAGAAAGTTGATCATGGTTCCTCTATTACGATATATGATGTTTACAAATTAGTAACCAGATTTAACTAAACCGTGAAACTATTAATTTTATAATATCCGATTTTGTCACGCTGTTTCGAGTTCTTCCAGTTCGTTGGACTACTGAATGATTCTGTGCCGGCTAAATTCGGTATTCATAGCAATACATTTACAGACATACTGATAACAATACGTTGGATTTTACTGTGGTAGTTGGCAACAGTTCAGGGCAAGTGTAATCTTTTTCTTTTTTTATGCTCTGCCAAGTCCAATATACTGATGCGTGATGAAATTTCCATTAAATGTGAATTTTATTTAAATTTTTTTTGCTTTGAAGTTTCACGAAAGTCGTTTTACACTTTACTTTCAGCCACTCTTTGGAGTATTTATGTTTATTTTCTTGTGGCATGCATTGAGTGTTTTTTGCCGTTGATATATTTCTACATACAGTGTCCAAGTTTCATTTGCCTACAAGAGGGGGGGGGGGGGGTTGGGGTCAGATGTAGGAATTTTACCTCTGTCACCAGCTCTCCATATGACTCGTTTTCTATCCCAGGGTCGGTATTTTGAACACGTTTTACTACCCCAAAAAGCTCAAATCCCTATTTGACTCTACCTTCCTGCTGAGTGGGGAAGCCAACCATATCTTTGTAGACAGAGATAAGATTCTAAATCCTGTGTGCTGGTACTTACTTTTGTTTACTTTGTTCAGGTCTGAGAAGGAACCAGCTTGGGTTAGACATGTGAAAGAAAAAGGTGATCTGTTCTATTTGGAACCCTATGATGAGCCCTCTTCTCACGGACATCCAGCCTTAGAACAGTTACATCTGACTGAAAGCCAATCAAATGCAAAAAGTGGGAAACCAAAGAAGGTGGTCTTTAAAAAACTTAACTCTGTGAAAAGTTTCTTCTCTGGCACAAACAATGAGAAAGATTTGGACTCAAGTACCCATGCACATAACTTAAAGAATTCCCTTGAAATGGGTGATTCACAGGACAACAGAATGGCTGATAAGACTGTTGTCAAGGATGTGAATCTCACTGTTAATCCACCAAGGCTGCGTTCTGGAGTACGTCATGATCTAGAGACTGTACTAGGCATTATACCTGGACGAGAGAGAACCAGCACAGTGTCTGCTGAAAGAGCTAGGATTTGTATCAAGGGATTTGTTCCAGATGGACCAGCATTACAGTCTGGAGAATTGAGAATAGGTAAGGAAAAATACTTTTTATTTACTTTGCTTAACATATAGAAAACCAGCAAAGAAAAAGATTTTTTTGTTAACCCTTATAATTATAATAGTTATTTCAAGTTCACAAATGCAGATTTTCCCAACCATTGAAGAAGAAAGTGTGTGAGTGATGTACAGCATGCAATGTAGTGAGAAGTCATAGTTCAGTTGATCAAATCCGATTTTGAAAGCCAAGTTTTTCTGATATGCTCAATTTTGTTCTTCCTTGTAGGTGATGTTATTATCTCTCTGAACAAGCTGGATATAAACTCAAGTAACATCAATATTATTCTGGCTGCAATAACAGGCCCTATGGAGGTAAGACTTGATTGAGAGTTTTAATTATGTATATAGTTTATATACAGTTGAAGCTCCCATAAGCAGACACCCATGGGAAGCAGAAAAGTGTCCATAACTGGAGCTGTCTGCTTACATGAGTGTGTAAATTCAGAATTTGACTGAGCTAGAGTTTAAACAGGGTTTTGTAGAGGTGTCCATAAGTAGAGCTGTCCGCTTACAAGAGTGTCCGCTCAGAGAGCTTCAACTGTACTGCAAAGAAATCTCATCTGTGCAGCTTTGATGAAAATGTACAGCTTACCATGTTTACTTATACTGCATCTACACAATAAAAGCGTGACTTAATATCTGAAACACAGTGCATGTTATTGTACTGTAAAATCTCATGGTAAGTATTGCCCCCAGTTGTTGGCCGGTTGATAGGCCCACCAGGCCTGACAGCATCCTGCATCCCTCTTGGTTGTAAGCTCCCTTGTCTTCATCTCATTTTCACCACTTTACATGAAGTTACTGACAGTATGTACTGCTATAATAATAATTTTTATTATATAGACACGAGTGTTTTACTGGAAAATATACCGTGTGTAAAATCCATATGAAACTACATCCGGGACCCGAGTGGTATATTTTCCATATCCTCACTAGTGAGGATATCTTTTGCGTCATTTCCCGCTTTTGCACGGTTGTTTGTGCAATTTCTTGTAAAACACTCGTGTCTAATATAATAAAAAGAAAATCACACGGTGGCTTGAAGATATGGATTTTATTTTCTCGTGGTAAAAACAATATTTTACTCACTCGCGAAGCGCTCGTTTGTAAAATATTGTTTGTGCCACTCGAAAATAAAATTCATATCTTTGCACCGCCGTGTAATATCCTCTATAAAATACTGCAACACAGTAAAAGTCAAGTATGAACACTATGTAATGGTAAAGAATGGTTTTTGAACATTGTATCTTGACTACAAACATGACAGTAAGAATACAAGTTAGTATGGGTTACAGGTGGTCGAGTGGTTAGATTGCTTGCCTTTTACCAATGCAGCCTGGGTTTGGTTACTGGCTAGACTATCTGATCCTGGTATTTTCAGCAGGAAGACGTTGTTCCTGTCTGAGCTACCCTCTGTCCTTGCAGAGGGATATTTGTTATTGACCTAATCTCTCAACCTTCACTAATCCAACTCACACACGTCTCAAAAGGAGCAGGGGAATCTCCCTGGTGCTGTGACCTGTCCCCTACCAGATCTCTAATCAATTTGTGTTTCACAATCTAACCAGCTATACATGCACAGCTCCTACTGTAAGTGACACATGATTATAAAGTATTAATAACCAGAATTTAATGGTATGCTATTCTCGTTGGTTGAAGGCAAACTTTCATATAATATTATCTTTCATTGTATGTACAGTGTGTTTTTACATGTACAGCGCTATTACAGATCAACAGTGTAGCTGGCTGATAATTTCTCACCCTAAATCTTAATGCTACAGCCATTCTGCACATGACTAACTCAAACATTCTTTACTAATAATTAAATATTATGTTTTGTAACTCGCCCAGATTTTACTAAGAGTTCAGCGACCTCCTCCTCGAGCCCTTACTCCTGTGATACGATCTAAAAGTGTCCCTGTTAAAAGTGACAACCATCTCATAAAACTGGTCAGTGGAGAGCAAGCTGTGTCTGTGTGTCCAAGCATGAACGGCATGCCACATGTTGCACTGTATCTCACCCTCACAAGCAGTGAAGATGACGAGGCAGACAAGGTGAGAAATTACAGGCTGAAGGCATGTTTGATTGATCTTGTCAAGCCTATGAAAAAGCTCCTATTCAACAGTCCAGTTTGTTTACTGCAGTTATTGTTTTGGTGGTTTGTGGGGCTTTACCATTTAAATTCAAGCCCAGTTTTAGTTTACGTATCTAGCCCCACCGTCACCCCCTTTGGCATGCCCTTTTACCAAGTGGGGCCTTATAGCCCTGGCCTGAATCTCCTGCCTGAAAATGTTGAGGTAGCATCTCTGTGACCTGAACATTGCACAGTCTTATCAGAAACATCACATGGTACTTGGTATGTACATTACAAGTACTCTAGCCACTGCAGAGGAGGCTTGAGGAGAACTTGTACAACAAACTCTGTGGCGGAAGTGGTATTTTGACAAATCTTCTGTTGTTCTGGCAACATTGTGATAATCTCTGTCGTATTCTAGGATATACTGTACCAGTATCCCACAACACAGGCAGCTGCCAGGCTGTTATCCCTGAGAGGACTGTTTCTTACCCTGAGTGATCTCATGGCTGCTGTGACTGGGAGTAATGCCAACAGGTACAGTACTGTACTTGTAATCAGCATATGATTATTATACCATTATGTACATTAGAAAGGGCTCAGGACAGAAACGAACCCACTCATTGGCCCACTCATATGTTTCTGTATAAGGTGCATGATATCTACCTGTATGTGTCGCATTATCTGCTTTGATTGTGCAGCTCAGAGCGGGGATATTTTTTTGATCTTTCACATTCGCATCTAAGCAAGTTTGTTTTAAAGTGTTTGTGTGCAACAAGTTGTTACTTGGGACATAATACTCTGCTTGTATTGTATTGCAGTTCAACACTTGTGCTTTGTAAGAATATTGTTCATGTGGGATATATCAAAATGGGAAAGCATGTGCTAGTCATTGGCGTGCCTGCTGAACGGTGAGTCACTGTGTGATATTTCATTAGTATAGATGTACAGATAGTATTTAATAGCAGTGCTTTATGTTAACATTGTTTGGGCAGGTAAATTCAGGTCTGGGCAACCAGAAATTATGAAATATCCAATTACTTGAAGTCAGTCTATGGTCCCAAGGGTAACCAACCTAAAACCTTAAGTAATGTCAAGCACTATATGAGCATGTCATAAAACTAATGCCAATGTTAGGGGGGTGATTCTATCTCTTTCCCACATAACAAGTACTTTCCTTGCGTGCAGTGGGATTTTTCTATGATGGTATTTGCCAATATTGAAACTGGAACAAACTATTGATGTACCTACAGCATCATAAAATATCCAGGGCTCAGCATTATTCAAAAAAAAAAAAAAGAAAGAAAAGAAAGTCTGTTTCCAATGTACCATTATAGTCTTTTCCTGGTGCATTTTGTTCAAAGAAAGTACTGTATGTTGGGAAAATTAGATCCTATTGATCTTTTAGCTTTGGGTTTGAGAGTTAATAGTTATAAATATGTACATGATTGTTATAGTGGTTTTCAAGTCTCTGTTAGAAGTAGTCATTCGATTGCTTAAATTGTTTTCCTTAAATGCTATTATATGCTTTTTATTGGGTCCAAACAAGTTCATCAGCATTCTTGGCCAATCAAGAACAGAAACAAAACCTGTGAGCAATCTGCCACTTGTATGCAAGCAAGTGGCAATGAAGTTTACTCATATGACTGATAGATCTTTTCTTCAAAGTGAAACCAATCACAATGGTGTGATGTTACTTTTTATGTAAAATGTATTGTTTTTGTTTGTTTTCAGAGTGCCCTTACTAGCTCTTCAGAAGATTATCTCTGATATTGCCAGGGTTCTTACAGTAACATTTGGATCTTTAGACAGGTGAGTACTGACAGTGACCATCAGTGCATGTACCGGTAAACATAAGGCATCAAACCAAAAAATATATGTCGACTGTTGATTTCATGACAACACTTTCATCGGCAATATTTTATTACCCAACTCCATTTGTAACATGCAAATTAAATACAGTGATTAAATTTTGTTTTTCCAAGTAGCACTATACCATATGGCTGTATGTGACAGTGGCATGTTACTGAGGGAGCTGGATAATAATGGGTGTTACTAAACAGATCTGATTTCTTGCCAAAAAAAAAAAAAAAACTGTCGCAACTTTTGTATTCACTGTTACCATACCTTATACTGTATACTTTCCCTATCATGGATGATAAGGAGGATTTGTACTTTGAGTTTGGGAATTTAAAAACATATTTTACTTGCTTGCTTTACCTTTCCTAGGGCGTTCTGTGAAGAATGTAACAAAGCTAGACTGGACCACTTCTTCTCCTTGCTGTTTAATACATTTCTGAGCTCCAAGTCCAATGGAAGCTCGTCTGACATGTCAAGTAGATTTGCTGAATGCCTGATGGGGGTGAGATGGCTCAATCTCCCTATCTCAGCAGAGGTAAATTTTAATCTATTTTCTCACACTGTTTGTTTATTATGTCTATAGTGTACACATTTGAGCAGGGCTCCAGAAGTTTTCTTCTTACTCACTGGCAGGTTCTAGCCCTGAACATACCTGTTATTAGTAACACTCTTACAGGATCAGGCACAGAATGAGCATTTCTTGTTACTCCCTGGCAATTGCAATAGCAAAACTTTCAAGCCCTGTTGTGTTGACTTTACATTTTGAGGTTGTTTAAATACTGCAGTGGAACCTCCCTGAGTGACCACCTCTCATCAAGCGACCAGTAACCAAAGTACCAAATTGGTTTTTCAGTCAAATTACTATTAGTGAAACCTCTTGTAAGAGACCACCTTTCGTAAGTTACCACAACCATCTTTGAGGCTTACCGTTTGAGTTTTTCTATTGTTTTTGACCTCTGGTAATTGACCACCCTACTGTATGCTCCCAAAGAGCAATTTTCTGAACAAGGACGAACTTCCTCGCAGAAACCGGACCTGACAAAACACTAACATATTGTATGTACAGTGGAACCCTGCCAATATGACCACCAACGGGCCAAAAAAAAAAAAACTGGTTGTATTAATGGGGTGGTCATATCAAAGGGGTAGGGTCAAGTTTTGTAGCTGGCCTCTTTCAAATGACGTCATGACAGGTATGATGAAATTTCACTTCCCTATTGACTGTTTGTGAGCATCCGTAACACAGATGCAATTTACAGGAACAAAATGCTACAAATTTCTTGTTTCAAAACAAAGCTCTTGAGGTCTCCATTTTGCTTGGTCGTATTAATAGGGTGAATTTATAAAGGAAAAGCCCATTGGGATTACAAAAAGTTGTCGTTGGTCGCATTAATGGGGTGGTTGGATTAACGGGGTTTTCTGATAAGGAAATGACTGGGCATTTGGTCGGGACTAAAAAAGTGCTTGCAATAACAAGGTGGTCGTATTAACGGGGTGGTCATAAGGCAGGCTTCCATTGTATATAAATGTAACGTGCAACAGGACACAAGGACACAAGGTGTTATTCACTCACTTAAAACTGCATTATTTGACACTGGTTGTGGCTCAAAGCTGGATCTTACTTAGGCCTCCCATGGTGAGAAATTCCCATGAGTGACCACCTCCTGTAAGCGACCCAGCCGAACTAAGGGTGGTTGTATTTTTTATAACAGTTTAGTTTATTCATAAGTTGGATACTCATACCTCACATGAACATGTGGAATATCATCTGTCTTTCAGATTCAAGTCCATGATTGCCTCAATGATCTTGAAGCTGCAGAATATGGGGAACTAGTGAGTAGATTAGTAAGAGTTGTGTGTATGGTGTCCAGTGCAGCTGATGAGTTAAATGTTTGTACTGTAGGTTGATGGGCTGTTTGAAGATAGAAGACAGTATTCAATTATAGGTTCATGTATATTTTATAAGGTAAGAGGCCCACATGGTCACTTTGTTCTTGTTGAATTTGTCTATTCATCAGTTTTTTATTGAAGTAGATGGGTACATTGTAATATATAAATTTTATGGTTTTTAAATGTTACTGCTTTTTCTGAGTGATTTCTTTTGCCTTTTAGGGTTTTTTAGTTTGCAATCACCTTGCTACGGATGTTTTTGAAGATGTTTCTCTGTACTGCAAATACTATTGCCTGCTGACGATGAGCGCAGAGCAAAGAGTGGGACAGCTGGTGATCTGGAATGAGGTAATAATGTGCAATACATATGTTACATGAATATTTCTGGTCTAAGGACGTACAAACCTACCTCAGGATTGATTAAATTTTTGTTTGATGTCATGTCTGACACAACATGAAAAGTCCCCCTCTTCACGAGGCAATTTTTCTTGCACCAATATGGAAGAAATATTGCATATTGTGTAACACCCCCAATTTGCAGCTTAATTGGCTTGCAACTGAGAGTTTGTGTGTGTACTTAGAAACTCTAGTGATGTCCTGTGTTCATCCTTTCAGTTGTCCTTACGAAGAAAGCGAACGGCAGACAAGAAAAGATTGGCTTACCAAGAGCCAAATGGACGGAATTTCCTATTGATCATTGGTTTGGTGAGAAAAATTGAATAAACCCTGGAGAAATTGGCTGCTTTTATTCACCCAGAAAACATATTAGATAAAATCACATATTTTGATACCACTGCATTGTGGTATGATTTAGGCTTCCACTCTCAAAAGTGGTCCAAGACAAATATGGTTCAGCTTTAAGTGTGGTTTATGTTTGCAGAAACTCTTTCTTTTAGGGTTAAAAAACAACTACAAAAGGCTATGTTTAGTTTCCAACATACTACAAAAGCAAAATGGGTAATGGCTATTTTAGGCCAAATATAGCTGATTTTCTTCTTAGGATTCTGTCCTGATGCTTCTTTCCTTCATCAGAAACATTGGCTGTTGTGTGTGCTCCTTGAAGCTGGAGTCATTGCAAGAAGGTATTTTACAGTGTGAACCTGACTCCTGTGTTTTTATTATCAATGTTATCTCTCAATAAGATTATCAAGTCATCTGGTTTGGCAGGTGACTTGATATATAATGATGATTTGGGTTTAATAATCACTTTGTAAAGTTGGGTACGGTTGTCTAATGTTTTTTTTGTTAGCATTAGCCCTACACAACGCTCAAAAGGTCAGGCAGCACATTCTTTATGATATTCAAGCTGTTTTTACATTCACTGGTTGTTGTTGTCGTGTTAATTTATTCTGTTTTGATCTTTTTTTTTACAGGGCAGAAAGTAACCCAGGTCCTGACATCTTCTATGTGGATCAGGTGAAGAACACCTTGTTACAGATCGAAGCACTGGACATTCCATCAGTGTGTGAGGCCAGGTACTGGAATATTGTGAGAGTCAGACAGTTCTTGTTATTGTAATACCAGCTCTTAAGAGAACTAGGTTGACTGCGTCGGCGTAGCGGAAGACAAACTGGTGTATCAACTAGGTGTTGATGAGGGTAATGGAACGCCGTAAAAGAGACAATAGCTGACGTTTCGAGCGCTAGCCCTTCGTCAGAGCGAAGGGCTAGCGCTCGAAACGTCAGCTATTGTCTCTTTTACAGCGTTCCATTACCCTCATCAACACCTAGTTGATACACCAGTTCTTGTTATTGCCAGTAGTAGCAGCAGCAGCAGCAGTAGTAGTACTGTAGCAGCAGAAGCGGTAGTGTAATTAGTAGCAGGGACAGTGTTACGGTATGTTGTAGTTTTTCTAAATCACACAGTGTCTCTTTGGCTGTTTTGTTCTCTCTTACTGTCCCCTCCCCTGTTAGGTTACGCGGTTCTGGGGTGCCGCTCTGGTTGTCTTATTCTCCCCTCCCCTGTCAGGTTACGCTGTTCTCAGTTGCCGCTTTTGTTCTCTCTTATGTCCTGGCCAAACGAGATGCAAGTCGATGCAAGTTTATAAACTTGCGCAGACTTGCATTTCGTTTGGCCACTTATTTGCACGGACTTACATCGAATATAAACATGTTCAAATTTTCGCGCAAGTCAACGCAAGTTTTTGTTGTTAAGGAAATGTTACAGTCAATAAAATGCCTTAAATTTTCTCGGGAATTTTCATTTTTATTTTTCGCTCAAAATCCAACGAAACTTGCATGAGCTTGCATTGACTTGCGTCTTCTTTGCCCACCCTTTCGCAAGTCAAACTTGCATCGGCTTGCGTCTTCTTTGCCCACTCTTTCGCAAGTCAAACTTGCATTAGCCAGTGTTTTACTGTCCCCTCTCCTGTCAGGTTGCGCGGTTCTCAGGTGCCGTCCGTTGCGTCTGCTGACCACTTTTTACTGCGTCCAGCGGCGGTGGAGAGAAAATCGTCGAACACAGAGCAAGAAACCCCGCCCCAGCGGAGGAAGTACAGCAGCTTGGACAATCTCCGTCTACCAGGTGCGTTACAATATCGTGCGGCTAATTGACGTCACCCGACCCATGCCACTTGCCCTCTTAACCAGTGTAATGCTTTTGTTTATATGTTGGTGTAATCAGTTGAAGGTTGGTTTTGGTCCCAACACGAAGAAAAACAAACAAACAAACAAACAAACAAGCAAATATAATAAATCAATGACAAAATGGGCGAATATTATGCATCGATCAATTCCTGCTGTTACCATCTCATCCCGGACCGACCCCGGGGACTTTTCATCCTTGGATACAAATTCCCCGCCCCCGGACAAGAAAAAACTGGCAATTTCACTCAATCTTTCACTGTTTTCCTATTAACTTTTTACGGTTCTCGTGCAAATTCCCCGCCCCCGGGGCAAACAAGTCTGACAAATCCCCGGGGGTGCCCGGGGCGGGGGGAAGATGGTTACAGCTGGAATTGATCTATGCATTACTCTTATGCTAATATTCTCACAATATTGTAGACGACGTGGACTCGTCTGACAGCGGCAGTAACCCACCTCTCCGTCGGAAAGGCTCAGACAGCTCCGGCAGTCTGAACAGTCTGAACAACAAGGGCAAGCTACGCTCGTACCGCTCTCAGCTCTCCTTGAACTCTGTTGGAACTCTGAGAAAGAGCTTTCCTGACAACTCACTGGACCTGTCTCAGATGGCCACTGCTAAGTAGGTGTTATTTGTATTTTAGATTGTGAGTTAATTAGTGATATAGTAGAGGACAGCACAACACCAAAGAAGATTTCAATAAGACTAAATGTATGGATTGACGGCCATAACGAAAAATCCTGGCTGTTGTAGAGAGATGGCTGTTGTAGAGTGGTGGCTCTTTTAGCGAGGCGGTCGTTGTAGATTGGTGGCTATTGTAGTGGAATGCCCGTTGTGGATAGGTGACCGGCAGTTGAGGTTTTGACTGTACGCACGAGCTTGCCAAACCTAGTCGGAAACAAAAACCAAAATAGAAAACAAGGTTCTTGTTTGTTTTGCAGGCTCACCAATGGTCAGGAGAACACGCTGTTTCAGTACCTGGGCTTTGATTCGTTCCACGGCATCGTGGTGTGTCCGACGAGCACAGAGAGCGGCGTCATTCATGCTGATGTGGTGAAGATTTTTCACAAGACATGTCTGTATATCCGACAGATGTTTTCTTCACACTACAAACAGGTCAGTACTCCTGCAACATGTCCCGTTGGACGCAGATCCCAGATACTCAAAATAGATATTCTCCTTTGGACCTCTGAGCAGGGGCATGGTGTACATAGGGAGAATTTTGTATCTGATCCCTTGCTCAGTGGTGATCTTTGCATCGCCCATACTGTCTCTTCATGATTTCGGGGAGAATTTGTATTTCAAGACTTCAGGGTTAATTAGCTGCTTAATGGAATGCTCTATTTATCATTATACTCATTACCTCTGAGCATATTTATAACTATAAGTCAAAAGAAGCTTATCAAAGTTAAATACTGTTAATGTAAATCAGAATGACTACATACATAAAGCTAATGAAGCTGGGCAACATCAGTAAATTATCATCAGGTCATTTATTTGGACCATTCATGTTGCGTTTACACCGATGCATTTTCAGTTTGATTTCATGTCCTCTCTACACGAAAGCAATCTGGAATAGGTTTCACACTGTCAAAGGTGGAGCGCTTGCAAAACGGTTTTGTATCTTTATAAACAACGACACTGGTGTAGGTGAAAACCCGTCTTATTAAAATGAAAACGCAGCGTCAATGTGTATGCAAACTTCGTCACGTTCGCTTTTGCTCGCAGCGTCTACAAGATCGACACTCGACGGAGAAAAGTGAATCGAAATTTACAGCAGGGGGCCCGCATAACGTGGTGGAACACGGAGTGATGTTCCAAAGAACTCCAGACTCCAGTGAACAGAAGAAAGGTGCACCAGTGCTCAAGTACTGGGTGATCGGGTGAGCTCAGTGAGTCAAGGCGTAAAATCCGGCTTTATATTGGTTATAGGCCCATCAGTCTAGTGACAGAAAATCTCTTCCAATTATATAACCTCCTCCCCTCCCTCGCGCTTCTTCAAGGAAAGGACCGAAAATCCCCCGTTTCATTGTCGTTCTGCTTTATGCTTGCATATTCGTAATGCAACAACTTTACATTTTGAAACAAATCATTTTGCGTGGATACTCGAGTAGTTTTCTGTTACGCATTTCAAAACGTTTTTCCTTTTCTTTTTTTCTTTCTTTTTTTTTTTTTTTTTTTTTTTTTTTTTTTTTTCTGCACTCAAAGTCCCCTGTGAAGTCGTATAAGCCTAGGGCGCATAAGCCGGAATTTGTCTGTTGTCCAGTAGCGCCTCGTGGCTGCCCTCGAATATCAGTGCGAGGAGTTTAACAGGACAGTATTCATACGGGAATTTCCATTGCATCTTTCAGCCGCTTATTGCCAGGGAAAAACCCTCGAGAGTTCTACGTCTGTCATCATGTGTCAGCAGCCCAGACCACTGTAGAGCTGGCCTTCAAACTTGGTTTTGGAATCGGGCCGTAATAGCCTGGGTTGGTGTCTGATAGCAGTCACATGACTCGCTCTCCTGTGCGAGCGTTCGTCGTTCTCCATAGCCGCGCTGACCAGTGATGATTATATCAGGAGAAACCTTCACAGGAAAGTCATCTGCGCATTTGAAAGGTGGCGGATTCCACTGCTTCACTAAGAAGTGCCACGTCTCGTTCTATTTTTGCGATTGGCTCATTCACAAATATGTGGTCGTTCTCCATCGAACAACGAAGAAAGAAAAGAGTGCGTGACAAGTGGCTATTTAGTGTCACGTACGCGATAACTTTCGATAAACCATATCAAAGTACATATTGTATAGATAAATATATATTTTTTGTAAAATGTTGCTGTAAATGCTTTCAGAGATACTTAGTTTTCATGAATTACACGGCAATGAGTTGTATTGAAGTTCTGAGAATATATATTAAAGGTACAGAATTCTAAGATGCGAACCCTTTTTAGGCCCCATCCACAGATGGCCGTTTTTAAAAAAACCGTTTTTAGTGTGGGTGGAGCTCAAAATGAGTAGCCGTCCCAAGGGCCGTCCGCGTATTTATCGGGGTTTCTCACATGGATGTCCTTGGGAACAAGGTTGGGAGTTTGCCTCACACAGACAGACGCGCACATGGTCTGTATTACAAATATGTATAAAGTCAGGATGTTGTCTTTATTCACGCAAATACAACACAACGATCAAAGTGTCGCTTTCATCTTGTGCTTGCGCGCATATGCGTGACATCACTCGTTTTGTTCTAATTTCGTATCGTACGTTTAATTTTCGATCATGCCTGAGTGTGTCGGTACACTTTAAATATAAATAAAGCCGCTTCAATTGAAAATACGACATTGCACACAGTCACTGTTTCTTCTTGTGATATTAGAAGTTCTGTTTCAAAATATTTGTGATAATTTGTGTAGAGATATTGAATACAGTCCGTCACTTGTCGTCTAAGTCGGTTAGCTGGCAGCTCACTTGCCACAGTTTCTTCTGCACGTCTTCCTTGTAAGACTCTGCTGAAGATTTCTCCTCTCGACTGTTGCTCAGGTACTTGCCACCAATCGCCTCGAGCTCTGGACTCAGCGCAGCGTATAAACTCGTCGCTGCTCCTTGCTCGGGGGTCTGCAGAGTATACAAATGATTAGCAATGACGAAGGCGAGCACACAATTCTGCATAGTACGTACAGACAAAAGTTTACGTTTTTGTTTCACTGAAAACGGAATAAAAGTATTGCGTCCACACGACATCGTTTTCAGATAAACAACCGTTTACAAAAGTTTGCGTTTTCAGTGAAATTATCCGTCCACACGAAAACGAATCTGGCGGGCGCTTTGAAATGTTTGCGTTTTCACCCGTCCACACGTATACGGATAAACATCGTATTCAGAAGTTTCCACTCTGGAGGGCGTTTTCAAAAGTTTCCGTTTTCGTGACCATATTCACCGGATACGTGTGGACGAAAGGCCAATACGCAAAGAAAAGTTTGCATTTTCGTAGGAAAACGGATACGCGTAGACGGGGCCTTGTTGATTTCATCGTCACCACCACCATAATCAACGTTAACGTCATCATCAGTAACATTCACAATCGTCAACGTCGTCACCAATATTAACATCACCATCGTATCATCGTCACCATCATAATCGCTAGTAGTAACCTTATGTACATGTAGACTTTATCGGGAAATTTTCTTGCTAAATTCCGAAACCTTCCAAACGTTTACAGCCCGTCCTTTGATCTCCTAGTGTAGTCCAAAGTTGTGTAAAAAGTGCGTTACAAAACGGCTGTTAAGAAGCAATACCTGGGAGAACGAGAAGCGAGTGAAAGTGACAGTAAAACTTACTTTGAAGAAAAAGTGAGACAGCACACTCTTTGGTACACGTAAGAGCCAATGGCCATGTCGGAACAAATCCGTGTTCACGATGCCCGGATGAACCGCATTGGCCGTGACGTAACTTCCGCCCTCCGTCAAGCGCCTCTGGAGCTCATAGGTGAACAAGACATTGGCCAGTTTACTTTGATTGTAGCTGCCATGTGGAGAGTAAGATTCCCTGTGGAGGAAAGGATGTCAACAAAACATTTGAAGTAAACCGCGCTTGTAGGACAGGAAACTCATTTTTAACATCCTCGTTCCCAGGCTTTTTTCCCTACGGGGAGTTGATTAAAGAGCCTGGGAACGAGGATGCATTTTAACCCTCCACTTACTTAACCGGACCAACTCCCCACTGCCAGTTTCTTTTTCAGATTTAAGTGTGTTGCTTTCAAATATTCACATAAACTCGGGAATTGACAAGACACATATCAAACCTATACTTTTTGTAAAGATTAGTTGATGCACTTTCATTTAGTGCTAAAGTTGGAGTCATGTGACTGAACAGTAGGGGGGTTGTTGTCATGGAAACCTATGACTTTGAGATATTTTCTATGTTATCCAAAATATAGTAAAAAAATCTGTTTGTGTATGAATGATCAGGCTCCTGGTTTAGTCTGAGAACACCCAAATTTGTTTATCCTTACCATTATTACCTGCTGTGCAGATCCTCAAAATTGATTGTTCCAACGTTATGAATACTGGAGGAAAGTGTGACAACCCGCGAATAGCTCTCCTTTGTTCCTGACCTGAAAAGACAAAAGCAACGCTTTCATAATTTAGACTGTATTACAAAAATAATTGTTTTAGTATATACCACATAAGTTTAATAGCCAACTCCCAAATAGCTATTTTATTTCTGAAGAAAGTGGGCAAAAATTGGGTTCGCGTGCCATTTTGTTTTACCGGAAGCCACCGGGAGGTGAATAGTACTTAATATTCCGAGATCGAGGATCCAATCAGAGTGTGCGAAAAGCACTATTCACTTATGTGGTATATACTAATATTGTTATTGTTGTTATTTAATTATTAGTCACAGTTGCACGTGTGGACACAACATTCAATTCCGTTGCCAACTGTCAAACTCTCTTCACAATTGAGTCAGCATACTCGTAGCTGTGTTTAATAGTACTTGCTTGATTGAATTTCTAAGCCTTGTGTTTGCACAACATTTGCTCGTAAGTTCTCCCGAAGATTTTTTTACTCATCCTAAAAGCGGTTATGGTCTGTTAAACTAAGCAATTCTCATGCAAGCCAGGCAGGTGGCAATGGTGTTTCCTTACACTGCTGTCTCTTCTTCAAAATAAAACCAAATGCAAATTACTTTGGCTCCTGACTGAAATGTTTCTTACAGCTCCGTGATTGGCCATCTGAATAAAGTGCATGATTAATCCATATAAACATGTACATACCTTTTTAAATCCTCCAGGAGCATATTGGTTAGTGCGAAGTGCCCCAGATGGTTGATCCCAATCTGCAGTTCAAAGCCATCCTCAGTTGTGCCGTAAGGTGTGTGCATTACCCCGGCATTGTTGATCAGAATGTGTAGGGGTAGCCCCCTCTTCCTAAATCTACCCACAAACTCCCTCACTGACTTCAGACTTGACAGGTCCAAGTGGACAAAATCAACTGAAAGCAAAAGAGTTTCAAATATGTCGAACATCCACCAGTGAGTGGACATAAACTTTTATACAAGCAGATCCTTGTGAGTAGAAAGCTACCTTGAAAGGCACTCAATTGCCAAAGGTAGACACCTTCCATGTGAACACCTACTCATAAATTATCCTTCTTCTCCTTCTCTCCCTTACCCCCCCCCCCCCCCCCCTCCCCCTCCCCCTCCCCCCTCTCCCCTCATAAATTAGGAAACCTGTTACCCTTTGCATCATTGTTGTCTTCTTTGAGTATCTTTATGGCTTGGTTGGCAGCAATTTCAGATCGACAAGCTGAAAACAAATACAGTCAATCATTAAACTACACAGGATTCTGTGCCAGGTGTAGCTTAACTTCCTGATGCCAATAACAATATCACGCATCTTACTGAACATTTACTGCAGATCACACTGGAAGTAGCTTACCCATGATCACATGTATCCTTGCTTTGCACAGTCCTTTCACAGTTTCAAGTCCAATCCCACTATTGCCTCCAGTAACGATTGCCACTTTATCTTCCTTGGAAGGGATTTCTGTTATGGTTAAATTGCAAATGGCACATGTTAGAACACTTCACTTCATATTGGCCCGGGTTAAGGGGGTTGAAATGGACGTTGAGTTTTTCATATACCTGATAATTATTTCTCTTTTTTAATACATTTGAACAGACAATATAAACGCATAGAAAAAACGCACGCAACAACGAAACATAGCAACACGCAAAGACGACAACTCGAGGCACGAAGTTTAGAAGCCCTGGAATGCCAATTCGAATTTTTCTTTGCCAGCCCACCTTCTCTCTATCAAGAGGTATCCCCAGGAAGTGCCTCCACCTGAGGTGGGTGCTATGGAGCTAAAATAAGTTAGTATTGATATAAATATGCCGCCATTTTGTTTTCCGCCGAGCGGGCTTTTTTCATGTTTTAATCGTAAACGGGGAGCTATTATCACTTGGCTGTTAGTAGTGCTAGATTCGAAACTATATTGGGGTTATATCAATTACCATTTCCTTATAAAGCTCAAACGACGGACCAAACACTGCCTTCTGTTTGCGTATCGATCTGCATCTCCGGCCGGTCGCTAGTGAGTGATTTTCGACATTTTCGGGGAGTCTGACGAATTGATGAGCTAAACCCGCGTTGAATATGCGGGAACTAAATGAATGTAAGCATATCGGATCGAATTAGGGTGCGTGCAGCATGCGACAGTGTTCAAAACAGTTTTTAAACACAGACATAAACGCGGTCGACAAGTGCACAGCTGTTCGTACAGAGTGTCATCTGACTTGCAAATTTGTTCCATGGAACATCAAAAGACATAGCCGCATTTTAATTACCTTGAAACGTGTTGTGCTTCGAAAGCAGTTGATAAAGCAGCTTCCTCGCTCCGTACACATAGCTCGAAAGGGCTTCCATCGTGGGAGCTCACGGAGCACGCCAAACGGAAGTCAGCAAGCGCATCGAATGAATAATCTTTGACTTATTAACTATCTGACTGTGTAAAGTAATACAGAACCAAGACCGTTGATCGTCGAAATGAGGAAAAGCTGGCGTCAGATTTCTGGAATATCGAAGGTCTGTGGTTGCTCTAAACTAGACAAGGAAGGATCTCTTGCTTGCCAGCAATGCCTCTTATTGTTAAAGTAAATCCAAATCTGTCTGCGGAATTCAAAATTAATCCAACTGAAGTAGGCGGCAGCCCAATATCACCGCCTTCCGAAGGAACACCGTCAGAGAGGACAGAATTGATCCCGAAGTCTCATCACCGTCGATTCAGAAAAGAAGTGGAGCGGAAACTGCGCCAGAAGTTGAAGATGCGTCGAGTGCCCGTGTTGTGTCTGATTCTGGCCGAGGTTTTTGAACGATTTGCTTATTATGGAATCATAATTAACTTCGTTCTGTTTCTGGATACAAGCTTCGGCTGGTCCATGTTTGTGTCGGTCGCTGCTGTGTTTTGTTTTTCTTGCGTGTCGTGGCTCATGTGTGCAGTGGGTGGGTTGGTCGCCGATTCCCGTTTCGGACGCTACAGCACGATTGTTGGTGGCTTCGCGGTTTATTTGATCGGCACGTTCCTCCTAGTGCTGATTGCCATGTGGATCGATATAAGAAACAGTGAAGAGCCTCCGAGTAAGACGACCCATCTACCTATCATACCCTGGCTCGTACTTGTTCTCTTGTCTGTCGCTGCAGGGGAGGGCGCGGTAAAAGCAAACTTATCTGCGTTTGGAGCGGACCAATTGAGGCGTGAATCACACACTCCTAACTCTAAGACGCTCTTCAACTGTTTCTATTGGGTGTCCAATGTGGCGTCTCTTTTGTCCCTTGCTGGCCTCACTTATATACAGCAGACTGAATGGCACTATGCTTTCACTGTCGGGTACTTGCTTCCCGCCTCTTCTTTGTCCGTTGCTGTGGTCATGTTTGTTTCTTGTCGGAAACATTTCGTCATCAGCGGACCTCGAGGAACTGGCTTGAGGAACATGTGGTTCATTCTACGACAGGCATGGTCCCGAAGGAGTGATCATACAGAGAGCAGGTATATATACCTCGAAATTATCTTCAGATAGGTATGTCCCCCTACCTGAAGCCATTATTAACTGAATCTGGATCAAGAATGCTGGAATCTGGAATCGAGCAATCCCTCGTCCCTTCAATCGACTTTACATACCTTATGGCATAATTGCTTTTTCATTAGATGAAACAAATTTTTGAACATCATTTCTCAGCCATTCAAGAGAAAATTAAAGCAGCACATTTACAGTGTGTAGCTGACTAGTTTTACTAAACTTGTACATTTCATGCAAAATTGCGGCCGTGTACTCATTTTGAAGCGTCTTTCGTCCTTTTTTTGATGGTCTTTCCATTTCTGGCATCCAAAACGTCTGAAGTAAAGTCTGGTCGATAATTGTGAACACGACCTTGGGGAGAAGTCAGTTTAGTTCATGTATCCAGGGACACTGCAGAAATGAATTTTTCCACACAGGTAACCGCCCTAAAGGAGTGAAAAAAAAAAAAAAAAATCTGAAAACGCGTTTGCTGCTAATCTGCCTGATCCGTCTCTTGGTCTGATATAATTAAAATACCACTAAATAGAAGCTTCGGGAAACAGTTTCAATATTTAGTGCAAGTGCAATCGAAATAATCCAAGGCGAAGTCAGTGCCATTCCTATTCCGCAAAAGGTCCAAACAAACCGCAGCCTTAGGCCCGGTTCAGACGCCGCTCCTGACATGCGCCGAACCTAATAGTAATAGATTCGACCCTGGTTCGACATAGGAGCGACTGTTGATTCAAACGGCGAACTTTTCCTGCCGCACCAAATACACAATAGTGCTTATGTTTATGGATACATGTTTTTAATTCAAAATAATTTAAAATAATTCATGCAATAGATACGGCACATGTGAAGAGCGGCGTCTGAATCAATATCGCTCCCACGTCGGATTATGCGACAGCGTCAGTCGAACCTAATACCGCTGCCGTACCTAATTCAAATATGCCGAACCTAATTGATTCAGACGCCGCTCTTCTGCCGTACTTAATTCAAGCATTAGGTTCGGCACATGTCAGGAGCGGCGTCTGAACCGGGCCTTATTTTGTCGGTAGCCGTATACTTTCATAAGACCTGAACACATTCCCCAAAGCAAATCGGCACTTCCCAACTGCTCCATATACCGCACTTACAAGACAAGGGAAACTATGTCTTTCCTCACAGTCTTTCGCCTCTTCACAGAGAATTGACATGGAAACAATCGGCATCATCGATCAGCGGTGATTCCAGAAAGAATGACTGGCTTGACAAAGCAACGGTTATGGAGGGCGGCACTTTTCTCGAGTCGGAAGTGAATGAAGTAAGATCTTTGTGGAAGGTGGTCGCATTTTCTGCTTTTCTTGTTCCATACTGGATCATTTATGTCCAGGTAAGAAATGGGCGGATCTACAAAATATGTCGGGCCCTAAATACGTAAAGCTGATTCCCAGGTAGCTGCTTTTCTTTGCTTTTAGAACAAAATCTGACTTGTGCCCTTGTTGGTCTAGTTATTTCCAGGAACTCATGCGAACATGTTTCCTATACCCGGCTTTATTTGACAGAAAATCTTGCAGTCAATCCTGTGAATTAAGCGGTCCTGTATTAAGTGGACAATTCTGAAAATGAGAGAGCCACAGTGGCCTAGCGGTTAGCGCGGTCGCCTTTCACGCACAGTGCGCGGGTTCAGATCCCGCCCAAGGCAGTGAAAAATTGAGGTGTAAAAACCTGGCTCTCTACTCGTGGCTTGGATGACCACATAAAATGGCGGTCTTGTCTCTAAATAATAGAGAGCTTAAGCACCAGGACGGGAGAGGACGACGGCAACGTCGGTGAAACAATAAACTCATTGCAGAAGACAAAAGGCCCACGTGAATATGTTAAATTGACATGATCTTAAGGCTGGTTCACACGGTAAAGCAAGCGCAAACGCAAGCGCAAGAGAATGAAAACTTTTCCATTCTCTTGCGCTTGCGTTTGCGCTTGATTTACACATTTTACCGTGTGAACCGGTCGCTTGCGTTAGCGTTTGCTTTACTTGTGTGAACCAGGCTTTAGAGTCGTCGTGCTCTCGCGTGCGACTCTGACGACATTTTGAGAAATTACGACAGTCGCTCTTCTTAGTAGGAGACGATGAACGCAATAGAACTTCGGCAAAAACGGAACAAATTTGAGCAAATTAAGAATACGCGAAGTTACAAAAACATAAGGAATACGGAGACACTTTTTTTCTAATTCTGCGCTTTGCAGTCGCCGTCCTAGTTTGCTTAAGCTCCCTAATAAGAACTACGGGGACGTAAAAACAACCGCTGAGGACGCAACCAGATCTCTGACAGTGACCACCCTCAGTTTGAAAATCTCAAGAAGAAATATGTTCATTTATTGGTTTGATGGAAATAATTTTTTTGTAACTACTAAGGCAGCGGCCATCTAAATGGTGCCATGGATCTATTATTTCATGCACGACTCTGAATTTATTTTACTTTTTCACATCCAACAGCTCTATGGGACGTATATCCTACAGGGACTTCACCTCGAGGCAAGCTATGGTGGCTTTACAGTTCCAGCTGCGTGGCTCAGCCTCTTTGAAATACTCACTCTCCTAATCTTTGTCCCTGTGATCGAGAGGGGTATCTACCCCGCCCTGTCCAAGTTTGAGATAGAAGTACCCGTCCTGGGGAGAATAGTTGTCGGCATGTTACTTGCTGCAGGATCAGCTGGCATGGGTATGTAAACTGCTGCATGAACTCAGTTGGTCAAAGCTCGATTAAGCTTAGTGCAGGATTAGTGAAATCATCAGTGCTTTCGTTCGATCTGTTGCTAAACTAAATCAGATGCCCAACACACCCCATCGGTATCTGAGTCTGACGGACAAGTACATAGATTCAGTTTGACCGTCGTCAAACGTTGGAGGCCTGCATGATCCTGATCATCTGGCGATCGGTCACCGTCGGGCAACACTTTAGGGGCTTGTATGGACACTAACAAGTGTGTTCCTTCGGTCCGATGGATGTCAGTTCGTCTATCGGTCTGTCGGGCACCGTCGGTCAGCACGTTGGAGGCCTGTAAGCTCGACACTTAGAATATTTTCACTCACTTACACCTCCATCGGTCCACCTGACGCACAATCGGACAATCAGCCGCCTCCGTCTGTCTATCGGAGACCACTGCTGACTCCCTACTCGTCCACCTGAGTCAGATGGGATGTGTATGTGGGTCAATTGTAGGATGTTGTTATAATTATATGCAATTATAACATGTCGCCATGTTTTTGGAGTAAAAGCCAAAGCGCTAGGTACAAAATTGTAGGTGTTGCGCGACAAATCGTCGTTAAAAATTGTCTCGCGTAACATCACCTTAAGATTAGTATTATATAAATAATTTAATCGTATTTCTTTGTTGGAAATCTCTTGCTAGCTAAGTTTAGTTGATCTTGGCGCAAACCTCACATTTTGAGAGTCAAATTCAAATGTTTTGTTTGAACGAGGGTTCATATCACTCGCTTGATAACGGCCCTTGAGTGTTTGTGACTGACTCACTGATTTTATTTACTCTTTGGTGTTTGTGCAACAGCTGGCTACAACGAGAGGAGCATGGCTGACCACTTCAACAAGTATGGTTACGTCAATCAGACCATGAGCAGCCAAGTTTACCCGGTGGTAAAAGGTTTTTCGATATTTTGGCAAATTCCACAGTACGCCCTGCTTGGCATAAGTGAAGTGTTTGCAAGCATGTCAGGTAATCTACGGTTGTAGATAGTCCCATTTTCGCCACTTTGATGTTTAATACCACCACGGGAAGAACGATCATTCAGACGAATTCGTTGGAGTACTTCGACCCTTTGTCTGCATGCAATATTGAGGAAAACTCGAAAGGAAGTACGCCGGGGGTTTTTCACCATTTTATCATGAAAGATATGACATCTCGTACACAAAAGAAATAGCCTTCAGTTGGTTATTTCAGTCTATTGCTCAGTTGATTTTTAGTCTAATGTCTGCCTGTTCAAATTTGTGCAATCGTGTGTCATGCAGTCTGCTCGCTTCACATTTTATTCTACTTTATTTTTATATATTTTTTAACTATCTTAATTCATAATTTGTTTGTGTGTGTGTCCCCATCTAAGGAGCTTTTTCTCCTTTGTAACTATGAGTCAGGAGCAAATACGCAGAATAAATCGAGTCGTTGATAGAATTAAAGACAGATAATAGCTGGAATAAAAGGAGAGATCAAAGTACGTTAGGAGCAGGAAATCAGATTTGCCAGGACATTGAAGAGTTTAGACAGTGAACGAGAGTTGAAGAATTACCAATGACTTCCTCGTGGTATATATCCTTGTCTTGCTGCAGGCTAGGCCGAATGAAACTAAATTAAATGAATTACCACCTCTTGTCCTCTCGCCCACATTTTAGGTCTGCAGTTGGCATTCTCGCTGTGTCCAACCACACCCCAAAGCGTGACGTCAGCAGTGTATAACGTGATGATATGTATCGGGAGCTTGTTGAGTTTTTGTCTGTTCACCCTGGCAGCGTACGAATGGGAGTGGTACACTAGTCCGGGGAAGAGGAATCGTTTGGATTATCTTGGAAACGCCAAAGCGGCGTATTACCACTGGCTTTTGGCAGTAATCGCTGTCGTCACCACAATTGTGATGGTCATTGTTGGACACTGTTTTGATATTGGACTTGTCAGGAAATCGGACTTGGAACATCGACGTTTCGTTAACGAGGAGGTACATTCCACTGAACAAACCACTGAGACGCCCAAGACAGAGGAAGAGGTGGTGCCGCCATTTGTCGAAGTCCACACGTGACTTCGTATCATCACGTGACTTCATGCCTGTTGCCTCTGTTCATAACGTAAGAAATTTGCACACTGAAGTCTCACTTTGAAACAGAGGCAGTATAGGCGTCTCGGAAATGGCCTAGGCCTCCATGGCTTAGCTGTCTGTCTGTCTACCAAAACCAAAATACAGTAGTTATACCATCATCACAGTAGCTGTAAGAAATACTTTCAACCAATCAGAAGCCAAAGTAACTTGCGTTTGGCTTTACTTTGAAGAAGAAATCAATCAGCAATGCGAGGAAACTCCATTGCCACTTGGTTGTTGTTGTTGTTGTGTGAAAAGGGCGCAATCGGGTTTATTTTTGTTGCTAATTGGTCCAAAGAGTCCTGAACTTTGTCAATACAAAAGCGTAGCAAACGCAAAACCAAAGCAATGCAATCTCAACTATTTTCGACAGTCAAACTACTCCGAAAACTACTGTAATACTAATTTTTCGGGAAAACTAAAAGCAATGACGGCAGCTGTTTGAAATCCTGTTCTAGTAACACTAGTTTTAACTATTTTCTCCAAAACCCAAAACCAGATACAGAAAAAAAAAAAAAAAAAAAAATGTATCGGTCACAGTAGTTAGTTCCAGTTACTCAGTGATTGCCAACGAGCAGCCGAGCGAAGACGCGAGGCTGCGAGGCGGCAGCATCATAGAGCCGTGCACGAGAGAAGGGGGAAAAAATCTCGAATGGAGCGTAACCACTTAGAATGACGTAATGTTTTTCTGCAATTGTTTCAAGTTAGCCAATTAAAATACGAGTTGTTTTGTTCTGCTTGTTTTCTGAGCCAATGGGAGCGCGAGATGCAGAGATTTTTGTCTCTGTGGATCAGCTGGGGTTTCAAACGCCGTAGGGCCCGCTGAACTTAACGATGGTTAGCGGAGTAGACTAACGCGCGCAAGCCTTGAGTGAAAGTCGTCCACGTAGCCTGACATGTCAGTCGTCTTCTCGAGGGCCGAGGAGACGACTTAAATTTTAGTCTAGTCGTGCACGGCAATCGTAAATATCGAGGGGATTTCTCACGCGGAGGGCTCTGGGGACAAGGTACTCATTCTTCTCCCGGTCGAGCCAAACGTGCGCCCGTGGTATTCGATGTTCAGCGTGTTCCTGGAAACGAGGCTGTTCCATGTGGATTTCGTAAAACGGCAAAATTGTAAACACGTGAATTTTCTGAAGCAAAATGAGCTCCAGAAACAGGAACAACTTGCCAGATAACCTGCCACAGCTCCAGAACCTTATAAAGAGGGACCCAGAGTCTTACAGGGAAGAGGTGAGAAGGACGGTGAACCGATGTAATCAGTAAAATCACCGGCTTATCAGTTGACGACTATCGAGACACAGTTTTATTCATCACATACCGTCTACGCAATCATAAGAGCATTGTTGTCCTCTTAGATGTTATCCAGAATCAAAGAAATCCAGGCACCTAATGTGAAACGAGTTGCCTGCACATGCTATCTTGAAATTTATTATACGATACCAGCATTGCGTCCACTGGACAGGAGCAACTTTTTTGCATACAGTACTCTTGTAGAGGGCTAACTTTCGGTAGTGCTGTATAACGGATTTACTTTTGGTGTTTGCAGTTCCTCCAACAGTACAGACATTACCAGTCCAACCTTCAGATCTTCAAGCTTGACCCTTCTCAGTCAAATGAAACCCTGCGAGACCTCGTGATGTTTCTTAGCCAGGTACAGTAATAAGACAAATTGTCGAGCTTTTCCCTTTAAGGACACTTGCTGTATGAAAAAGAAATTTTAATGATGTCTTACAGAAAGAAGGTGTCTCAATAGGTACAGTTTGTTGTGCATGAATGTTTTGTCTCAACTGTACAGTCAAGATTGGGAGAAATATAATGGCTGTTGATACAGTTATTTGGCTAATGTATCAATCAATTCCATCTGTTACCGTGCACAAAATCCCCACTCCCGGGACACAGAACCTTACAAATCCCTGGGTTATGGGGGGATGGTAACAGTTGGAATTGGTCGATGCAAAACTGTGCCGTCAAGAGTGATACTCATTAATGCTAAAACTTCTCAGCAATTTTACCAATGCTTAATTGATTATTTTACATAATACTGTATAGTTCATTTGGGCCAGTAAGGTTATAAAAGATGAAGGAAATTCCAGGAATATTTCTATTGAAGCATCTTTCTCTTTCAGGTGTCCCACTGTTATACAGAAGATTTAGAAAGCTTCCCACAGGAACTAAAAGAACTTTTGAACAGGCAATACAGTGTTATGGAATCTGACCTAAGAATGGTATGTTATAATAACATGTGGGAATAGCGGGGTGGGTTTTTCTTTGCTAAAACTATATTCATCTCATGTTACTGGATCCAATCTGTAAAATGGCATTTTTTAAATAACTAAAACCAGGAACACCAGAATACCTGGCAACAAGCTTAAATTAACCCTACTGTATATAATCTTAATCCAAAGTATGATTTATCTAAACCCAAAGGTTTATAGGGTTAAATTTAGGCTTGACTGACTGTTCCTGCAGGTTTTAGTATGCCCTAGTAGTCACACACCTGTATAGAATGTAATGCATTCTTATAATCTGCCATACTGTAATGTATGTGTGTCTATAGTACATACATGTACATGGATTGTATGACTTACTTGTATAATATAAAATTATGCAGATAGAGAACTTTATACTTGTATCCAATAACTTGCAGTGTGGCCAGTATAATAATCTTGTATTATTTTACTATTTTTTGTTCTTAGACATTGTGCAAAGCTCTTATTCTGTTGAGGAACAAAAACCTTCTCTCACCTACCAGGTATGCTATAAAGACTTTCTTACTTTCTAAGAATGACTGAATAACTTCTGTATGTTCCTTGGTTTGTTTGATGCGATTGTGTCTAGCAGAAAAAACTCAAATTACACAGTGTTGTACATGTATTGTATAATTTGTCCCAGTGGTTACATCTCACATCTCATTATTTATTTGTGAATCAGAATGTCATTGTAAAGGTTGCTTACCATAGGTTGGGGACATTTAAAAAATAGTGTGCACTGTCTTTGGTGGGGTGTAAGGCATAGGTGTTATTCACTTGCTGGTTAGACTACCAGTATTCTCCTGGCACTTCTCAAACAGTTTGTTCAGTGCAAGTTAGGAGAATCAGATCACTGTACGTGTCCAGTATGGAGAATATTGGAGTTTTTTTTTATCTCTCCCAGTCTTCTAGAGCTTTTCTTTGAGTTGTTCAGAAGTAAAGACAAACTCCTGAGGCAAGCTCTTTACACTCACATAGTGAATGATATCAAGAATATCAATGCCAAGCACAAGAACAACAAAGTTAATAATGTAAGTATGGAGTCTCTGGTGTCATTATATATTGACTTTTAACTTAATTATAGGATAATGTAGACCCACCATGTGCACATGTTGTATCAACCTCACTGTAAGTAGACAAATGGTACATTATACATAAACTCTGTTGTGATAGAGAGATTTCCGCCACTGAGAATGTCATATCTGAACACACATAAAATTACAATCCCTTGTGTTGATATCAGCCAAGCAGTGATTCTGCGTGTTTCAGCATTTCTTAGTGACGGAAATCTCTGTATTACACCAGATTTTATGAAATAACCAGAATAATACACAGTGTTGTATCCAGAGTGCGTCATTGCGTCCTGGGACGTACAAATCTCAATTTGGACGCAAAAAATTCCAGCAAGTGCGTCCGCTTGGACGCACTCGAAAAATTAATTGACAAGCGACTCTTTTCGGAATGCGACCCGCTAAGCGGAAAGCCGACGCTGATCCTTGACCACTTATAGCGCGTCGGTAAAGCCCGATTTACACGAAAACCTCCTCAAAAGAGAACAAAATGTGGCAGGAACATAAACAATGTCCTATTGGCTTGTTATTTGTTTGGTACAAAAATAAACAATGTGAATAATGACACGCCACGAATATTAATATTAAAAATGAATATTAATTAGTTGGACCCCACAAAATCCTACTTGGACCCCTAAATTTTGGAAGAGGGGGTCCAAAGGACCCCCAGTTTTGAAATCCTGGATACAACACTGAATACATGGATGCTTGGAGATATGAAATTTGTCTTCTTGTGTTCATCTCGATATCTCATGAGATGAACTCTCGAGGGTAAATTTCATGTATCCTAGCACCCATGTATTATTCGTTCTCTATATTGTATAGTTTGCTCAGGGGAAAGTTGCACTATCAAATTTATTCAGAAATCACTGAATCAATTTTTTTCTTTGAAGTTGAGCAAGGTTTTCCTAGCTCCCACCCTATTCTTCTCATTTCAATGCATTGCCTCATGTATTTCAGACCCTGCAGAATTTCATGTACACCATGCTAAGAGACAGCAACACAATAGCAGCCAAGAAGTCCTTGGATGTTATGATAGAACTTTACAGGAAGAACATCTGGAAAGATGCCAAGACTGTCAATGTGATCAAGACAGCTTGCTTCTCATCCGCGACAAAGGTGTTGTCTTTATTTTGGATGCATAATTCATTTGGGACTATTCTGGAATAAGAATACATTCCAGAATATTACAGGCTGAACTAGCAGAACCTCTGTAAAATATGGAAAGTTTGCTTATTCAAAAAAATGCTATCTATAATGTTCATATAACTGAATATTGACAAATTCACAAATTAGGCCTGGTCAGGTAGGGTCAGGTCTTGGATGGGTGACCGCCAGGGGATAAAATCTACACCAACGATTGCACAACTTTGCAGATGGTAATGAATCAACATCAAACATTTCAAATATATTCCAATGCTATCCTGCTCCCGGAGGCAGAATGCTCCAGATTATTCCAGAATAATAATGCCATTTGTTTCATGAACATGATGGCATTTTCAGATGTGAACAGAAACTCATTCAGCCAAACAAGAGAAAAGAAGACAGCAAGGATCCTTTTTCCCAAGCCCCTACAGAATGAATTTAAAATTGCGGCTTCATCCGATTGAAATTTTGGCTCTTATACCAAGCAAAGTTCTTTTCAAAATCTGAAATAAATTTGGAAAGATAAGATGAACTGTCAGCTTACTGGATATGTACTACTGGGGCCGGATGTGCGAAAAACAAAATGAAAATTTGTGCATATTATTCTGGCCATATTTCTTATAATTCCAGAATAGTCCCAAGTGAATGTGCTCATATAACAGAGATTGACAGCACATATAAGATTGAAACTGTGAAAAAAAAAAAAATATATATATATATATATATGCTCATACCATATTGCTGCTTTTGTTTTTCCAATATTGTTTGTCTGTTTAATTGCTTAATAATTTCTATGCTTTCTTTATAGCTGGTAGTTGCAGGCCTCAAGTTTTTCCTGGGTGCTGATGAAATTGACATTAAAGATGAAGACAGTGACAGTGAAAATGAAGGGGTAAGTGTGTAGGAACTTAATTTAACCCATTCACTACCAACTAAAACTCAATGGAGGGTAGGTTGGTACTGAAAAATACATTCTAGTAGCAGTGTCTTCCATTCTCACCCGTATAAGTAACTAAGATCCTGGTCGCACCAGGAAGTTTAGTCGATAATAACTCAGCATCGAGAGCAATACGACGGCTTCTTCAATGTTTGATAGCAACATGCTGACATATATTTCTGGTGACAAGCACTGTTTGCACTTCAAATGATGCAAATGTCGATATTAATGTCGTTAAAGTTACGAGTGCGACCGGAGCCTAAATTACTGATAAATAAAGCAGGTGGGTATACTGATTTGTTGTGAAATGTCATTTTTGATTCAGTGCTGGTTATTCTTTTCCTTTTTCCTGTCTCCTTTTCTGCCCTCCTTGAGCAGGAGCAGATCCAGATCTTACAGAAACTGGTCAGAATTTTAAACTTTAATTCTCAACCTCTGAAAGTGGTGTTTGGAGAGCCAAACATTTCCGGGAGAGCATGTACCAGACCTCTCTAAAAGCTCACACTTTTTGTCCCCCACATTTGGAAACAAGTCGGATTTTCCCCTGAATCTGCTCCTGTTGAGGGTGTTTTGGATAAACGTGAAGCAGAAAACAAAACAGGGTTTGAAGAGAGAATACTTAGTTGAACTCTTATGTCATACATCCAGGGGGCTTCTATTTTCGATTATTGGAGCTGGACATAGTTCAGTAATGTGGATGGTTAATTCTCTTTGTTGTTCATGGTACATGTAGCTTTTTGTTTTCTTCTGACAGCCTGACCCCAAGAAAGTTGTAAAACAACTTCTTCATGCTAATGGCGTGAACAAGAAGACTTCAAAGAAAAAGAAAAAGCTAGAGAGGGCTCTTGCACTGTTAAAGGTTTGTGCTTCCAGTACATAAAACTATGAAAGGAAAATTTTAAATTTGCATACAGTTACTTGCATCATTCTGTGGTTTGGATAAATTGGCAGGTCCAGTAATTCTCCAAACTGCTCACTACATTTTAATCAGGGAACTGGTTTGGAGAACTAGGGTAGCACAGTTCTCATTTGACAGTTTTTAAAAACTTGTATTTCATGTGCATGTGAAGTAGTACAATAAATTATATTTGTTTTCTTGTTTCTGAAATCAATGTACTGTTTTTCAGAAGCGGAAGAAAAAACATAAGCCATCAAGTGTGAACTTCTCAGCTCTCCATCTCGTCAATGATCCACAGGGTATGTATAAGGAAATCTTCCATAATATTGCTGTCTGCTGTGTACTGGTCAGGTGATAAGGTGCAAGGCCCTGAGTCCCAAATCCTCTTCAAAAGTTCAGAGAAAATGGCCACTCAGATTTCAAAGCAGACACTTAGGCTGCATTTTGGTTTTGCATTTGGTTTTTTTTTTTTTTTTGGGGGGGGGGGGGGGGGGGGGGGACAGAAGGGCGGGTTGCCTTTGGGCTGCATTTGTGTTTGGGTCTATTCTGGTGGAATAAGAATCGCCAAAATGACTCAAAATGTTGCTTGTTCCAGGGGGAATTTCATTCGAAATTGTTTTGAAAACATTCAAGCTGACATTTTGTACAGCGTTTCTATACATCTTTCTGAAGAAAAATAGTTTCAAGCTTCTGAACCAGTTTAGCTTAGTACAATGTTCTTTTTAGTTTCTGAACACAAACACAAGGCAAAATCAAATCATTTTCTCAACCATGGTGTACAGTATCTGCACTGTAGGAACTTCAGGACAAACATTTTGGCTGTGTTCCTTTTACACTGTGTTACTGTGGCTTCACTTCTACAGTAAAGATAGCTTTTAAATTTAAACTGATATCAACCTTTTGTGATTGCAGGTTTCTCTGAAAGATTATTCAAACAACTGGAGTCGTCTACAGATAAATTTGAAGTCAGACTGATGATGATGAATTTAATTTCCAGGCTAATTGGGGTACACCAGGTATAAAGACACCTAATCTTCTGCATACTCAAGGTTTTGCTTTGTTAGATATTGTTTTAGAATCAAACATGCTATTGACAATGTATTTTCACTGTTCTCTGAACAGTGTTTACTTGTAGTACCTTTCAAGTCAACTGCTGCTTCCTCTCTTTTCTTTGCAGCTCTTCCTGTTCAATTTTTATCCATTTCTTCAGAGGTATATGCAGCCTCATCAAAGAGGTTAGTATTCTTTTCACTCCCAGGAGCGATCAACTTCGATTTTTCACTTTCTGTCGTTCGCCATAGATGTGACACAGAAGCCTAGTAAAGCAAGTGGAAGCACAAATGCAAGGCACGTGTTAACCGACGTAAAGCAAATGCGAAGCACAACAAAGCGAAACGTTTTTATTCTCTTACGCTTGCATTTGCGCTTTCGTCGTGAATACGCTTGTACTCAAGTATGAACATTCCTTGTGTCTGCATTTGCGCTTGCTTTACTCATGTGAACCCAGCTGCTATATAATATGCAGAACTCAGCATTTGATAACTGGTTCAGATAATATATAGCTACTGAAAATGAAGATACTCTTTTACTTTGCAGAAGTCACCAAAATATTGTCATTCTTTGCCCAGAGTTGCCATGAGTTAGTTCCTCCTGAGGTAGGACATTAGGGATTCTACTTTTACTTTTATGAAGTCATAAATTTACCTCACCTTATTCTTCAGCACAGTACAGCATTAACGTCAACGCAAGTACCCTGCTCCAGTAACACAAACGCAAACGCAAACGCAAGCGCAAGCGACCGGTTCACACGATAAAAATTGTAAAGCAAGCGCAAACGCAAGCGCAAGAGAATGGAAAAGTTTTCATTCTCTTGCGCTTGCGTTTGCGCTTGCTTTACCGTGTGAACCAGCCTTAACAGTGGTAACAGACTGTGCACTGCATCAATAATAATTACATAACGCCAACAACAGCGACAGTAAAAAAGATAATAAAGGTACAATACAATGACAACGGAAATAAGAAGCATACAGTACAGTGCCAATGACAGTATAAAGTAGCCTTCGTAGCAAGAACAGTCCAAACCGCACCGGTATTGTGAAGATCATGAATTTGAACTCGTTGAGCTAAGACCTCGGATGTTTTTTTGGTTATTCGTTGTAACTACTTCCTAGACAACTCCGAGGATCACATTTACTAGAGGGAACCGTACCGTACGGCACCACTGATAATGTCGTGGCTGCCCTAATCAGTAACAACCGCAAAAGCGGAGACACATTCAAAGCTGTGCCTGCCAATTTAATTGCAGTGTGCAGATTTGCAGCGTCAAACGTTTAGCGACAATTTGACAAAACCTGCGCTTGGTTCTTTACAGATAATCGAAACAGCATTGAGGAGTCTGGTCAATAATTTCGTGACTGAAAGGAACTCAAATGAAGTTATGGCGGTCGGGTGAGTGTGAGTATTTTTGTAAGTAGTATAGAGGGCAATACAGTAAACTATGCACTGTAGAGCAAGATACATTCCTGTGATGCCTGTCATAACGAATGAAAAAATAAGCACATCGATCCCTTTTAACACTTTCCTATTTCAAGTACTAATTGTATACTTTGCGCACGTGTAGTCTGAATGCAGTACGCGAGGCGTGCGTGAGGTGTCCGCTGGCCATGACAGAGGTGCTACTGCAAGACTTAGCGCAGTACAAGACTTCAAAAGACAAGAGTAAGTGTTTCAGTATCAAAAGAAAGCTCGCGAGTCGCGAGACTCATTTTGTTGCAGAATTTACAGAGCGGAAATAATGTCTTACTTAGGAAACATTTGTAAGAAGGACTTACTCTCTTTCTTGCAGGTGTTATGATGGCAGCCAGGTCTCTGATTCAACTTTTCCGCTCTGTGAACCCAAACTTACTACACAAGAAGGACAGAGTAAGTCGACTCTTGCTTGTCTCTTTGTTTTATATGAACTGCTTCAGGGCAGCCACGGTACTTCGAGCGAAAAGGCTACGTGCACAACGCGTCAGGTCACGTGTTCAAAATACCACCTACAAGTGGTAGTCTTGTTGTTTCCAAGAATTGGTTCTGAAACTTCAAGTTGTACTGTAAGTGCTTGAAATTTGACAGTATATTTAGACATCAACTGTAAGTACTATATAACAACGAAAACGGCACTTTCGTAAATGGTTTCAGCTCAACGGCAACTCAAACGGGTTGCCCCTGAAGCAATTTCCGAGTTTCTTGTCGCCTTCGTTTTGAAACCAGGGGCCAATTCAATAAACATTTACACGTGTATTTTACAAGTTGGGCCATTATTCAAACACCACTAAACGGACTCTACTCTAGAAAAGTTTGTACAATATTACAGACAAAGGTGCCCAGTGCACAACCACAACAATATTTGGCCATTGTATTGGATAAAAGTGTGTTTTAACGTGTGGAGAAATTTATCCGACTTGTAAAATACACCTGTAAATGCTTTATTGAATTGGCCCCAGGCCAGTACGAAGTCTTTCACATGGAATTAACATCTGTTTACAGAAACTGAACATTAAAAAAAAAAACTTTTATATGAAAGGCCTTGCTTTGAAGATGTAAGCTGTAGCATTGTTTGATGCACGGGTTTGTTTTGCGTTATCCAGGGCAGGCCTGGTGAGGCGACGTTGGATCAGCAGCTTCTACAGTATGGTGGAGTGGACACCAAAGATTACGTGCCCGGTACAGAGGTAACGTTTGTGCTTATATTTTAAAAGTTTTGATGAACTACGAGCACCCAGTAATGTGTGAGTGGAGAAGAGACTCGCTGTTAGAATGTACGGCCGTATTGTTTTACTTGGTTGTGTGCATGTTTAAAAAGAAAGAGAGAATGATAAACTGATTGGGTGGAGGTTGCGTTTCTCTTATCCCTGTAAAATGTATTGTGCTGCCAGTGTGAAGAGGGATGCACTCGCTACTGATGTTATACCAACCATCCCCACCCCTACCCCCCACCTCCCACATTGTTTATTTTTAGCTCGCGAATTCCACTTTGTGGGATTTGCGAGGTATAGTAATCACTTTCCTTCCCTACTTCCCTACCTCCCTACTTCCCTACTTCCCTATTCCCTCTGTTGTCAACAATGGATTTCCAAATAAAGCAGTTGCGGTTTTCCAAATTTGGGCATGATGAAGGCGCGCAACAGGGTGTGTCGATCAACGCAGTTTAAAAGCAAGATGTTGTCGTAGTTGTTGCGACCATATTTTTGTTCGGAACGTGTTCTCATTTTGAAGTTTTGTCATGCGTTCGAAGTTTGTTTGGCCACTGATTCTGAGCTTGGTTGTGTTTCACTCTACTGTGTTTTGCGTTGTTATTGTGACCGTTTGGCGCGGTGCCATGAAGGTCAAACAATCAGTGGCACCGATGGCGTTATCGCACACAAATCTGAAGCCGTTGGTTTAGTATCCGCCAAAATTTCTGTAGTGACAGTATATACGGCTTAGAAGATACTAGGCCGGAAAGATATTGAATCTCGGCCAAAAATATCCATTTCCGGTGAATGTTTACAAGTTCATACAGTATGCAAATTATCAGGTGTTTCAATTCTTGGTTTGCATGTCACGTCATAAAAAGCCATCTCAAAAGTAACGTATCCTATAAGTCTAATACACTGATATGTTCAGGACTATCATGCCTTAAGACTTAAAGCAAAATTCTGAGTCGATACAAAATATCTATCGGGAGCTATGGACGTTTGAATACCGTGACAACAAAGCCGTGTACACGCGCGCGGCCGACTAAAATCGGTCCTTCACGCAACATTTTAAAGTTAGAACTGCGAAAGATGTGAAGTAACTAAACATCAAGCTGAGTCACAGATCAACTTCATTTTGTGTTCCGAGTTCGACTAACATGGCGGCCGCATACAAACTCTTATCAAATCTCCAAAAAACAAATTGCCCCTGCTTCGCCAAAATGAAGCCTAGACAATCCAAAATTGGCATCTGAACTATTTCAGGTCTTTTTAGTTCTAGAGTCAAAAAGGTACAATCTGTTATTTTGAAGGGTGCTGCGATCGCGTGACCCGTGAAAACCGCGTCGATAAATCTTTCTCTCAATTATTATATAACACTTTTTAAGCCCGCGTTCACCACGGAGTGGTGAATTGAGCCAGTTCTATTAAATAGCTACTTCCGCAAAATGAAGTCCTTTTACAAATTCGCGAGCTTACAGCTGCCTTGCTGCTTTGATTCTGGACAGTTTGCTACTTTGCCAATACGAATTTTAGGGCGTTTCAGTTGACTCAGACAGCCAAACTCGGTCATTTAGTTGAATTAATGAGTCAATTTGAACCGAGGAATGCCATGATGCCCCTTATGTATAGAACAAGAACGTATTGTAAGTTTGTAACCTGCTGCTGATAAGTTACTTTATAAGTCTGCCGCTTGTAATCACGTTTTTAGGTACTAGAAGAAGAACCAAATGAAGAGGAGGCGGAGGGGGAAGAACAAGGTATAGGGTTGTCTTCTTCCCTTTCTATTTGCTGGGCTTCGCCACCTCTGAGGGCACGTTTCTTTTGGTCTGCTCCGAAGTATTCCGAAACCCTTCAGTTTCCATGTTGTTAGTTGTGAGAATGAGCCACTGTTTCCCTCGTGCGCCGTTGTTGAGGCTGAGATGTTACTCGACGATCAGGCTTAGGTGGAGAGTGGACTGAGAACCGTTACGTTGGTCATGTTACAATTATGCAGAAACAAAGGGACATTTAGACTCATTTATATGGGAAGTTAAAAGGTGTTACACTTGCAATAGTTCGGGTTGGTACACCAGAAATCAGACCGCTCTAAACCGAAAGATTGTACTCCTCATTTGCTACTGTAAGTCGAAAATGAGTAGTCCAGTGTGTTTGGTCTAGGCTTCTATGGTTTGCGTAGAATGACTTAGTGTTCTCGTTGAAGCAAGAAATGAATTGACCCATTATGGCTTCTATTTTGTAAAAACGGCATTTTTATTTTTTTCATTTATTTTTTTGCCGAAGGCTGGATAAGTGATGATGACAGTGATGAAGATGGCGAGTGGGTGGACATCAGCCATTCATCGGACGAGGATAAACAGGTGAGTTCAGTATTAAACAAGACTGAAAACCAAGTGCTCAGGAAGGTCTGTTAATCACAGTATTTGTGGGTGACGATTATGAAAATGCATTCCGAGACCTGGAACCTGGGAAGGTCAATTCCACCAAATGGAATCAAGATCTAGTTCGAGTTGTTATATTGCTGAATTACAGGAAGACGAAGGAGATAACGACGACGAAGAGGAGGAAGAAGAAGAGGAGGAGGACTTAAAGATGAAGGCAGCAAGGATAAGCCAGACGAGGGTATGTTCAGATATACTCCAGTGCGCCTTGTGTGTACGCGTGTCAGTGGGCGTGGCCACAAAAGGGGCTCTCATCCACAGTCCTTTGCGCGCCGACAATGTTATGAGACGTTATATTTTCTGTGTAGATTTTAACGGATGAGGACTTCAAGAAAATCAAGCTAAAAGAAATCACGAAAGAACTCCAACCGAAGGCTGGCAATAAAAGAAAACGAAAACGTGCTGCAGACAAGAGCCAAAACAAAGATAGGTTTGTGTTCGAACGATGACCTTTCAAAACGAGACCTAAATGCAAAATATTTTTTATGAAAATTAGTTTTACTGGCGTGTTCATGAAAATCATAGCAACTTCACGAGAAAGGTTTCGCGGTGGGCCTCGTTTTGAAACAAAGGCAACAAGCATCTCGGAAATAGCCTTTTATCACCTTGTGTACAACGCCAATTTTTTAAAACTTTTGTACGAACAGTGTTGCATTGCGGACCTGTGTAAACACAAAGTAAACACTAAAAGGGAGGGGAGGGGCGAAGGTCTTAAGTAGGAACATTTAGTGAAAAAAAGTCCTAACACTTTTGACCAAGACTGTTTTGATTTCTTATCGTCAGAAGTGAGCTCGTTGCGTTAGAGAACATCGAAGGCATCTACAAAAGGAGAAAGCACGACAAGGAATCCAGACTAGAAACTGTTGTTGTAAGTATACGCGGCACGATGTTGCATTCACCTGGCTGGTCAGCTTGCAAAACAGTCTACTTAGCACATGTCATCTATAGCTTTTGTTTGCTGAAAGATCTTTTAGGGCTCATTTCTTTGGACTTATTCCAGAATAGGAATACTGAGCTCTAGAATAGAATGAACAGTTGTTTGTCGCGGGGTTTGTTTTAGTCCAGATCATCAAGACCGAACTTTAGTCTTGGTGTTTAGCCTGGGCATCTGCGAAATAGCTCATGTGAAAAGGGGCAAAGATCTTACTTGAAAGACTGTAAGGCTAGCACTTCTGCTAAATAGAGCAAAATGACACCGAGTTTTTAAAGGTTTCTGTGGACCAAACATTTTTCAAAGAGGAACTTCAGCGTGGCAACTGATATGATACTAAGGTTTTGGCTCCGTGGCAGGGGAGAGTTGCGCGGGTGAGGTGAAGTGCTGCCAGAGAATCTTCCACTCCCATAGTACTGTGCGCGCTTGGATCTTTGTTTTTTAAAAAAATGTCGAATTTCTCGGAAGAAGTTCCCCTGGCTTTGTGTACCCAAGGTTACTTTCACGGTGTGCTAGTACATTTTCTCGACAAGATGCTCAGAAGAAGGATGTTTAAATTATCTGGGTTGCTGCCAACAAAACAACACTAATCTTCCCACTCACAAAGATATTTTGAAAGCTAAGAAGTGTTTACAAGTGAGAACGTGACTGAATGTTTAAAAGCCACATGTTGTCTCGTCCAACATTTCGGTGTTGTGAACCTGATGGGAATTGTGCCGAAATCGTGGCCAGATACGAGCACTTGAGATTGTTGGTGTTAAAAGGCGGTTCGCGGACCACCATGATTTTCGACTGAGGCATCTCAAAAATGAAAACAGTAGGTTAAATGATGATTGACCTGACGTGGCGGCACAATTAATGTTTTCTGTGGAAAAGATAGGGTTTCTTGTTGATGCTGAGAAGGGTTGCATATGCGCACGTACACCAACTTGCGAACTCGTGCATGCACGTACGTGTTAAGCCTTCTCACACTCCGATTGACTGCGCTTAGTCCTCCTGTAAAGGGAAACGAGGTTATAAGAAGAAATGTGAGCGCAACGAACGTGCTTAGATAAAAGGAAGTGGCTCTTTAGCATGGTTGCACGTATTTAAACCGAGGATGAGTGTTGACCACAGCTGTGAGCTTTTATCACTGGGAAATCAGTTAAAAATAAAGTGCCTGCCTGTAAGAAAAACAAGAATATTGCCAGACTAAAACATGAGCTAAATCCTGCCAGAAATGAGACAGCAAATAAAAGAACTAAAGGAATATCTTAGTGGATGCGTTTTTCGCTGTTTACGCGGAAACAGAAGTTACAGCGTTTTTAGAACGATTCAATTTCGGCAGTGTTCAGTTTTTTTTTTTTTTTTTTTTGTCTCCTCTGTGGCAGAAACCTGGCTGGTTGCATTTGCCCTTTCCTTGTAATGGAGATGTGTTTTGTAATTTTAGCGAAAAACTATACATTCCCCAAAAACGCAATGCCTTTCTATAAAGATGCGTCCCTGAGATATACGTGTTATTCCATTGATCCATTTAGGAAATCGTTTCTTTGAACCAGATGAGTTTTATGCATTTCCTGCTTATCGTTTAACCTTATCGGCTGTCTACCAGTTGCTTAAAAATATTTCTAAATTATACTGTGGAGGCCTTGAAGCCAATGTTATATTTGCGACTCTTGTGAGAAAGACGTGACTGTTACGAATGGACGAGTGATATGAGATGACTTCAGTTGAGTCATCGTATTCACTAGATGACGATGGATGATAAATAATTTGTCAGCGGTAATTAATTCCCAACGTCAATTCTGGAGCAAGCTAGGTCACTAGTTTTTTTTTTTTTTTTTTTTTTTTTTTTTGTGGCAAGGTTGAAGTATTTTCGAAGTTACTATTTCGTTTGGTTTTCTTACGTAACCGGTTAGATATTTTAGTGGAGAAATCGTGACATGAAGAAGATTGTTATCTAGTTCTCACGCAGAGTGCAGCAAATTTCGAAGAGCTTTGGTGTAAGGAAGGGTGTTATCTTTCCTTTTCCCGTTTTAGCCGGTCCATGTGGAATTTTAAAGTATCCTTAAAGCAGGTGTGGAATTTTAAAATGACGTTAAGAGTTAGTCAAATAATCCAGCTGCATGCAATGCCGAGATGCAAGTCCGATTCCGCTGATAGTTGGCACATTTTTGTTTGAATTTCAAACGGACACTTTTTGTCATGGAGGAAAAAGAGATTACATAATGGAAAGTGCGCGCGTACGGTTTTTATTCACGAGTTGTGAAGTATCATAAAACGCTTTGTGAGCGAGTGAGTTTTATGATACGAAACAACGAGTGAATAAAAACTGTTCAAAGCACTTTCCATGATGTTTTCTGTTTACTATATACATACTGAGACATTTATCATTCTGGCATAACTTTTTATTCAAACAATTCCAAAATAGTAAAGTGGAAAAATAGTCCACAATGATCTTACAAACCGTATTAGCGAAGTAGAAATGAAATACTTAACGTCGTAAAGATTACTCCGAATCTGAATCTAGAGCTCTAAGTCGCTTTGGCGGGACCGGGAAACCCTTTAACAGTAGTGAAAAATCGTCGTTCGCAGCTTGTGATTGGACGAACGATTTTTTTTCACGTGTGAAAAGCGTCGTTCGCGGCCTCTCATTGGCTAGAACTCATTTGCGTACGAAATTTTACGATATGGCTTTTTCGTGAGTATGTCTCAGTATGTATATAATAAATCAGAAATTCGTATGTAGATTGCAGGTTTTTTTAAACTTAAAAGTTCATACAAGTTCTTCCAAACTATTGAAGGAGAATTGATTTGAGTGCAAAGTTGACCTCTCTTTCTAAAAAAGGTTTTAGAAAAAAACTGATATTGAGTGTTCAGAGTAAACCAACTTGACCATCGAGCTTTATTGGTCTGTAGTGTGTTTGCTCTGTTATATCGTAAAAATCCGTTCTTGTGGCTAGTATATATATACTGAATTTATCAGTGAATAACGTGTGGTGGTTATCTGGTTGCCAGGCTGGGCGTGAAGGCCGCGAGAAGTTTGGCAAAAAACAGAAACAACGACAGAACGAATACAGCAGCACAACAAATAAGGTATGCAAGGCTCCTTTCTTTCTTTCTTTTTCATTGTTAGCAATCGCAACTTAACACCAAGTGACAAATCTCAAAAAGGGCTATCACCTTGGCACTGTCATCATTACAAGATACGGTAATGAATACACGTAGATGGTATTGCTACTCATTATTACAGGCGTGCACTCTTCCTGAACGGCGAGGCCACTGTTGCATACACAAGTGGCATGTGCTATGTTGTATGTACTCCGTGGACGGACCATATTGAATATTTAAGCCTCGGTCTGTCAAGCGGTTAATATACTCAGGACTTTGAACCACCGCAAATGTTGCGACGTTTGTGAGAGATTATTTTTGCTTTAGACGGAAAAAGAGTTAGTGCTGGCTTTAAATCAGAAAATGTGGTTTTGTGGCCATTGGCAAGTGAAATTTGATTCATAGAAGAACAGCTAGAATTGTGTTCAAATATGCAAGCCTGGAAAATGTATTGAGCGAAAAGTCATTGCTGGTCGGATTGGAGTTAATGGGTGCATTTCTTTGGACAAAACATTACTGGGTTACGAACTTTTGCGTGGTTGGAGAAAGGGTTTAATACGTGGTCGCTAAGAAGATATGAGGCTGTTCGAAGCGTGTTGTGCAAATCTGCACATGCTGAAAATATTGATTTCCGTGGTCGATGAGGTGAATCGGCCATGATCACTCAATATGAAGGTGAGACATTTTAGCGTGGACACGATAAAATCAGCCTATTGCTTGATAGACGCGTCCGTCGAAATATTTTGCCTCAGATCTTGAGACCGTGCTTGCAGACGCTGGAGTATAAATAGTATCTCGGTATTTTCCCGAAAAAAAAAAAAGGACCGTCAGGGGTACGCCTTTTCCTTATCGAGTGCTAGAATATCAGCATGCTTATATTTCTACTCAAAAAGACTGCATAATGCCAACTTTTAAAACTATCACTTATAGGAGAAGAGAAGAAAGAAGAATTTCATGATGATGCGATACAATCGAGATGTCCGGAGCAAAACCAAGAGGTCGTTCAGAGAAAAACAGGTAGGCTGGTAAACTTGCTTGTCAGTCACAAATCAAACCGTATTAAAAAAGAAAAAAAGAAAGAAACTAGAGTTGCCCTGGTTCAGTGTACCTCGTTTTCGGCCCGAGCAAACGAGCGCACATGTTGGCACAACATCGCCCAACTTTGTGCTCTGAATGCTTCATGCGACGGTGAGAGCAGCAATTGCGATGCATTTTTGCGTTTTCCATCGTCTATCTTCATCGGGCTCAGAGTTGCGGATTCCAACAACATTGTTCAATTTCGCAAAGAGTTTTTGGGTAACGTTGTTGAACGATGTTGTGCCAATATGTTTTGTTCGTTTGTTCGGGCCTTTAGGCAGAACTGCAACGTCAAAAAGCAGCCTCAAATATAGACCGCACCGGTATATATAACACGAATAGATAACAATGAATGTTTTCTTGGAGCTTTTGATAGTCTGTTTTCCAGTTGTTCACAAGTGACTGGTTACTTCAATATTTTTCTTCTGGAACTGTACTGTTGTCAATATAGAACAAGGCCCTATAAATTTGATATAGGATCCGTATACCGCTAAAAAGCTGGGGTCAATTTGCAGCTGTTTTGTGGTTTGGTGTTGTATGTCCTCAATGACGCAAGTACACTTTGATTATACTCTAATTTACCAAGCCTGTTGTCCCGCATGGGTAGCCAAGGTCATAATGGCGATTATGAGAGACTTTGTACGGGGAATTATGTAGTGTTCCCAGTGTGTGCGATTTATCGGTGATTTTAGGCCAGGAGCGCTCCAAATGAATGTATTTTCTAAAGTCGATTGATATATATATATATATATATATATATATATATATATATATAGGATATATATATATATATATATATATATATATATATATATATATATATATATATATATATATATATATATATATATATATATATATATATATATATATATATATATATATATAGGATATATATATATATATATATATATATATATATATATATATATATATATATATATATATATATATATATATATATATATATATATATATATATATATATATATATATATATATATATATATATATATATATATACAGCCGTTTGCAGAAATTTTGAGCCCTCAATATATATCAGTATATACAAATATCAAATGCATTGTGGGAAGAGTTTCGTTTAAAAACTTGCTTTCCGAGCCAAATTAAGTGGGGAGACATAGAAGGTTCATCACAGTTTCAACTTATGTATCGTTTTGGTGACAAAATTTTATGATTGGTGCGGTTTTGTGTGCATTTTAGAGCCATCATCCTTCCCACAATGCACTTGATATTTGTATATACTGATATATATTGGGCTCAAAATTTCTGCAAACAGCTGTATATATATATATATATTATAAAAGAAAAGAAGAAAAAAGTTAATAATATTCTTCTCAAACAAAGTCGGATGGAAATAGGTTCTCGGCATTTAGGGCCCCAGAAATGACGGATCAAGGTTTTTGGTGCGCAAAGGGATGTGGTTAGAACTGTCTAGTGCGAATCAATGGGAGCGCTCCTAATTGACCATTGAATTAACCTAGAACTGAACTAAAGAAAGCCAAATCAAGTAGGTAAGTGAATACCTTTATTGCAGTTCGGTACTGCATAATTCCCCACACGCCTTCTGAACTTAAGAATGTCGCCGTCAGACGGCTCGACTAAAACGTCTCTTGTGCTGATACGCCCTTCTTATCTGATTTTTTTTGCAGGTGGCTCTTAAAGACGCCCTGCTGAAGAAGAAACGATCAAGATGATGAATGCATGGCTCCTTCAAATCTAGACTGTTCAATAAGAATCTCTGCAGGTCCGCTTGGGGAGGGAGGCGAGGTCCGAGCGCGAACGCGAACGCGAGGTTGATCCGGACCCCCTCCCCTTCCCTTTCCTGGGAGACGCAGGCTAATGGCATATTGTCGCATATACTTGCCGTTTTGGGCCAGGAATATCACATTGGAACCCCTGTCAATATCTAATCGTTCGTGTACTCTTTTATCGAGTTCTCTATCCAAACTACGACCTTGGGGAGCCGGTACTCAAAATATCAAAATTCTAAGGTTTCTTTTCTACGTGGGAAATCGATCATGAGTATTTTGATAATTATCTTAAGAGTGGGAATCAAAACACCATCGAAAATCTTTTTGACCACGTCATCACACTGAAAAAATGAGCCTTTGGACAAAGAATACACTATCCCTGACTTGTGCAGCACGGCGCAGAAGTAAACTTTTAGCTACCCGAGATTTTTTCCCTTGTTGTCCTTTTCAAAAAGCGAATTTTACTCAAATAAGAAGACCTTGGAATGCAACCTAACGGCGTGACCGCTGAAAGAAAGCTCTAGTGTGCGTTCCTTTTTTGAGTAAGTTGTTTCATATATATTTTTTACAGTATATTTGATTTGGAAAGAAAAATGGTTCGGTGATCAAACCCGCTTGCAGCACAGAAAATATCTTACTTTTACTCGTCAGTTTGGTACTTTATTGGCTTGTAAATTTTGATATCCATGACGTATAAATTCTCAACCCAAGGTGTGGTGGTTATTCTCGAAAAACGTCTCAACTTACCGCTTATGTGGTGTCTCACTTCATTATGAAGACTGATACAAGTTTGGCGTTTTTGCATAAAAAGATTAGAAAAAAAAGTTGCTTTTTCAAGTATCGAAGCAATTGAGAACAAGCAGTTCAGAGGAGATATTTTGCTTGAGAATAAGAACAGGGTTGAAACTGGGTAGTTTGTCTCTGACTAGCTACTGTGCATGTTTTGTCTACTTCTTGACCAGCTTGCATGGGCGAAGGCTGTCTGGAAGATTTATCCGGGATATCTCATTATGAGATTTCAGGTTGGGTTCGGCGGCTTGTAATCTTATAGTCAAGGCCGCACAATGCGCAGTACTCGAGATCGGGGAATGTGAATCTAATTGCATTTGGTGCGAAATTTTACATACAATCTAAAGCCGGCAGATGGTGTCAAAACAGTGATGATAATAAAAAGCAGCCCGCAGTCATCTCGTCTCCACTGTGTGGGTTCTTAGAATAAGATAAGACGCAGTCGTGCAGTGATTTTTTTTTTTTTTTTTTTGGGTGGGTGGGTGGGTGGGTGGGGGGGGGGGGGGGGGGGACTATTTTTTTTAACATAAAGATATACTGTGCTGATTCCAGCTAAACGCTAAGTCAAGTGCCGGGAGGACCCGACGCAGTGGCTACGGGATCCTATAGTACCCGACAATCGGCGCCAGAAATGCGAAGAATGAATGCACTCCAGCGAGACTTGATCAAAAAGGGGACACAAAGGCTGCTGTGTATTGTGCGAGTCAGTATACAAACTTGCTGTGCGTCACTGTACAAGTGCAGCATTCCCACATAACTCGTGATGCGCTCTTATCACGGAACCAAGCGATAAGGCCGATTTCATTTGCTGACCAGCCTTCTTCCCTTTCCATTCTTTTTGTAGGTAATGATCATTTGGATTTGCAGGGCCTCTTGGCAAAAGGTGATGAACTTTCTCGGTTCAATTCCGTGCGCGAGATTGACCGTCGGGCAGGAATATCGGGAGGGTATCACGCGAGATGGCGTGTTGTCTGCCTTGCTGACCAGCTAACTGTTGTTACAAATGTTCTAATCCGTTCATGTCTTCCGCTGTTTAATCGCTGATATTAGGTTCCAGGGATCAGTTAGAAGTGTTTCTCTATCTGCGCGAATTGGGTAGAAACTTAATAAAAGTGAATACTGGGTTGCCGGAGAAAACTGGAAAAGAATAAAAAAAATAAAATCAAAAAGAGGTCCCGCCGAGATTTGAACTCGGATCTTGAGATTCAGAGTCTCAGGTGCTAACCGTTACACCACGGGACCGCACATGGTCCATAATGTAAATTTTTATGTATTTAAGGCGTTTGACTGGGCTCGTGATTCGTCGGGACTTCTCGTGCCCGACGATTGGGGTGTGTGGTCGTCGGAATGCAAAACTCGAAAAATTCTTCCTTATTTGGGATTCGATGACATCGAACCCCGCGCAATAGCCAAATAAGGAGTGCTTCGTAACAATAGGTGCACTCGTTGCTCTGGCAACGACCTCCCGGGCCATAAATTCGACGAGGGTGACTTCATCTCCTATTATTAGGCCATGCATCGTATTGCTACGGAGAAGGAAGTGTGAGGACAATATTTAGTTGAGAATCTGCCGGAGGAGTATTCTAGCCTGGTGCTGTGGGTCAGAGCACTGGATTTCGCTTCCGTAGGAGCTTGAGGCTCCTGGCCTATCATCGGACTCGTCAGAACCCCTGCATTTTAGCCAACGCACCAACGGCTAATAATCATTTCCGACCCGTCTGCAGTGGCCGTGGGTGACTATTCTAGCTAGTCAAGAATGGCCGATCCTGTCGATGTTCGGTACGTTTAATTCGTTGTATGCCCTTTGCGAAGGAGGCTGTTCCGTATCTGTAGTAGTTTTCCATTCTCAAATGTCGGCTTTGTTTCACAGCATTCTAATTGACGATGGAACACCCAGGAACCCGATTCCTCTGCGTATTCAGCTCTCTCTGACGGTTCTGAGGCTGAAGCAGATGATCGAAGCGCAGGAAGGCTTTGCAGTGAGCGAACAGGAAGTTTTCTTTCAGGGAGTGCGGGTGAGAGTTCGAGAAGTGAATCAATGCAGAATGCCGCCCTGGGCGCGTGCTTGTCACGCTGCTGCAGGCTTGCCCATTGTTTTCTAGAAGTTTATTTTACGGCTAGATTTGAACATTTCTACCTGAAGTTAAATTGGCAACGGTTTCGGTTTGCGCGATGTTACTCAGAAAGTGAACAACGAATGTAATTTAACCACTGTCGGCTTTTTTATTAGAACTCGCCCAAACGCCGCTCGCATTCACGGCTTTGTTTGAAAAAATGTACGCGCTGATTTCAAGGGTAAGCAGCTTTTGGAGTTGCAGGAGTAAGATTTCTAGTGGAATGCAGGACTTTCGTGTCGAGAGCTCTTCGAAACGTGGCAATATTCGTATTCCTTGACGTGACGAAGTTTGCATTCACTGATGTATTGTGTTATCAAAATTTCTTTGATGTGCCCCTCAGGGATACGTGCATACATAAATGTCAGCTTTTCCTGATCAATATCATTTTTCTCCCCCCTCGAAGATCGTAGACAGTCTGACATTGGGCCAACAGGACGTTTCGAATGACAGTCAACTGGATGTGCGAGTCAATTTTCAAGGTATGTAAGATTTGCTGTTTAATATACATTTCAACACAGTCCCCATTCAGGAAATGCAAACGGAAATGTTCTGTCCAGGTTCCTCATTTCCCTGTGACGACTCAGATCGCTACGGAAATGTTTGTGGTGCCGATTCCCGTTTGACCTGTGATCCACCATACACGCGGAAAATCGCGTTGGATCATTTAATTGTTTGCACGTTATGTGAAATATTTTTTTGCGTAGGTGATATTCTCTCGATTACTTCGTTTTACGCACGAGCCTCGATTTCGCGTTTGCTAACTTCCGTCGATTCGACGCCTACACAAAACCTAATATATGACCTCCCTGATTTCTAGTGGGTTCGTTTTTATCCTTACAATGATTGCCTGGGAAACGATATCAATATAAATTTCGTGTTTAAGAGATCTCAAAACAGCTAGAAAATTCGAGAATAGATGTACGTATTTTAATGAAAATTTACTTGTTAAAATCAATGTTTGCGGCAGTAGAATCACAATTCTTTTCAAGGCAGTAATATCCCCCCTTATCATTTCTGTAAAAAGTACAGTATTATCATTTCTGTGGAAAAGATTTGTAGATTTGATTTACTTAAACTCTGCCCAAAATGTTATTTTTTAAGAAAGCAGCTACACCAGCAACATTAAAAATTCTCACTTGTTTGTGTGGGAGGTTCCAAATCTTTCTAACACTGTAGAAACAGTTGGATTAGTTCAACGTCTGGATATGCAGTGGCAAAAAGTGTGGGCAGTTAGGTTTTTTTTTTTTTTTTTTTTTTTTTTTTTGTGAATCTGAACCAGGACAATCAGCCTCAGTAGTAATATTTATTAAATTTTGAATCCAAACTTTTTAATCAATTTAGTGAACCTATGACTGTTTCTAGCCCTTTCACTCAGCAGTGAGTGGGTGTTACTATAATCTTCTCAGTCCTATCAGTCTTAGTGCAATTAAAATTCAGTTATTGAATTTGGTGTTATGGGTCAAAATTAATATAATTGTTTAGTGGAAAGTATTAAAAAAATAGTTTCCATATTTTTGCTGTTTATTGGGTCTTTTTATTATTATTCATTCAGTTTATTTTATTTTCTGCTTTTTGGCTTATTTCTACTCACAAATTCCCTGAAATAACTTTTAGAAGGAAAACTAATAATGACCTGACTTATTGTGGGCAGCCAGGACCTATTGTTTGTTTTGACCATGATGATGAAGCAACAAAAGCCTTTGACATTCCTTTTATGACAATGTATGCAATATTTTTTTTGCCTGTTAATAAGTGCAGCTAAAATCATAGGTTTTTCCCATTTCATGTGGGAGGTTTCATTAGAGTTTACCTCAGGTTTGTTTGTATAGTCCCTTGTGGCTCTTTATTTGTTTGTAACCTGTCATCAGTGAATTGCAGTTATGCTTCCATCTGGTGCAGCATATTGATGTGTCAACTGAATGGAAGGAGAAGTTTCATTTCACAGACATTGATTTGAGATTCAAGTTAAAAACGATTTGCTCTGGAGATCCTTCAAATGTCTCATTGGACTGTCATGTCTTTTTGTCATGATTTTAGTTCTCTGTGACTTGCTTTTATTATATAGTTGATATTTTCACTAGGGAACCTGTAACAGTGTAAAACAATGTACAGTGGAACCCTGTTAATACAGCCACCATCGGGACATAAAAATTTGGTCATATTAACATGGTGGGCACATTGAGAGGGCTTTCAGATAAGAAAATGACTGGGCATTTTTTTTCTGTGAACAAAAAAATAGTGGCCTTTAATAATGAGGTGGCCGGAATAATGGAGTAGCCGTAAGGCGGGGTTCCACTGTACTATGTATACCTGTAGCTCTCCCAGTACAATTTTAAACACATTTTTGAACAATATTATGTTCTATTTCCTAGAGGATATAATAAATTAAGGACAGCATTTGTTTGGTATCATTCCGGACTAAGAATAGATTCCTGGATATTTCTGAATAGACAGATTCCCATTTCCCAAACTAAGGGTTGTTCTGATGAGCTTGTGGTCTTTGATGTAAAGGGCCTTGTCTTCATTTTGCAATTAGGAACAAAGTATCTGGCTGCTCCAAGAAATTCTCTTGTTTCTCTCTGATTTGTCTGAATGCATTTTCATCCATGCCCAAAAATGTCACCATCTTTGTTTTTATGAAGCAATGACATCATCAGAATTTTCTAGCTATTTTGCCTCTGGGAGCAGAATAGATAGAACATATTCTGGAAGAAGATTAGCCCCAACTAATGTGTGTGCATGTTATTTCAGCTACTCTTAATCCTAAGTGAACACACCCTATTAAGTCATACAGTAGTTCCCACCCATCAACTTGGCTCTCTCTGTAAGGCTTGCAAGAGTAAACCTGTAGTTTATCTTACATCATAGACATCCCTTCCCCAAACCGCAAGAAAGCCAGTATGTCTACTGCTGAAGACTGTGTTGTCCCAGACATAGATGATGAAGACAATGTTTTCAACTTTGAGCAGCCTCGAGTCCCTCCAGGTTTGTATGCCTCTTAATTTGGTTTGGGATTTACTTGATCAAGGGAAAGTTTGAGACTTGATGCAAAGTTTGGATTTAACAGTGCTACTGATTATTAGTAAACATAGTATACCGTAACTGTCACTGCATGTATAGAAAAGGGAATAAACTCTGACTGTAATGCATCTTGCGTTTTTTAAGTCTCATAAACATTACGAGTTTGCATATTTTGACAGGTACATTTCTCACCAACATGGCTTCTTGCCACAGGATAGGGGAATGGGAATACTGTAAGCTTTGTAAAAGCTATTAAGTTACAATATTATAGATACTGCAGACATGTATAGTAGACAGCAATCCTTTAAAACCTCATGAATTTCTCATTAATAACTTCATTTGAAGAACAGTATGGAGAAGAAAATAATCAAATGCAGTCAGTTGATGAGAAGTTGAAAGAAAAACTGAAAATCGTCACGGAATGCTAAACATTTTACTATTTTTGCCCTTGAAGAAATTAAGAATGGCCTTGACTTGTCAATGAGCCTTAAATAAGGCTATACAAACCATGCATGGAACAGTGATATTTTAGTCTCTTATTTTTTTAATAATCCAAACATTTGTTTTTTTTTTAGATCCTCGTGTTTGGACCAAGTGGGATGTTTTAGAATGGTTGAAGTGGGCAACAGAAAGATACAGCATACGAGAAGTAACAGCAGACAAATTCCTGATGAATGGCAAAGGCATGTGTATGCTTGGTTTCCAGGGATTTGTCTATCGTGTGCCCCGGGGTGGCGATGTTCTCTATAGTGACTTCCAAAAACGAATGAATGCTGCTGTTGAACAGTCCAAGCATCTGCAAAGTTATCTGAATGGAGGACCTTCGAACTTCTACTATGTGTATTGAGCAAAATTCTAATTTATTTGATGCAGATACATTCTATGGAAAAAGAGTATGAAATATAATGTGCCTTGCCTGCTGGCAGCACACTTCAAGTGTACATTATTTAAGGAGAAATACTTTGGCATGTAAATACAGAATTTTGCTTGCAGATGATAAAATTATTTTAAGAATTTTCAGCAGCTTCCATCTGGTGGTACAGGAGCATTGCCAAGCATAGTTTCACATGTGTTGGGGTGAAGAAGATATTGGCTTCTTTGGAAAGGCTTCATTGTGCAATGTTGCCCAGCGTACTGTAGGTTCATTTTTATGGACTGACAAGGTATACAATAGACCCCTTTTACATGACATCATTGTAGCCAGTTTGTAGGATGGAACAACAGATTTCTGTTCTGGGAATTGAGATATGTGCTTATGTAAAACAGTTTTATTGTTATGTCCTGCAACTTGGTCACATTCCTGTGACGTCAAAGGGGTCTGTTAAATGGACGAGTTCTTAGATCACTAAAGTAGGGTTGATTTGAGGTTAGTATTGAGATCAGTTCCAAGATTGTTTTGGCATGTGTTCATACTGCTTGAAAATCAATTAGATTGAAAGTGGACTGTTCAGACTCTGTTTACATTTACTGTACTGCAGCTGGGCTGATCTAACTGCCCAGAGGAAAACGTGCTCCAATCTCGAAATTTAATGTTTGTCTGTCAGACAAGAACAGCAACTGGTTCCTTCAGTGGTAGCATTTTAATATTTTATCATTCTATGAACTTAATTCAGCTCTCTCACACTTTGCCTTATTCATTGCTGTAGAAAGTTTGTACTGACCATTATACAGTGCATCAATTCCGGTTTTTAGGTTATCCAATAATGTCTTTCTCATTTAGGCCAGCTAACTTTCTTACCTCTTACCTTATCTTCACATTTCATTTCATCAAGTAGTTATAATATTCAATCAGTATGATCAAATGTTTCGTGTTCCTTGTGCTTGGCATGCTTGTACCAATCAGTATTTGTAACAGCTACTTATGGGTCAGGTTGGTAGTCTTTTGGGATATATACAGAGGTGACTTTATTTTCAATTTTATTGTGGTGCAGTGGCATCAAATTTCAAGCTTTTTGCCTGCTTTAGTAGTCCATCTTTTTGCTGCAAAGAAAATAGCACAAATAACTAGAAGTTGTTAAACAACAAGGAAGAATTGCATTGTTGCTGAAAATATTAGCTAAGGGATGTTATTCCATGTTGCAATGGTATGTGCAAATTAAAACTTCAACAAGGAATGTGTAGTGTGCTATTTTTTTGTGGGTATGCACTTTTTATCAATGAAAACTGGGTTGAGGGCTGACTTTGAAATATATTTTAACTATATTGAGCTAACCAAGAAGAGACAAGCAAAAAGAGGTTCCCCCACCCTCCCATGGTAGTTGAAAAGAATTTTAGAGCCCCCCTCACTTCCACCAGTGTTTTTTTAGAGTTCCTCCTTCAGGTGTCTAAAAATTTTCAGAGCCTCACCTCAATATCCTCCTCCTCCCATCCCCCCTTTATCACAGAAAGAAAGAAAAACAACCCTGATGGATCGAGACAAGGAGATCCTTTGATCTAAACTATGGACAGAACAGTCTAATTTCCGCATCCGAGCTGAATCCACGCGCTTCGTGCGCGGAAAGGGAATGGGGCGGGGAATGTGATCAATGCGTGACAGTCTTGAGTCGCACACGCCCGGCGCGCGGAGTTTACGAAACATGTTGTGTAAAATTTTAAACATAGCACTTGGGTGTTAAGTCAAGTGTATTTTTATAGCTGTACGGAAACTATTAAGCCACCGGGCAGAAGCTTTTAATTTTGGTTGACTACGGTCAGTATCAGCGGATGACAACGATCGAAGACACGTCCGCGCCTTTGCTGTCGAACCTAGCTGTCATTTCACAATATTTAGTGAAGCAAAGAAAGCTTCGTTTCTTCACTGGGGACTGTTAGCTTTACATCTCTGGCAAAAGGAAAGAAAGCAGGTAATGCATTGAATTGTTTCTTTGAATATATTAACTTCGATCGCGCTAAAATTTAGCTTTTCGCGTGTGTTATGTCTTAATTTGGTTGATTTATATCTTTCGGGAGAGAAAGGTTTGTAATTTTTTTACCGATTTTTGTGTGTGTTATAACGATCATGCCGCCTTTGACGGTAGGTCCATAGTTGGTTCGCGTGATACACTGCTTTGTCAAATCCCAGAAGATTTGAACCATTTATATGTAAAAGCTTGTTCTTCATAAGCTTAAAAAATCTTCTTGTAAACCAGAAAATGTGGCAAATTCGCAGTGTAGTTGGCGTGGCGGCAGTCCTACATGGCGAGACGAAACACCATATGCAAACAATGATCCACGATTGCCGCCATGTAAAAATATACATTTATATTCGATCACCAAAACAACATGCGTGTTAATTTTGTTTAAGTAAAATCCTACAACGCTCTCGAGAGACCACAGTTTCCTGTCTCGTTGTCCATATTTTCTTGCAATAAAAACAAGTTGGCTTCTTCTGTTCTTAAAATGAATTTCCGGCGAACTCGTTTCGTATCCGCCATGTTTTCTGTCAGGCAAGAATTAGCTAGAATTGTAATCAAATAAAATTCTCCGCAAGTACAATCGTGAAACATTTATAAACTCGATGCTCTAGATAGTCTTTACCTCTGTTTATAATTGAAAGCAGATATCGCGGGCCACATAGCGAGCGAGCGTTATATTGGACGCGTGTATATCGCGCGTGCTTCAAAAGCGTGCGTGCGTGTGAGCCGCGAACTTGCCCCTAGTTAGCCTAATGCAACTTACTGTTGATCGAGGATCGATTGACTGGTACTGGGACTTGTAAATTAGAGTTAAAACTGGCACAATGAGTATTATCACTCAAACAGTAGAGTCCATTATTGCTTTGACCGTTTTTCAAAGACTTGGCCAAAAACGTGACGCAAGCTTATCGTCGCCGCTTATTCATTCACCACACGTGCATGATCGGCTGCACTTGGTCTACCGCGGCTTGTGCATGACCAGATCAGCGTGTGAAGACCCCGCATTCCTGGTTTGCAAATGACGAGTTTACAAAAAACAATTGGACATTTGGAAGATTCAGCTATTGGGGAAGTTTATTTAAGATTGTTTACAATAGACAGCACGTACATCGGCTTGTCGTGCTGAGAACGGTGGTTCAGCTGGGCCGACCTTTTTCCTCCAAAAGCGTCGAGTTCTCCACGTGCGCTATACAGGAACTTTAGCGCTAGCTACTCCGCCATCTTAGAGGGAAAAGGGGGATTGCTCGCAGTCCAGTTATCAATAGATTCACATGCCTGGGTCTCATTTCAGTCAACGTGCTCAGAGCAAAGTGGCTTCGCAGATGACCAACGAGCCGGAACAGGAGGGGCAGACCAGCTGCATTGTTGTGCTTCCTAGCAGCAACTTGAGTGGGCAAGAGAAGATCATATATCGTCTCAAGATTGCTTTGGAGCTGATGGTTCTTCTCCTGTTTGTTGTCACGATGCTCTTTGTTTGGCAACTTACAGAAAACAGAAAGCGCTCCGAGGTATGAGTGGAATATCTATCCTTTTATTCACTCATCCATTCATTCACTTACGGCCGTGGAATTTTAACAGAAGTAGTCTTACTTTTTTTTGTAGTTTTAAAAACTATGGTTTATTCTCAAACAGTTTTGAACGTTTAACAGTCCTATGTTCGGTACGTACGATGTATGATATGCGCTTGCGTCGGGACTGCTTTTGAACTGTCAAATAAGGACTCTTGCACTTTGCGTCACTCAAGGCTTCAACACAAAAATACATGCTCTAACAATAATAATAATAATAATAATAATAATAATAATAATAATAATAATCTATATAATAATAAAAATCACTGATTTTCATGCTATGTTATTTTTCAAGTTCCCAGCCTTTGAAAACGGGTTGAACACTGATAGATTGTGGCCAAAGAGGGCACTTCAAATCTCTGACTAATTTCAATCTTCATTTTACTTCTCCCATGTACAGAATACAAACCAGAATGGGCCTCTTCCGAATGCCGAGGTAAAAACACAAGTTAAAATTTTTAATTTTTCTCGTGCCTTTTGGAAATGTAACTCAGCTAAAATCACTGAAAACTTTTGTTTGTCAGGAACTTCTGAAATTCAAGAGCACTCCGTGCCCCGTTGCTCCGTCAGAAGTGCCTCTCCCTCCAGGTCTGCCACCAGAAGTTCAGAACTCTTTGTTTCACGCGGAAGATATCTTCAGATCTTTTGAAGGTCTTGCTGGACTCGTGAGTACCACAAAGATCGATTACAACACAATGGCGCTTGTTACATTAATCTGTCGCTCGTTAAAATGTTTGAAATACACTTTACGGCTTTTCGAGAGTCTTGTATTCCCTCTCATCACTATTTAAAACCCTACCATTTGAGTCTATTTTCTAACCTCAGAATAGGTCATTTCCGAGATGCCTGTTGCTCTGTTTAAGGTCTCGATAAAGGTTCGCGCGCCCCATTCTTGAAAAAATCATTGTAGCGTTACAATTTAACGTACATTCACCTATTATATATCGTTGTAAAGGTCTTTGACGGCAGATTGCACATCTGGTGTTGTTGTTGTTGTTGTTGTTGTTTTTTTTTTTCAGGCACATTAAAGGTGAATTGCAATTGAGGTTAATTTGAAAAAGGAAACGGAAACAAAACTTCTGTTGGTTTTATGTTAAATTGCTAAAACAACTTTTTTCTGATACTCAGTGAAGTTGACTAAAATACCGTGTCAGCGAAGTTTGATCCGTTTTGTTTTAAGGATTTTATTCTCTTTTAAAGTAGAGGGAGCGTTTCAAAGCCAGTTTCTTGTACAAACTATTTAATAAAAAAATGAACGAAACAAAAAATCAAAAATCGCTGACATGGGATTGGAGAAGAATATGTTGCCTACAGCTCACGAAAATATGAGCAATATTGACCAAAATGCTCAAAAGTTTTGTTTCCCGAAAGACCTGATTTTTCGCGAAAATCTTTCATCGATCTGACCTAGATCGCACTCTACCTATAACGTGTTTGAAAAATGTAATACTAGATCTACATGTATTCTTCAGTCTCAGACCTTTACAACGATATACTGTACGTGTACATATCTTATTAAATAGCAGCGCTACAATGATTTTTTTTTTCGAGAATATCTTTGAGGAACGCGCGAACCTATATCGAGACCTTCACAGCAAGGCCTTGAGTACGAATATTTCTGGCGAAAAACGAGTTTCACTCCGCGCATGTTCATTTTCATAGAAAGCAAGCTTATTTCAAAAGAAAGGTTTTACACATGGCCTCGTTTTGAAACAGAGGCGACAGGCATCTCGGAAATGGCCAATTTAGATGTTCAAAGTTTCTACTTCTGGGTAGAGTTGAGTGATGTTATCATGAACAGTGGTGTTATTTTATGCAGCAGCCTCAAAACATCCGTGCCTTTTCGTCAAAACCCAAAAGCTTACGATTCCACTCTTTTGTTCATTCCCCCAACAGCACACGCGCGCGCACGCACGCACCCTCATGTACACGTAAACGCTCACGTACTCACAACCAACCATACACGTCACGAACACACAAACTGCTGATTTCCAGGTTGACACTTTCCTCGTCGCGCTTCTTAAACGCAGGTTAGTGCGACTGGGAACATTGTTTATCGAGATCAGATCGTCTTGAGCAGGGATTATGGCGTCACGGATAAAAGCGCGTCAGACGGCCGCCGCGTGGATCAGGACACAACCTTTCGAGTGGCGAGCGTCACGAAGCTCTATACGGTGCGTGAAAGATTGTTTGTGTAATAGGATCACATTCCGTGTAGTCACATATTCCGTACAGACACTGCAGTCACGTCCCGTCTGAAAATTTGTGTTACGTCATCAATTTTATCTTTGTTTCCATTTATTACTGTACAATGATTCTATTCTCTATTCATCTAATTCGGAAAAGCCTAGGAAATGCCTATGATCCTTTGCAATGTTTGTAATCAATAGCCCTATTATCCTGTATGCTATATCTATCCGTGTAACATTTGATTAGTTCAGAGTTAGACTTGGGTATTCCCTCTGTAAAGCCGTTTTGCAGAAGCTCGGGAATAAAGTAGAGTCCACAGTTACAGATTTGCTGTCGAAGTCTTTGATCTTCGCACTGCTACATTTGCGTGCTCTTGTATGTGCGTGTGTGACTGAGACAGAACGTTTGACTTATGCTCTGGAGTATTATTAGTGTCCTGTGAGTGTTTTCATTAATCTTAGTATTTGTAATTTCCTTGATTACATTTATGTCAGTAGTCGTCTCTAAATGACAAAAGTGTCTCTTGGCCTGCCTGCTTGTCCGTTTTGTTAGATTTTTTTCATTTTTTTCATTTTTGTTTTTACTTTGTTTGGTTTCTTCTCTGTTTGTTTGTCTGTCTGCTTGTATCTCTCGTCTATTTCTCAATCTGCATTTGTTTTGGCATTATTACTCCTTCAGGCCTTGTTTGTATACAAATTGCTCGAATTTGGCTACATTGATTGCCTTGATGATCCCCTGGAAAAGTATGTGCCCGATCTCGAAGTAGAAAACACCTTTAACGACGAGAAAATAACAATCAGGTGAGATTTTTATACAAAAAAATACTTTGGTTACTGATGGGCGTAGGTTTGAAGCCTTCCTTGGGCTTCTGTCACGTGGGCTCACGTGTTTTCCTTATACAAAGATTGGTAGAAAAGGAACTAAAACACGGATATGAAGAACAAAAACAAAAACAAAATTACGGATACATACTGAAAAAAACGAAACAACAGATAGAGATAGGCTGATGTAGAAATAAGGATAAGAGATAGAGTAGATGCAAGTACAGACAAAGCGGCATCACCTTGACTGGTCCTCGTATTGTCCTTCTTATAAACTCGACATTTCACTCACTCTCTCGTCATATTTGCCCTGTTGTGATTCCAGCAGACATCCTACCTAATGGGATTCGGATACAGGAAGTTTAAATTTCTGACGACCTATGACTCGACAATCTGTTCCAAACATAGAAGGATGCCAACGTTTTGAATGAGTTTTAATGCCCAATATATATATATACAGATTTATGACCCATCAAGTATTTCCTCCCGCGCGTGATTGGTAGAATCGTGACACGTGACCGAATAACGTCCGCTTGTGAGCGGACGTTATCAGCGAATAACCCCCGCCTGGCGAACTAACGCTGTTTATTGACAATATCCGAACACAGTTTTATACATTAATCGCAAGAAATCATTACAAGACGACTACTGAGGAGGACATCAATTTATTGGTCGAAAAAGCAGTTCCAGAAAGCACTAAAAAGCTTCACAGTTTCGCTTCTCGGAACAGATAATATCCTCGGACAATTATCCCTGCATATTTCCTCGCTTATTGTTTATATAGGCTCAGCGCTCTGACCAATATCCTCAATCTGATTTCCTGTCACTTGTTGTATGACGCAAGTCTTACCTGACACGAGCCCTGTCTTACCAACGTCGTTCTTTTTGTTGGTCCGAGCAACTTGTCTCTCTTCGCGCATCTTCTCCCTGTCCATCAGATATAGGATGTCAGAATATATTACTCTATGCAAGGCGGCGGGAAACTTCTCTAAAGTGGACAGTTAGAGCATGGTGTCCGCGTTAGAAGGAGTTCACGGCATATGTACTATAAACAGAAGTTAGAAAGATATTTGAAACACATCAGTTGATAGATAGAAGAGTGGATTGTTCAGTAATGGATAAATAGGTATTAAAATACATGGATGGGTGGGATTGGAAGTCTTTTTTTATCTACGACTAATTTGTCAAGCTAAAAATACAACAAGTCTGACTTTGTAGCCTGCGCCTCATCCGACACCGCGGTGTTTAGTTCGGATACTGCGCAGGCTAGTCGCTTTGCTATGCCTGAAGATTGTGCCCCAGTTCAGTTCAGTTATTTAGTTCCTGTACTACCAATTAGATGCAGAACTACAAGACAAATAAACAGGTGATAGATTGAAACGTAATTCTTTTCGTTTTCTGTCTTTACATTAAATCTTTCACTTCCAAGAGTGAGTAATTTCAATTTTCCCCTGAGTTTCTCACTAGAGAAATTTCGTACCGTACAGAGAACTTGGCTCTTGAGAGCTTGCTTTGATGAAAGCTACCAGGTTTCGCCACTACTCTCATACATTTTCTTCTTAAGAGTCTTGAGTACTTTGAGTTTGGGCGTGACTGCTGACTGCTAATCTCATTTTCTCCAGGCAAATTCTGGCGCATACGTCGGGTCTCCCGCGCGAAGTTCCATGTGGGCGGAGCTACTCGTACAGCGAGAAAAACATCTGTCCAGTGAACAAAACGTACGTCCTAAAATGGCTAAGAAACACCAAGCTCAAGTCTCCACCGGGCCAAGTGCCACATTACAGGTCAGTAGAATTTAGAATATGACACAGCGGTGACTGTCGTCCAACCAAACTAAAGTAATTACAGCGCCAGTCACAAAGGCCGTAAGTAAGCCGTGTTTTTCAACCAACCAGAGACACTGTAATTTTCAACTGGTTTAAATTTATTTATTTATTTATTTATTTATTTTCACAACAGCAATCTTGGATACGCCCTTCTCGGGCGCGTTTTGGCGGAAAAGTTTGCGGGGGGAGAGCGAGAGTACGAAAGGTGGATAATTCAAAATGTCTTCGCTCCTCTCGGGATGATGCACAGTGGATATGATATCGACCGGTAAGGTGAACAAGAAGCAGACATTTTGTCTCAAATGCCACTGTTTATATTTCTACTTATTACAGGCCATTGTTTATCAATGATGTGTACTGACAGTGTTTTGTTATTGTTGCTTTCTTGTTTTATTGGTAGGGTACCATCCAATAATGCTATTGGTTATCACCCTGATGGGAGTCAGGTGACCACGGTGGACTGGGACTGGGCTGCCCCAGCATTCCAAGCGTACTCATCTGTGTCCGACCTGGCGAAGGTTTGTACATGAACACAGCATTAACTTCTGTCAACAGCGCCCAGGTTGACACAAGCTAATGTAGACAACTGCTATAAAAATGCTACAGAAATCCAGAAAAATATAAACAATCGTATTTTTGCAGTATAATTTTGTTTTGTTTGTTTTTTTCCTCCGAGTGCAATAGAATTATTATAGTGTGCTCCAACTGGAGACGGCAAAAGTAGCTGCGACAGGATATTAGATATTCTTAGGTCCCTTGTCTCCTTTTTAGTAGTGTAAATTATGCAGAGCTTTCTATGGATCCTGAGATTAAATGGCCTCTTAATTGAATGAGTATTTTATCGACTGTTGAAGGAGAAAAGTAGTTATTAGGTGCACATCGTGGAATCCTATTTTATAAGTGGCTCTTTTTTGTTCAATTTCTAGCTCGTTATGGCTTTGCTTCAGGAGTCTGGCTCAACGTTCCTAAAAGACGAACATCTTGATCAACTTTTCAAACCCGGTAAGAATGGCCGATACAACCTTAAAGGCCATGGTACACTATGCAATTTTCTCAGCAACTTGCCTTGCAACGCGCTCAAAACTTCAGTCAACTCATTCTTTACGGCGTTTAGCATGTGAATATTCACTTAAGCCTTTTTACGTTCATAATTGTCATTACATTTCAACACTTCGCCGACCAAAACTAGTTCTCACAGGGGGACAGTGCATAGTATTCCATTGTGACATGTCTTGCCGTTCCTCTATTTTTTCGTTTAGTGTACGTATATCCAGATGCGAAAACGATGTTTGGAACTGGCTGGGAGATGAAACAAGTTGGTTCTTACCTTTTGGCGTTCAAGTCTGGAGTCATCCCAGGGTACTCCGCGGGATTTGCTGTCGTGCCTGAACTAAAACTTGGTTTGTCTTGACCTCGCTGTTTTTGTTCTTGTGTAATTTTTTTGTTTTGAATGCTTAAACTGCCAACTAACCAGACGTGGTATGGGCATAATTAACTAATAGGTATATTAGCCGGCCGAGTTCCCCTTGCAGACTGCACAACACAATTACTACGTGGATAGTGGAGAACTAATAGGACTCACTGAAAGGAATTATGGATTAAAGATTTGTATCATTATAAGAGTTAGAGAGAGTTTAAGCTGCAAAACAAAAACAAACAAACAAAAAACAAACAAACAAAAAACAAAAACAAAAACGAAAACAAAAACAAAAACAAAAACAAAAACAAAAACAAAAACAAAACAAACAAACAAACAAAAAGAAAGAAAGAAAAATCTTGGAGTTTAGCCCGCCACTGCGAATGGCGAATGTTAAATGTGTCGGCAAAGTTAAGTCCTGGCGAAACGGACTCACTAGACTCTTGAATAAAAATGGAGTCAGTTTGACGACCCTCTTGGGCCGGTTCAAATTTGCACCCACGTCGACACAAACTTTTCACTGTTTGACTACCCAACTAGTGGCCGAACCTTAACGCAAGCTTATTGCACCAGGTTTTGGTATGGAAATGAATGATGTTCTTGCGAGTCTTACACGCAAAGTGTTGTTCTTGGTTTTCTTGCAGGAGCTACGGTTTTAGTAAGTGGACGTCCGGTTGGCGCCAGACTTGCAGAGTTGATGTTAACTAAAGTGATCGAGGCCTTCCAAGGAGTACAACTGCGCGAACAACTGAGGGTCAGTAGACTTTTGTTTTATTTCTTGTGTGAAGACAGCTGTCATCAACTAGAAAAAAAAATAAAAGGAACATTTGACAAACAAACGAACAATCGAAAGACTCGCACATTACTTTGTCCAGGGTTGTAGTCTCGGCATCATTTTATCCTCAACCTTGTTTTTTTTCCTCGACAGCTTGACAGCTCACACAAGCCCGATGCGTATGTAGGGGTTTATGAACTTCAGTCTCGATGGATCAGCAGGGTAACGGCCAACATTACCTTGGAAAATGGGATACTGCTCTTCTCTCAGACTCCAGGGTATCCATCCATTTCTTATCTTAATTCTGTCAAGATCCACGAGTTTGAGGTTGTTTATGCGACAGGGCTATCGTGTTTGACTTATGGACTCGGTCAGAACCACGAAAGATTAATTTTTGCTCTCCCTGATGAAGAAGGGCACAGCCTGTATTTCACGTTTGGTGCATTTCTCTTTACGCGTGTCCCAGCAGCCAGCCATCTCCAAAAAACTGATGCCAGAGAGATGTCTCTTAGTCTTATGACGTAAGGGATTTAGCTGGTTTACGACACACTGGTTTCGTGATTGTTAATCTTGTTATCAACTGTCAGTCTCTGGAGGTAGGATATTCGACAAAGAGCAACAGAACCCGGCTGCTCAAGTTTTCAGAGTAAACAATATGCCGTGACTAAAGGAGAAGAAGAATAAGAAAGAAAAAAGGGAGAGGAAGAAGGAGAAGTAGAATAACAAGAAGAAGAAGAAGAAGAAAAAAAAAAACGAGACGAAGAAAAATATAGAAGAAGAAATTAAGAAGGAGACACCAAAGAGGAATAAAGAGAAAGGAGGACATAAATTAGAAGGACAAATATAATAAGGAGGAGGAATAGGAGAACTACAACTGAGAGGTGGAAGGAAAGGAAGAGGAAAGACGACAAGGAGAACAAGACGAACAAGAACAGGAGGAGAAAAACGAGAAGAACGACAACAATAATTACATCATTCAAAACATCAAAACTCTAGACAATACAACATATTATTATATAGTTTATTTTTTATCTTTTTATTAGGGCGGAGAATTTGAATGCCGGACTTTTTTGGAGGATAGACAAGTCACGCAATTACCTGAGACAATTCGAATACATGTTCTAGATCAGTGAATACATTTCCCACAAGAATCATACCATTAAATTTTATCAGAAAACTACGCTCGCCCGAAATCGTATATAATTGTAGGCCTCTTCGTTACTTGTATTGTTCTCTTCAGTGGAACAGAAACTTTCAGGGAATGCCCCCGTGAAAAAGACTGGGAACTAAAGCTGCATGAACATTGAATTCTGGGATAACAAAATGGCGGCGGGAACGGTTCGCACTGCTCAGAACAGCAAGGGAGAGATGTTGTTGAAAATCTTAATCAAGCGTCACTGCTGTGAACGTGCCGTGGTGGTACGTGTTAGAAGCACCCTAGTACTGCAGTGACTATATAAAATCAACAGATGCCCAGATGGGGGATTTGCAACCCAAAACTTCGTGAAATTGGTAGCCCAGGTTTGGAGCCTCAAATCACTGTTGAATATCCCAGCTGGTTGGACACATAACAGACACAAGAAATCCTAGCCACGCAGGTTAGTGAGAACTTACTATTATTGCCAATCATCTTCATTCTTCCATCAATTTGAACAGTATCAGTACGCATTGAAAACTATTTTGGCAGCACCCTAATGTACGAGTCAAATCCAACTGCTATCATCCCCCACCCCCGGGCATTTGTCAGTTTGAAAGTCTTTGGTCAAATGCCCGGCTGTAGTTACGGTCAAAAATCATAGCCAAATGCCCTGCTGGTCAGGCTCTGCAGCACCCAATTTTCCATTCTTTGAATGAGGGATTTTTCATTGTGCCACTCAACAGGGTATACTTTTCACCTCTCCAACTCTGGAACAGGGTATACAAATCACTGTTTCTCTCTTGGACAGGGCATACATTTTATTCAGTCTGGTTCTAGAACAGTTTTTTCCTGCCTGAATCCTTGATGATTCATCCTGGGGGGTGGGTAGTCTGAAGTAGGGTATCGGTTTTGAGCCTTTAGTCTGGAATAGGTACATATAAGACATTGATATTTGGTCAAAAATCATCAATTTTGGTCTGAAATTGGGCAAGGGTTTTCAGTCCTGGGCGGCACAGCACACTTCCATCCCAAATTTTAGGGAGTATCCCCCCCCCCCCCCCCCCCCCCCCCCCCCCGGGTGATTTATAGTTGTGAGTCTGTTGCTGCAAAACAGCTCTGAACTGTTGCTTATCACACAATGCCACATGTTAAAGTAGTCTAGAGCAGCGCGGGAATATATTTTCATTGCCTCTAGTATCTATTTTCACCATTTTGTCTAGAACAGGGTAGCAAAATTGCCTTTCTTTCACTCTGGAACAGGGCAGGGTCACAGGGACTCACTGGCACACCCCCATACTTACTTCCAGGAGTACCCTTCCTCCCCGACCCCCATGGAACTTTACTGAATATTGGCCAATATTAAAAGCCAACAAACACATTGTTAAACACAACAAAGACAGCAACCACTGACCAACATCTTTCCAATGGTCAAATGGTCTCGTGCCTGGTCTCGCGTCAAATGCCTGGCTATGTGGAACAGAACTGGAGTTAAATGCGCGAGGAAAGCCCCAGGGGGGAGGGGGGAGGAGAGGTATGGATGATCACAGTTTGAATTGACTCATACATATGTCATACATACTTAACAAATTTTAATCTGAACTTGAAAGGAGCAGTAATAATATTTGCTATATTTTTTGAACTTCCAATAAAGTGTTTAGTCCTCTTAATTTTCTGAATATTCTGTCCCCAATACCTTCATAGTAAAGAACACCCTGGTCTCAAATTTTTGTGAAGCTGTTTTATTTGACCTACTCTATAAATATCTCTAATATTTGGCTTTGTTTTTCATACAAGCAAAAATTATTGTAACATAAATGAAAACACTGTTGTGAAGCCAGGAGTCAAGCGGCTGAACCAGGCAGGCAGGCAGAGATAGTATTGGAAGCCACCTAGGCAGGGGTATTCCAGCTTATGATGGCTACTATTAGCGTGCAAAAATACAATCAGGAATAACAGTCCATAAAATGTTGCTTGCTTCATAACTTGATTAATCAGTATATCGTTGCTTTCATCATTAAATGAATTGGAATACGAAAAAGATGTCAATGTGTTTGTTTTGATGATACTTTGAGAAATTAGGACGCAAGGCGGGAGTCACTACTTTCTGTATCAAAACTCGTACACATGTTTTGTTATTTTACTGCAAAGTATAAAATGCCCACAAGTCATCTTCACAAACATTTACTTGATGAAACGAATTTCTTGTAAATCACAACAATCAATACGTCACATTGGAAAATCTCTCTCGGTCGTTAATTTGTTCTTCTTCAGCTGATATATATTTATTTTACAACATTTCATTTATCAGCTGTTTACGATTGCCTCTTGCGTGTTCCGAAATTAAAATCTCGTACAAACGCTGTCTGTTAAAAAGTCGAAAATGTTTAGTTTTAATTACGAAAAGTACGTCCGTAAACCTTTCCTCTGGTGATAGCATTTCTGCAAGTGTTGCTTGTTTTGTTCTTGTAAGTTGTGTATGATACTAGCATGGTAGTGACACTACAACATTAGCCATTAATAGCAGCCATATAGCAGTTATCGGACCTTGAAAATGATTACCCCTGAATATGTCTGATGGTTAAACGAAGGAGCCGAGCTCTTATACGAAAGTTATGAAGCAGTACTTAGATAAGAAACCAGATATGAACCGTATCATATCACGTGTGTTTTTGAGTAAAGCAATATAGCTTTGTAAATTGTTGTTTGAACAGCTTGCCGAGCATTGTCGACGGCATGAGTTAGTCTGGCGTGAGATAGCACCAGGTTGGGTACAACAATGACCATTAATAGCAGCCATGTAGCAGTTATCGGACCCTGAAGATGATTACCCTGAATATGCCTGGTCATGGTTAAACGAAGGAGCCGAGCTCTTATACGAAAGTCATCGAAGCAGTAGTAAGATAAGAACCCATTGTGTGTTTTTGAGTAAAGCAATATAGCTTTGTAAAATTTTGTGTGAACAGCTTGTTGACGGCATGAGATACTTTGGCGCCAAGACAAAACAAGCATAAGACAAGCATTACCCAACCTTGGGTGCAAAATCTTCTTGTTGCTTGACTGTGAAACGCAATCTTCAAACTTTATTTAAGTTGTAAATGTTGGTATAATTTGGTTATCTATAGAGTTGACTTTTTAGCTACCCACTACTTTCTCCAGGTCACACTCCTACTGCTGCTTCAGGAAGTGGATATTTAAGAAATATATAACGCGTCACCGTGTAATATAGCCTCATCTAAATACGCGGGAAGTTGGGAGAACACGAGAGTAGCGTAAGGAAACCACGAGGCCGCTGAGTGGTTTCCGGCGCTACTCGAGTGTTCCCTTAACTTCCTAAGTGTTTAGATGAGGCTATATTACACGGGAACACGTTATATATTTCTTTTATAAAATAATTAGCCAAGTAAAAAACATCGCGTACCACGTCAGCGTGTAATATACTCCCTCATCTAACACGGTTATTTAGCCAATCAGGGCGCGCGTAGTATCATAGTTATTTTATAATATCCCTTATAATGGGTTTTCGGATAACTTTCGTAAAACCAAAAGCACCGCCCGTCAATTAGACGAGGCTGTCAGAACCAATCAGATCGAAGCCAATGTAATTCGCGCTTACTTTTACTTTGAAGAAGAACCATCAGCAGTGCGGCATTGCCGTTTGCTTGCTTGCGTTAGAAAGTCGCAACTGGGTTTTCTTTTTGTTACTCATTTGCCGAGAATGCTACCAAACTTGTTTGGACCAATCCGAAAACGCAAAACGATTACTTTGGACAGTCATTAGAAAGCCGCTCTAACTCCTGAGCCAGTGGTCAAATTCGATTTTTGCTTTCTGCAAAAGTATGTCTGTCATAACCCCGAGTGTGGAGAATTCGGCGTTTGATAGCTTGCTCTCTATTGAAAGCTGATTGAATACTCAATTCTCCCTAGGCCTCGCATACACGTTCTTGAATGATTGAGATAATTTGTATTATCAGATCAGGACTGAACTTTTGCCACCATAACGTTACAACCGTACAATATTTGTCTTCAGTAATCATTGCGCTAGTTGAACCAAATCATAATTAAAAAGTAGGATATATTTGGGACTGTTAACACAGCTGATCATAGCAGATAGACAGGATAATTACTGGTTTGGATGAGATTTGGTGTTGTTTCTATATCTCGGCGAGCGCAACGGCGGTCTAACAGTCTCGGCATCGTTTGGAAAAACCAAGACGTACAATGAGCTCTCTGAAGATTCGTTGTTGCGTCTCGCTCAGTTTTACGGCGCTATCTCTTCTCTGTCTTGTGCGGGGTAAGTGTTAACTAGCAATTGCATGTCTATGACTTACAACACGAAAAGAGTAGATCGTGCAGAATGGGCCCCAGGGGGGAAAAGGAGAAAACAGTTTTGGTTTGATACTACAATAAGTGTACGTAACGTCTTGTATTATCACTGCTGTCACGCTCAAATTAGATCGAATGTCGACGCAACATTTTTACGGTTTGGCAATCAAAACAGATTACAAATTAACTGATCGCTATACGACGTGCATTAAGCAATATTAAATGGCGTGAAAACTACTTGAAAGTCCACACGTTGTAGTTTGATTTGTGTAAGTTATATACATATTATCTTATATGACTTTTGTTGCACATCTATACAAATGATTGCCGTCAATTTGCGAATACATAACTTGGAAGGGACCAGTAATTCCAGAATATGACTTGTACAGGTGCTGCCCAGTTATTACTCGAGTAATTGGTTCAAGCGTCTTTTTCCTATTCCAAAGTATCGTTTGTTTTTGGGTGTAACTTAGGAATTACTGTAGATACCGCTTTTTATCAACGAATAATTTTGTCTACGTTATGAGTTGCTGTTTTGTTAGCAATTTCATGAAATTCAAACTCTGAGTCATTAATTAATATTCAGTGAACAATTCAGACCACGAGAGCATGTGAGAAGTTAAGTTTTAGCTTGAGCCCGAGTAGAAGTTAGTGTATATGGGCTTAATGTTGATTACTCAGAATGCCGTAAAAGAAATTGTTGGCTGACGTTTCGAACGTTAACTCTTCGCCGGAGCGAGAAACAGACTCATATCATTAATTAATTTGACTAGTACTTGGTTTATTCAGCTGTGCTAACAATATAAAATGTGCCCAGGCTACTTTTTTTGCTTTGACGAAAGACCATCGATCGAAGAGTCAGCCAACATTATTTACGGCGCTAAGAATATCCGCGGCATTAACCGTACGTCGAGCCCATTTCAATTGTTAATAGCGCTGCACTTTGTTCACAGCGGATCTTGTTCAGCAATTGCGGGACACACGCTTCTTGAGCGAAGTCGAGGATCGAGGTACGTCATTATCGTATCACAGAGTTTGTTGGTCTTATATGTTGGTCTTATATGATGGCAATGCCATGTTAGTTCCTGTACTAGTTTTTTGTCTGTGTATAGTTAAGAGTGATCAACTTCAATTTTCTCCTTCAGTTTCTCACCGGAAATATAATACAGTATGGAGAACTTGGCTTTTTATATTGTTGATTAAACTATCGATTCTCACTGCACTACTCACACAGTTTCTTCTTAAAAGGTTGAGAGAATCTGTATTTTGAGCTTGGGAGTGAAAGGTTGATGTGGAGAGTGTGAGCTGACTGGGTACTGTACTGTACGTTTTTGTGGACTGCAGAGTTTCAAAGTCTCCCACTGGTGTTGGATACAAGAACGGCCAATGACTTCTTCCGTCGTCGTGTGCGCAGAGATCTATGGGAGGAATGCTATGATGAAGGCTGTGACTATGAAGAAGTGGAAGAGAGCTTGGGTGGGCATGCACTGGTATGTTGTCTCTCCCTGTCTATGTCTGCCTCTTTCTGTGTCTGTCTCTTTTTCTTTGCGTCTTATATTTCCCTCTTTATCCTTTACTCTTTGTGTAGTCTCAAGTAGTGGTTTACTTTTAGTTTACTGAAGAATCGAGCCAGAGTTTTATTGTCGATTTTGTCTCTGTCAGTGTAGTTATTGCAGTGTAGCATGGATTGTACAAACGTTCACATATCGGTCCACACTGTTGTCCTCAGAATCAGTATTACTTCGGATGGCGGTGCAAACAGTCCTTCGGTGCAATCTGGACGTACAGTGGCAATGGACCACACTCAGGCCAGTGCTCTAATAGTCTGTGTAAGTACTTGTGACAGTCTAAACTGGCGAGTACGCCGCGTCGGAGCTATTGTCGAACTACTGTCGGACTATTGTCGGACTATTGTCGGACTACTATCGGACTATTGTCGGACTGTTGTCGGTCTACTGTCGGCCGATGTTGTCTCACTTGGTTCTAGTTTTTCTTCTGCCTACCTTACCACCTGCAAAGTGTTGCTGAAGCGACCTCCACTTCCCTAACCCCCTCCCCCCAGTAAAACAATCAATGTCACAGCATGAAGAGCATGCTTGAATACCTAGAATTGAGTGGAGGCGTGTGCTGTCTTGTTCTGAAATCGAACTCCTAGCGGCTGCTTCAAACCGTAGTTAACGTTTTCAGTAAAATGAGCCGATCTATCTTCTTTCTTTTTGCGATTAGTGGGATTATATTAAAATATACTTAATTTTAGGTTATCAAACTTGTATGATATCTGATTGGAATATTCTGTTGCGCCACTTGACAAGCAAACGTTGTGAACAAACAGCTAGATTGGTCATAATGTGATTGTGGGTCCTCAAAGAGGTAACTAAAACATTTTTAGCTGCGATGTATAAAGCCGAACCGTCTGGGGTCTCTTTGCAGATAGCATGAAGGTCTGCTCCAGTGGCTTTCAGGGCTTCAGCCGCGGTTCATCCCGTTCCTGTTATTTTGGGAACCGCAAAGTGATTTACGCCATTTACATGGAGAACGGTTGTAATGATGGCGAACTGGGAAATTGGCGACTCAATTTTGATGACCCTGCAAACTCTGTCAGGTTAGTTTGTGGCTTTATTTTAGGATAGGTTTTTACTATCTAGTTCTATGTCTTTCGTGCATGGTGTCTTTATTATGTATTGTTATATTGATAGTTGTTTCTAAGACTATTTGTTATTAAGACTATTCTAAGACTGTTTCGAAGATTAGCATAAGTGCAGGAGGACGCGAACGCGTTGTCCACTGCAGTGGGAAATGTACTGACAAATCTGTCGAATGCGCAAGAAATCGTAAGAAACCATAGGAATGGCTCTAACTAAAGAAGATCTTCGTAATATTTGGAAAACGGAATTCATTATCGATGTCAGGAGAGAAATTTCTGGCGAAATCAAAGTAATACCTAAATGAGTATGTATCGATTCATTGTATCATATATTACCTAATATATCCATATAGCTCGTTCCTGTAGAATATATAAAAACTAGTTCCTATTTCCTATTGTTAATACCTGTCTATTAGCATTTTTCTCATTCCCTTATCTACTTACTGTAAAAAATTCCTATTATTACTATATATGTATATAGAACCTGTAGAATATATAGGAATTAGCTCCTATTTCCTATTGTTAATACATTTCTATTAGAATTTTTCCTATTCCTTTATCTAGTTCCTGAACTTTTTTTCCTATTACTACTATTACTACTAATAATAGTATTTTCTCTCTTTTCTTTTTCTGTAACATGTTCCTACTTAATTGTAAAAGAACAAAAGAACAAATAGTGCAAAAATAAAATGAATGAATGAATAAGACTATTGTAATGCGCACTTGAACATATACATATGGAATTTGTGCAATATAATTTGAACAAAAAAAAAAAAGAAAAAGAAAAAAAAAAAATATATATATATATATATATATATTGTTAGCCATTTCATCTCAGCATCAAGAACCGCAACTTTCAGGTTACTTTTTCCCTGAGGGAGAAGTCGCCAAACTCCTGAACTATCAAATGTAAGCTCTCAGCGACTACATTCTAACAGTAAAACTCGCAGAGAATGATCAAGTTCGATTTTCTCCTTAATTATGTTATACAGTAAGGAGAACTTGGCTTTTGATAAATTGCTAAGATTAAAGCTGATTATATTATCAGTTCTAACTACATCGCTCATACATTTTCCTTTTTTTTTAACCTCTTAAAAAGATTGGTAGAACTGGTTTTTGTTAGCTAGGTAGTGAAAGAGTTAAGTCAGTTTATTTTTGTAGGGAGGTGTATAACGTGGGTTGCCGTGAGCGTAAGGATATCACTACAGTCAGAGGGGCTTCTTACTACAAAGCCACCATGATCGGCGGCGGAGGTGGCGACAGCCGCGTGTCTAACTATGCTCTCGGATGGATGGGGAACGATGGTAAGACTCAGGGAGGGTGGGTTGGGAGGACGTTTGTAGACTCTTTTGCTGGGTTTCGGTAAACTGTCCGTTTTTGGAAGGTGTCACGTAATAGGCCACTTTCACTATCATGCGCAATAGCAAATTTTTACTGTCCACATGAACGAGTGTCTGTCAAGTCAATCTCTCTGCTGAGCTTGGTTTTGTGTCTATATACTTGAATTAGAACTATGGAATAAGTTACACACTCTCCCCGCTCAGTTTTATTGTCAGTTGGCCCGCCAGAACATCTGAATTTACACGGTCACTCACTCACTTTTGGCGCGTTCGATTGGGTCTATTCCGTCAATGGAACAGCGCTGTTGATCGGTATTATATTTTGCTGTTCATTATGCGAACACGAAGATTTTCAAAACAATGTTGAACAAAAGTTCCCGCAGAACAAGCAACACGTTGGGTAATTTCAGCTATTCGTATTCCGGAATAGACCCAATTGAACGCAGCCTTGATCTATCTTTGTCTCTGACTGTCATTCATTCATTTATTCTACCACTGACGTTCAATTTCCATTTTTTAGCCAAGTACTGTGGCGATCCAGGTTCACCAGCAAACGGTGGTAGGAGCGGAAGCAACTTCTACGAGGAGGGTCGAGTTGATTACTACTGTCATGGTGGCTTCACTTTGGTAGGATCATCCTACAGAATCTGCCGTTGGTATGGATGGCAAGGCTATGTTCCCACGTGTAAACGTAAGCTCACTCTAACACTAGGGGTGTGTTGAAGTGGTTGGTATCCATAGGCATTAGATCATGCTGCGACAAATGTTGACAACAAGTCAGTTTCCCACAAGAGATATATCGTACAGCTTGGAAGACTGTAGTTTTGACACCTTGCTGAAACGAAAGCTGATTGGACTGTCAATCATCAGTATATACCTTTTCTTCTTGGTTGCTTGGGAAAATCTGCGTTGTGAATTTGGGAGTGAAAGGATTAACGCCCGCTATACGGTCAGAATGGATACGTCAGTTTACTTGTGGCTCGTCATTTCACTACCGTGTCTAATGTCTAAAATTGTAAAAAAAAATTGAACACCGCCCAATATCAATATAAACACTTCTATTAGAATATACTCATCGAGATTGTTTGAACGGTCACATCTGCAGAGCGTTTGCACGGCGGCCGTGTTGGATGGCAGGAACAATGAAATATTTTTCCTTAACAATAGCATTTCTTTCCCAGAAGAATTGAATTCTACTGTTCCTGCCATCCAACATGGTCGCTATGCAAACTCTCGAAGGTTTCATTTCACAGCTCAAGAGTTGGAAGTTTGCCATTGGTTCCCCAGATTCGTTTTAGGCAAGGGTCAATCATCAACGCTTCATCTCGATGCGTGAATGAGTGAATTCCACACATCCAGTTGTGTTCATTGTTATATTTGGGAAGTTGAAAATGATCCAAAATTTAGGAGGAGTGGAGTCTTCATGAAAGAACTCAACATAATTTAAAAACTTGCTCATAACAATATTTCGGAGTCCTTCATTCAGACACGTGATCTCTTGCGTGGGTAGGTCACTGCGCACAGGGTTATTACTCGTCGACTGGGTACGAGCCATGTAGCGCTTGCGCTGTGGGTTCTTACCAGGGAAACACCAATCAGAAAAGCTGTACCCAGTGTCCCTCGGGAAAGTCCACCCCATCTTCGGGAAGCCGATATGCAAGCGAGTGCCACTGTAAGTATCTCTGTCTGTCCCTGTTACTGTGTCTGTCTGTAGACCTGTTTGACTCTGTTTCTGTTTTTCTCTGTCTATCCGCCCGCCCGTCTGTCTGGCTGTCTGTTTGTATATCTATGTATATAAAATATTAGATAGCAAATGGCCCAAAATGCTTAAAGGAATAGTTTAGGCTTGAGAACACGCCATATAATCTCCGTCAGGATAAGCATCATGCATCTCTAAATCTCGCTCTGAATTCATGAAAAAAAAAATGCATACGACGGTTCAAAGCTATGGAATTCAGTACAAGCAAGTCAGAAAGGAGCTGTTGTCAGCCCTGGCTCTAAGTTTATTTGATAGCAGTCCAAATGGGATAGACTGCATGCACAGCGCTTTCCGATGCATCGATACGTCTTTTCACAGACAAATGTCAGGAAGCTGTTTGTTATCTTCAACAATGGACAAGTTGGACGGACACCGCTCAGCCTGTAAACGGGCACTGTGCTTCACAATCAAGACGCCGCGACTACACCAAAACATGGAAAGAGATCCTCAATCCTAGTGGCTGTCACAATGTGCTACAGAATTGCCCTGACGATGTCGAGGAGACTCGCGAGAAAGGTCTGTTAGCCAGTTGTATAAAGTGTGTGATGTACCGTGTGTATTTGTTGATTTGATTGTCGAAAGTAATTTTATGATTGTTATCTGTTTTATTTTGTTTTACGCTTTTTGATTGATCGAAGAAGGTTCTTGACCGTTCTCGACCAATCAACAGCAATTAAAACCAAGAGCATCTGTGATTTGTGGATTGTATCAAACAACGGCTGATTTGGGTGGATTTGTTAAAAATTGTAAAGAAAGTTTTGGCTGACATTTTGAGCGTTAGCACATTGTCTGAACAAATGAGGGTATTGTGGGTTAGGAGAGAGTATATAATGTGACTACTCGCTCATTTCTTTGAAGCTCTTGTCGATCGAAGTTCGGAAACAGAACTAAAGTAATTACGGTGCAATTTACGTAGGCCGTGCAAAAACACTAGTAACCAAATAATTTGCTATTGGACGGTTTAAACTTTGAAAAAGAAGCTAATCAGTGAGAGAAAACACCATCGCCACTTGCTTGCTTGTGTGCTCAAATCGCAATTGGTGTTGCTTTTGCTTCTGATTTTCCAATAAGGCTGC